>CM042165.1:1992775-2012775 GCA_023376005.1 Doryteuthis pealeii
ATATATTAAAAGATATGAAAACACCACAAAATGCTGTTAAAGTGAAAACATTTTTATAACAGCATTTTGTGGTGTTTTTCATATCTTTTTATATATACTCATACGTCGGATTCATTTCCTTTCTTTTAACTTATATATATTGTTTATATATATATATATATATATATATATATATATATATATATATATATATATATATATATATAAAGTTAAAGGAAAGGAAATGAATCCGACAGTATGAGTTTGACTTTGTTTTTGAACTGATTTGACATTTTTCTCCGACCCAAACGCCACGGAGTAAATGAGCTCTGATGATGATTTTTGTAAATTGAAATATTGATCAATATCAGCTATGATTATATTATAAATTGTTTTCTCTTTAACAGCTTTGTGGGATGTTTTCATTCCAACTTTTCATACTCATATATATATATTTATTTATTTTACAATGTTTTCATAGATCAATGTTCATTATCAACGACCGCGGTTTCATGCTAAAGCAATCATCAGGTTGAGGAGCAAGATCCAATGGTGTTTGTTGTGGTTCTTTACTCAAAGTCACATTAAATGTGACTTTGAGTAAAGAACCACAACAAACACCATTGGATCTTGCTCCTCAACCTGATGATTGCTTTAGCATGAAACCGCGGTCGTTGATAATGAACATTGATCTATGAAAACATTGTAAAATAAATAAATATTAGCTCTTACAAACTGTGATTGAGCACTGTATTTTCTTTGTTTCATCGCAAAAGAAATTTTGTTTTTACATATACCTATATATATATATATATATATATATAAACAAATTTACTTTAAAATAATGGAATCCGTATTGTTTTCAATTTTATTTTATTTTTTATAGTTTAACGAATAATAAACAGCCTTGGTAATAGTTCAGAAGAGAGCTGAAAGTACTTGATCTACTAATAACTCTTTTGGACGACTGATTAATGCCTTTCAAGATAACATCAAAAATATTGTTAGAAAACTTAAAAGAAAGAAAAACTTGGAAGCAATAACAATTAATATATATTATATAGATAATATGGGTGCTACATTTATAAGTGTTCAATATCATTGATAGTTAAGGTAGCCTGGACATGGAGTCAATGGTGCCTGGTTGCTGACAATTTCTCACTTATGCGAACTTCAGACCTTAACTTATATATATATATATATATATGGGAGAATATGTGCTTAATTGAAGTCAAACCTAATTTTTTTGAAAGTTAATTCATTAATTGATTAATTAGGTGGGATTTAACTACTTAAATGTAAGGCTAAACAAATCGAGAAAAATCAATCTCTGCATGTACATGTAAAACTGCGAGGTTCCGTTTGGTGTAGGGATAAGAGGCTTGCTTTGTCGATCCGACATACAGGTTTCGAATCACACACGAGGCGATCTTCGTATCTATAGCTCTGCTGATAAGGCCTAATAGGCCGAAATGTACATGCAGAGATTGATTTTTCTCGATTTGTTTAGCCTTACATTTAAGTAGTTAAATCCCGCCTAATTAATCATTAATGAATTAACTTTCAAAAAAATTAGGTTCGACTTCAATTAAGCACATATTCTCCCAAATATTGTCGGCTGAAAATAGCCATATTTGTTTACATTCATATATATATATATAACAAGATTTGGCATTAAATGATCCTCAAGAGTTGATGTGCCTTAAAACCAAGCTCTTGGTCAAGTCACATTGAAAGTACCAGTTCCCACACAATCCCCAAAGTTAAGCAGCGATGAGCCTGTTCAATGGGTGACCATTTAGGCAACAGCACATACTGTATGCGATCTGATATCAAAATTATTATTCGGTATTAAAAGACTCGAAAAGTGTTGGTAAAATAATAAAAAATCCAAATGTTCAGGATATTCTGACTTGTATAAAACCAACCAACCAACCAACCTTAACTCCCTGTTGAGAATTTTCCAAGTTCAGATCCCCATTCCTCTAAGGATTTATCAAAAGCTGGTTAAAAATGGCCTTTTCATTTAAAGTTAGCAGTTATTTCCCTTAAATCAAAAACTTCTAAATATGTTTAATATTACATTTAAACAAAGGCTATCATTTGGAGTAGATTAGAAAAAGACGAATGTGACTTTTTGCTGGGTGGAATGAGGCAGAATAGGACGTTAAGAGTTAAAACACGACAAATGGGTAATCTGATATCAAAATTATTATAAATGACTTGAAAAGAGTTGGGGTGCTATAAAACACGACAAATGGGCAGTCAGAATATACCGAACATTTGGACTTTTTTTTTTTTTTTTCCCCCCAGACAGTCTGTAAAAATCCCAAATTGAATTCCCAATTGGTGATTTCTTATGAGTGCAGCCTGTGCACATTTAGTATTTTCAGGTTTTCCGCTTGTGAAAGTCTTCTAAACGATGAATCAATTTTCTATGGATTCCCATCAAAGTTTGAAACCTCACTTCATCTAAATTGTTCATTGGTTTCAACCATCTTTTCAAAGATCTGACTTAATCATTTTAAATTGTTTCAAAGGACAAATACATATGTTATATATCCATTCAACATATCTGGTATATGATGGCAGCAAACTCGTGTTCGAGTATTGCCATTGCTAGATATAAAAATTTAAAAAAATTTTTTTTTTTTAAAGTTCAACAGTTCAAAGAATATAATGGTGAGCTTCAAAAAGTTCAACAATGAGCTGCACAAAAGTGGCTCTTTAGTCCTGCCAAAGTCTTGCACATCTTCCCACATTTGCAGGTAATTCCAGGGAGCACAGGGTATTTTATTAGTCCATTCCGCCGATGCACAGATTGGTGACTGATCAGGCCAGCCCAGCCTTGCTCATACATAGCCTTCCACACTGGTCACATAGTAGACCGATTTGAAGCCCTTGGTTGTCTACTTTTTTTATTCTTGCGAATATCTCATTTCAACTGCTCATGCTGTATACGTTTGGTCTCAAAACTTTTTTGTGCCCTCCTGTAAAGCTCTTCTCCACTGCCCACGGTCCAAAGCCTTACTCTCTTCTCATCGATGTTACATTTTTTCAAGGTCGACCTCAGGCAATCCTTGTATCTCATCTGGTATATAAATGGCAAGAGAGAGTGAGACGGAGTAGTGATGATGAAGAGCGGATGATAGATTTAGTCTGCCTACTATTTACTCATACCTGGAGGGAGAGTGGTTGAATTCATACCTTTCCCAAGGGTATTAGTGCTATGTGAACTGTAGCTTCATCCATGATTTGAACTCTGGTCTACGAGCCCATTTCCTACAACTCTAACCATTAGACCTCCAACAATTCTTTAATTCTAGTCAAGAGTCTGATCTCCTCGGATGATATCTTTATAAAGAGATGCATGTAGTTTCCATATCTAAGTATTTATCTTTTAAGGCTTCATGATTAAAATCTTATTTCCGTTTAGATTTCCCTTCTTACAGAAAGTAATCTGATCTCTCCTGATCTCTCCTTTTGCAAGACGCTCGTTGCACAGAATTTTCGCTGAGATTTTCTTGGATAGAGTGGCAATTTTTAAAATGATGAGTTGATAAAATTTGGCAACAAGATTCTATTTTTCTCATTATATTTTTTTCCTTGCAACAAGTGATTTTCTTTTTTTTTCTTTTTTTTTTTTTCTTTCTTTTTTTCTTGATTCGAATCCAATTTATTCCTGTTGGATTATCTGTACAGGCATGAGGATGCATTTATAACGGACTTATTTGGAAATTTTCCCCTTTCCCTATTGATGCTATAATTGTAAGTAAATCCATAATGAATCCGGTTTCTCTAACTGGACATTTCTTCTGTTCCATTATTCCCTTATTTCCGACTGTCCGTTCATTGGGATAAGCAAAAGTAATGTCGACGGGGTGGCTTAATGCCGGTATCAGAAATACAGCAAGGGAGTTTATCCCCTTTTCCACTAGCGCTAGGCCAAGGAGATTGTTTTAGCATCTGAGATTGAGTGCCACACCTACCATCTGCTTCTCACTTTACCACCCAGATCCTTGGTCTACCCATACACTGAGTATCGAGCCAGGAACCTTGTGGTTCCTAGGCAAGTACTCTACCAACTGAGCTAAACCAGACCGTTGAAATATATATACACAAATGGACTCAGTGAGTTCAAATCCTGGACGAAGCTGTAAGCATTTCACTTTGCACTGATGCACTTGGGAAAGGTAGGCATCCAACTATTCTCCCTCAAGCTATGGGTATATATTAGAACAAACTGGGCTCTTTAATCTTGGTTAGGCAACCAGTCTAGGAGAAGGAAAACTCTGAATTCAAACGCCTTTTAATTGTATAGTATATCATAATAATTAAATATAGCTCTTACACCTGTAATCAAGTACTTCATTTTACTTTCCTATACAAAATACCTACATATATCTTTTTATATAAAAACTTTGCTCATGTCCAGTTCTTATATCATTATATATACTAGCAAATATATGCAACCTCCGGGTGCAAGTATTTAAATTTTAATATAATAAAATATTATATTAAATTAGAAAGGCTAATGAAACTGAATAAGAATGCAGATAAAATGATTTGGAACAGAGGGGGTATGATTGAAAAATAGAACAACTTTGAAACTAAATCGTCCATCATTTTCCATTACTCCCGTCTTTCATTGGTAAATTTTCTTAATTTAACTATTTAGTGAAAATAGGAAGTAAAGAATAATATTACAGTTATTTCTTCTTGTTAATGGATTTATTTTAAGAATTATCCCCGAGACTTTTGCTCATATTCAATCAGATAAAACCAAACAATTAGAAATCAATAATACCAAGCATATATTTATTAAAATCAAATTTTTAAGATCAATATGCAAATTAGCCTTCCCATTCACACTGTAATCCGCTATTTTGTTGTATATATAAATACAATTGCATGTTATAAGTATGTAGATATGATCAACAGTATTAATAATGTAAAACAATTTATTAATAATGAGGTTTAAATAAAAATAAAATCATGGAGAATGTGATGTAAATAACTAAGGGAATTGTGACTTGTATAGTAATATAGTTTCGGTTACAGACAAACAAACACACAATCTCCATTATAATAAGATATGTGTGTGTGTGGTGTGTGAAGAGAAGAGAAAAAGGGAAATGAATCCAACATATATGTTGAATTTATGAAATTTGTTTTTATTAGTCAACACAAATGTTTCGATCTCTTTTGTTTACATGTATGGAATATTCCTTTAATTCAATCAATCAACATCATATTTCAATTACCTTCTGTCACTATACAAATTTTATTTTTAAATATCTTCACAAATATAAAAAATATTTTTCATTATTTTTTGCTCAAAAAACCAAACCCCGGTGATAGTGAATGTATATATATATATATATTACTTTGCCGTTAATTGTTTTATTTTCAAAGTTTCCTCCATACATACACTGTGACCATTTCACCGGTAAGTCACCTTTTTCCACAAATACCATATACATGTATAGATAGGGATAGGTAATTTTTTAAATGAATATTTCATACATGTAAACAAAAGATATCAAAACACTTGTTGAATAATTAAAACAATAAATTTCATCCTTAATATCATATATATAGTTTTCACCTTCAACCATTTCTTCAACATATGTAGAGAGAGAGAGGGTGGGAGTTGTGTGCAAAAGTCTTCAGCACTTTTAAACCTGTTTTCTACTATCCAGTCTAGTTTTTCACCAAAGGGTTACTGGAACTTTTTGCCCACACCTAATAAACTTGTATCCGGGGATTGAATTAAAAGTTCACAGACTGATGTTATATCTGCTATTGATGACTTTTTTTTAACCATTGGGATCCAAACACTGCAACACTGATAGAAGAAGAAAGAAGGTGGATCCAAAGGGGGCTATATTGAAAAGTAAACCTCGTTATGTATCTGTGTTCTGATCAGATCAATTGTTAATCCCTGTTCTCTGTATACAATTAATGTATGTGGTTGAGCTGAAAGATTCATTGTATGGTGTCATATTTGCTATTGATGAATATTTTTACCAGTGGGATCCAAGCACTGCAATACCAATGAAAGAACCGTGTAAATCATAAAAGGGGCTATGTTGAAAAATAAACCTCATTAGATCACATTCCATGAGACTATTTTGGTCTGTGAACTTTTCAGTCGACGACGACCCTCATATATAAGGAAGAGATTAAATATTGATTGCAAAAGAATCAGTTTTGAAAGAAAAAAAATTAATTGTTTGTAGATAATTCTTTAATCGCCTCAAAAAAAGAAGAAAAATTTTTTTTTTAAATATTTAAAAAAAATAAATTTTTTAAAAAAATTTTTACCAGTGGGATCCAAGCACTGCAATACCAATGAAAGAACCGTGTAAATCATAAAAGGGGCTATGTTAAAAAATAAACCTCATTAGATCACATTCCATGAGACTATCTTGGTCTGTGAACTTTTCAGCTGACGACGACCCTGGTATATGGGAAGAGATCGATGTGGTATATTTAGTAAATTTGATTATTTTGGTAAGATGATTACTTTTTGTTTCTTCTTGTTGTTGTTTCTTCTTCTTTGTGTGCATAACTAATGGGACATGTGTTTGAAAAAAACCAACCACAGAAAAAGGAAAGAAAAAAAAAAAAACAACCACAAAAAAAGGAAAGAAAAAAAAAAACCAAACAACTAAGCACAAAATGCTGGCACAAAATAATCTCATTTCCTTTACTTATTGCTGTCAGTTTCAGATCTAAAGTTAATGAGAATGGAACCAGAAACTTATAGCACCAATTGCTTCTTTGTTTGCTTTCTATATAATCTTCATCCTTCCATTCCTCACTCTTCAATCCCCCCCCTTCCCTTCCTTCCTATTGACATCCTCCCTCCCTCCATTCCCCTTCCCCCTCCCTCCTCCTTCCCCCTACAATATTTCTTATTGAATTACTCTTGAGTTTCTTAATCCAATTTTTATCAGGTTTCTAATGAAACTCTTTGCTAAGGCTTTCCTCTTTCAATTACTCTCTCTCTCTCTCATCCTTTGTCTCTCTCTCTCTCTCTCTCTCTTTCATCCTTTGTCTCTCTCTCTCTCTCTCTCTCTCTCTCTCATCCTTTGTTTCTCTCTCTCTCTCCCATCCTTTGTCTCTTCTCATCTCTCTCATCCTTTGTTTCCTCTCTCTCTCATCCTCTCTCTCTCATCTTTGTTTCTCTCTCTCTCTCTCTCTCATCCTTTGTTTCTCTCTCTCTCTCTCTCTCATCCTTTGTTTCTCTCTCTCTCTCTCTCCCTTCATCCTTTGTTTCTCTCTCCCTCTCTCTCTCTCATCCTTTGTTTCTCTCTCACACTCTCATCCTTTGTTTCTCTCTCTCTCTCTCCCTCTCATCCTTTGTTCTCTCTCTCTCTCTCTCTCTCTCTCTCTCTCATATCCTTTCTCTTTCAATACCTTCTCTCTAATCTTTTGTTTTTCTCCCTCTCTCATCCTTTTTTTTTCATTCTCACTCTTCACTCTCACTCTTCACTCTCGGCATTCTTCGTTCTTCTCTCTGTCTGCTTTCTCTCTCAACCTCTGTTTCTCACTTTGTCTCATCTTTTGTTCTCTCTTTCTTTTTTATTTCTCTATCTCTCTCTCAACATTGCTTCTTTCTCTCTCTCTCTTTCACTCTTTTCTCTCTAATCCATTGTTCTCACTCTCTCTCTCTCTTCATTCTTTGTTTCTCTCCCCCCCCCCACTATCCTTACTTTCTCCCCCCCCCCCCAACAGCATTGATACAGAATGTAATAATATAAAACCCGTTCTCCCAAATCTTCTCAAAAGTTGACATAGACATCAACCGGCCAACAAACATTTCAAATTAAGCAACCATCTTTTTATTTCAAGGAGAAACATTTCATCAAAATAAATCTTTAAAATTTTTTTCTTCTTTTTTTTTTGAGGGGTTAAAGAATTCTCTACCAACAATTAATTTTTCTTCTTTCAAAACTGATTCTTTTCAATCAATATTTTAAATGGCTCCCCAAATAAGTGGTTAAGTACTGATGCCACACGGCACCTTCGACCGGATGAAAATGGGAAAATGATTTATATGAAATAATCGGAGATGCTCGTTGTGTAATGGTTATCATTGTAGGAAATGGACTCGGCTATTCGAGTACAAATCCTGGATGAGACTATTTAAAAAACGATATATGTATATATACATATGTGTGTGTGTGTGTGTATATATATATATATATGTAAATAAATGGAAATTAATCCGACAGAATGAATTTAACATTTGAAAAAATTATTATTTGCTGACAAGAATCCTGTTTCGACCGCTTAGTAGAAGGGTCATCATCAACGAGCAAAGCATATATATAATATATATATATGAGAAGTAATACACAAACGATGTTTTTGATATGGCTTTTTTTAGCCGATAATTTTTGGGAAATATGCTGCTTATTTGAAGTCGTACCTAATTTTGAAAAATTAATAATAATTAATTATTAGGCGGCATATTTTCAAATGAAGGCTAAAACAAAATCGAGAAAAATCTCAAGATTTTTCTCAATTGTTTAACCTTACATTTGAATAGGTATGCCTGCCTAATTAATTAATTATAATTAATTAACTTTCAAAAATAGGTACGACTTCAATAAGCCCACATTATTTTCCCAAATATATTATATATATATATATATATTTATATATATATATGAAAATGAATGGAAGTGAATCGAACAGTGTGAAATAAATATTTAGAAAAAACAAACATGATGTAAAATTCGCTGACAGAATTCTAACATCATGTGTTTGTTTTTCTAAATATATATATATAATATATATGTATATATATAAAGTGAGAGAGAGGAGGACAAGGCTGACAATGGATTATAGTTGACATTTGCTTCTAGCCAGAATAGATAATTACAATAGAATCTCTACTCATTACTGACCCATTTGTTTGCTTCACTTTACCGAATGTAAATGTAGGGAGATGGTATTTTAGGGAGGAAGAAAGTCTCGTAGCCTTTTACATAGTTGGTCAAATTGTGTGGAAAGTGATAGCAGTTGTAGTGAACTCTATTTAACCTGATCACTGGTCTATATTGACCTACTAGCAGCCTAAATACCCAAAAATACTGACAATAGAAGAAGAATTAAAAAGAATAAAACTAAGAGTTATTTAACTTGACAACCTCAGGGATATTAGTTCAAAAGATAATCAAATAATGCTCACACTTCTCCTGAGGAACTTCAAAACAAATGCAGCCGTTTGATGTGTGTGTATATATTTATATATATATATATATATATAGACATATATATGTGTGTGCTTGTGTGTGTGTGTGTGTGTGTATATATATATATATATAGACATAATAATTGTGTGTGCTTGTGTGTATATATATATATATATACCCCCCCCCACACACACATATAGATATAAAATATGTAGATGCATGCAAACAGGCTGCATTTGTTTGAAGTTCCTCAGGAGAAGTGTGAGCATTATTTGATTAATCTTTTGAACTAATATCCCTGAGGTTGTCAAGTTAAAATAACTCTTAGTTTTATTCTTTTTATTCTTCTTCTATTGTCAGTATTTTGGGGTATTTAGGCTGCTTAGTAGGTCAAAATATAGACCCAGTGAATCAGGTTCAAATAGAGTTCACTACAACTGCTATCACTTTCCACACAATTTGACCAACTATGTAAAAGGCTACGAAGACATTTCTTCCTCGCCTAAAATACCATCTCCCTACATTTACATTTCGGTAAAGTGAAGCAAACAAAATGGGTCAGTAATGAGTAGAGATTCTATTGTAATTATCTATTCTGGCTTAGAAGCAAAATGTCAACTATATCCATTGTCAGCCTTGTCCTCCTCTCTCTCACATTATATATATACATATATATATATATATATATATTTAGAAAAAACAAACACATGATGTTAAAATTCGCCGACAGAATTCTGTTTCGACCCTTTATTGAAGTGGTCTTCATCAAGAGCGAGTTGTGTATGATAGAGAGAACGGTGAAAGTGAACCGTTATGAGACGAAAGTGGTGCAGATGAAACGTTCAATATTATAGCTGGAATTTTTTTTAATTAAAAATTTTTTTAAATTTAGAAAATGCGTATTCTGTTATGAAAATAAAATAAAATAAATTTTATTTTATTAAAATCAGAAGCATTATAGTCCACAAAAAAAAAATTCTGGCTATAATATTGAACGTTTCATCTGCACCACTTTCGTCTCATAACGGTCCACTTTCACTGTTCTCTCTATCATACACAACTCGCTCTTGATGAAGACCACTTCAATAAAGGGTCGAAACAGAATTCTGTCAGCGAATTTTACATCATGTTTGTTTTTTCTAAATATTTATTTCACACTGTCGGATTCACTTCCATTCATTTTTTCATATATATTATATATATATATATATATATATATATATTTGGGAGAATATGTGCTTAATTGAAGTCGTACCTAATTTTGAAAGTTAATTAATTAATAATTAATTAATTAGGCAGGCATACCTATTCAAATGTAAGGTTAAACAAATTGAGAAAAATCTTGAAGATTTTTCTCGATTTGTTTAGCCTTACATTTGAATAGGTATGCCGCCTAATTAATTAATTATTAATTAATTAACTTTCAAAATTAGGTACGACTTCAATTAAGCACATATTCTCCCAAAAATTATCGGCTAAAAAAAGCCATATCAAAACACATCGTTTGTGTATTTACTTCTCATATATATATATATATATATATGCTTTGCTCGTTGATGATGACCCTTCTACTAAGCGGTCGAAACAGATTCTGTCAGCAGATAATAATTTTTTCAAAATGTTAAATTCATTCTGTCGGATTAATTTCCATTTATTTACATATATATATATATATACACACACACACAACACATATGTATATATACATATATCGTTTATTTTAAATAGTCTCATCCAGGATTTGTACTCGAATAGCCGAGTCCATTTCCTACAATGATAACCATTACACAACGAGCATCTCCGATTATTTCATATAAATCATTTTCCCATTTTCATCCGGTCGAAGGTGCCGTGTGGCATCAGTACTTAACCACTTATTTGGGGAGCCATTTAAATATTGATTGCAAAAGAATCAGTTTTGAAAGAAGAAAAAATTAATTGTTGGTAGAGAATTCTTTAACCCCCTCAAAAAAAAAAAGAAGAAAAAAAATTTTAAAGATTTATTTTGATGAAATGTTTCTCCTTGAAATAAAAAGATGGTTGCTTAATTTGAAATGTTTGTTGGCCGGTTGATGTCTATGTCAACTTTTGAGAAGATTTGGAGAACGGGTTTATATATTACATTCTGTATCAATGCTGTTGGGGGGGGGGAGAAAGTAAGGATAGTGGGGGGGGGGAGAGAAACAAAGAATGGAAGAGAGAGAGAGAGTGAGAAACAATGGATTAGAGAGAAAGAGAGTGAAAGAGAGAGAGAGAAAGAAGCAAATGTTGAGAGAGAGATAGAGAAATAAAAAGAAAGAGAGAACAAAAAGATGAGACAAAGTGAGAAACAGAGGTTGAGAGAGAAGCAGACAGAGAGAAGAACGAAGAATGCGAGAGTGAAAGAGTGAGAGTGAAAGAGTGAGAATGAAAAAAAAAAAAGGATGAGAGAGGGAGAAAAACAAAAGATTAGAGAGGAAGGTATTGAAAGAGAAAAGGATATGAGAGAGAGAGAGAGAGAGAGAGAGAAGAGAAACAAAGGATGAGAGGGAGAGAGAGAGAGAGAAACAAAGGATGAGAGTGTGAGAGAGAAACAAAAGGATGGGAGAGAGAGAGAGAGAGAGAGGATGAGAGAGAGAGAGAGAGAGAGAAACAAAGGATGAGAAGAGAGAGAGAGAGAAACAAAGGATGAGAGAGAGAGAGAGAGAGAGAAACAAGAGAGAGAGAGAGAGAACAAGGATGAGAGAGAGAGAGAGAAACAAAGGATGAGAGAAGAGAGAGAGACAAAGGATGGGAGAGAGAGAGAGAAACAAAGATGAGAGAGAGAGAAACAAAGGATGAGAGAGAGAGAGAGACAAAGGATGAGAGAGAGAGAGACAAAGGATGAGAGAGAGAGAGAGAGAGAGACAAAGGGATGAGAGAGAGAGAGAGTAATTGAAAGAGGAAAGCCTTAGCAAAGAGTTTCATTAGAAACCTGATAAAAATTGGATTAAGAAACTCAAGAGTAATTCAATAAGAAATATTGTAGGGGGAAGGGAGGGAGGGAGGGGAAGGGGGAATGGAGGGAGGAGGATGTCAATAGGAAGGAAGGGAAGGGAAGGGGGGATTGAAGAGTGAGGAATGGAAGGATGAAGATTATATAGAAGCAAACAAAGAAGCAATTGGTGCTATAAGTTTCTGGTTCCATTCTCATTAACTTTAGATCTGAAACTGACAGCAATAAGTAAAGGAAATGAGATTATTTTGTGCCAGCATTTTGTGCTTAGTTGTTTGGTTTTTTTTTTCTTTCCTTTTTTGTGGTTGTTTTTTTTTTTTTCTTTCCTTTTTCTGTGGTTGGTTTTTTTCAACACATGTCCATTAGTTATGCACACAAAGAAGAAGAAAACAACAACAAGAAGAAACAAAAAAGTAATCATCTTACCAAATAATCAAATTTACTAATATTACCACATCGATCTCTTCCCCATATACCAGGGTCGTCGTCAGCTGAAAAGTTCACAGACCAAGATAGTCTCATGGAATGTGATCTAATGAGGTTTATTTTTTAACATAGCCCCTTTTATGATTTACACGGTTCTTTCATTGGTATTGCAGTGCTTGGATCCCACTGGTAAAAATATTTTTTAAAAAAATTTATTTTTTTTAAATATTTAAAAAAAAAATTTTTCTTCTTTTTTTGAGGCGATTAAAGAATTATCTACAAACAATTAATTTTTTTTCTTTCAAAACTGATTCTTTTGCAATCAATATTTAATCTCTTCCTTATATATGAGGGTCGTCGTCGACTGAAAAGTTCACAGACCAAAATAGTCTCATGGAATGTGATCTAATGAGGTTTATTTTTCAACATAGCCCCTTTTATGATTTACACGGTTCTTTCATTGGTATTGCAGTGCTTGGATCCCACTGGTAAAAATATTCATCAATAGCAAATATGACACCATACAATGAATTTTCAGCTCAACCACATACATTAATTGTATACAGAGAACAGGGATTAACAATTTGATCTTGATCAGAACACAGATACATAACGAGGTTTACTTTTCAATATAGCCCCCTTTGGGATCCACCTTCTTCTTCTTCTATCAGTGTTGCAGTGTTTGGATCCCAATGGTTAAAAAAAAAGTCATCAATAGCAGATATAACATCAGTCTGTGAACTTTTAATTCAATCCCCGGATACAAGTTTATTAGGTGTGGACAAAAGTTCCCAGTAACCCTTTGGTGAAAACTAGACTGGATAGTAGAAAACAGGTTTAAAAAGTGCTGAAGACTTTTGCACACAACTCCCACCCCCTCTCTCTCTCTACATATGTTGAAGAAAATGGTTGAAGGGAAAACTATATATATGATATTAAGGATGAAATTTATTGTTTTAATTATTCAACAAGTGTTTTGATATCTTTTGTTTACATGTATGAAATATTCATTTAAAAATTACCATCCATCTATACATGTATATGGTATTTGTGGAAAAAGTGACTTACCGGTGAAAATGGTCACAGTGTATGTATGGAGGAAACTTTGAAAATAAAACAATTAACGGCAAAGTAAATATATATATATATATACATTCACTATCACCATGGTTTGTTTTTTGAGCAAAAATAATGAAAATATTTTTTATATTTGTGAAGATATTTAAAAATTAAAATTTGTATAGTAACAGAAGGTAATTGAAATATGATGTTGATTGATTGAATTAAAGGAATATTCCATACATGTAAACAAAAGAGATCGAAACATTTGTGTTGACTAATAAAAACAAATTTCATAAATTCAACATATATGTTGGATTCATTTCCCTTTTTCTCTCTCTCTCACACACACACACACACACATATCTTATTATAATGGAGATTGTGTGTTTGTTTGTCTGTAACCGAAACTATATTACTATACAAGTCACAATTCCCTTAGTTATTTACATCACATTCTCCATGATTTTATTTTTATTTAAACCTCAATTATTAATAAAATTGTTTTACATTATTAATACTGTTGATCATATCTACATACTTATAACATGCAATTGTATTTATATATACAACAAAATAGCGGATTACAGTGTGAATGGAAGGCTAATTTGCATATTGATATTAAAAATTTTTTAATAAATATATGCTTGGTATTATTGATTTCTAATTGTTTGTTTTATCTGATTGAATATGAGCAAAATCTCGGGGATAATCTTAAAAATAAATCCATTAACAAGAAGAAATAACTGTAATATTTATTCTTTACTTCCTATTTTACTAATAGTTAAATTAGAAAAATTTACCAATGAAAGACAGGGAGTAATGGAAAATGATGGACGATTTTAGTTTCAAAGTTGTTCTATTTTTCAATCATACCCCCTCTGTTCCAAATCATTTTATCTGCATTCTTATTCAGTTTCATTAGCCTTTCTAATTTAATATAATATTTTATTATATTAAAATTTAAATACTTGCACCCGGAGGTGCATATATTGCTAGTATATATAATGATATAAGAATGGACATGAGGAAAGTTTTATATAAAAAGATATATGTAGGTATTTTGTATAGGAAAGTAAAATGAAGTACTTGATTACAGGTGTAAGAGCTATATTTATTATTATGATATACATACAATTAAAAGGCGTTTGAATTCAGAGTTTTCCTTCTCCTAGACTGGTTGCCTAACCAAGATTAAAAAGCCCAGTTTGTTCTAATATATACCCATAGCTTGAGGGAGAATAGTTGGATGCCTACCTTTCCCAAGTGCATCAGTGCAAAGTGAAATGCTTACAGCCTCGTCCAGGATTTGAACTCACTGAGTCCATTTGTGTATATATATTTCAACGGTCTGGTTTAGCTCAGTTGGTAGAGCACTTGCCTAGGAACCACAAGGTTCATGGCTCGATACTCAGTGTATGGGTAGACCAAGGATCTGGGCGGTAAAGTGAGAAGCAGATGGTAGGTGTGGCACTCAATCTTAGATGCTAAAACAATCTCCTTGGCCTAGCGCTAGTGGAAAAGGGGATAAACTCCTTCGCTGTATTTCTGATACCGGCATGAAGCCACCCCGTCGACATTACTTTTGCTTATCCCAATGAACGGACAGTCGGAAATAAGGGAATAATGGAACAGAAGAAATGTCCAGTTAGAGAAACCGGATTCATTATGGATTTACTTACAATTATAGGGAAAGGGGAAAATTTCCAAATAAGTCCGTTATAAATGCATCCTCATGCCTGTACAGATAATCCAACAGGAATAAATTGGATTCGAATCAAGAAAAAGAAAGAAAAAAAAAAAAAAAAAAAAAAAAAAAGAAAATCACTTGTTGCAAGGAAAAAATATAATGAGACAAAAATAGAATCTTGTTGCCAAATTTTATCAACTCATCATTTTAAAAATTGCCACTATATCCAAGAAAATCTCAGCGAAAATTCTGTGCAACGAGCGTCTTGCAAAAGGAGAGATCAGGAGAGATCAGATTACTTTCTGTAAGAAGGGAAATCTAAACGGAAATAAGATTTTAATCATGAAGCCTTAAAAGATAAATACTTAGATATGGAAACTACATGCATCTCTTTATAAAGATATCATCCGAGGAGATCAGACTCTTGACTAGAATTAAAGAATTGTTGGAGGTCTAACGGTTAGAGTTGTAGGAAATGGGCTCGTAGACCAGAGTTCAAATCATGGATGAAGCTACAGTTCACATAGCACTAATACCCTTGGGAAAGGTATGAATTCAAGCACTCTCCCTCCAGGTATGAGTAAATAGTAGGCAGACTAAATCTATCATCCACTCCTCATCATCACTACTCCGTCTCACTCTCTCTTGCCATTTATATACCAGATGAGATACAAGGATTGCCTGAGGTCGACCTTGAAAAAATGTAACATCAATGAGAAGACCTGGGAGAGTAAGGCTCTGGACCGTGGGCAGTGGAGAAGAGCTTTACAGGAGGGCATAAAAAAGTTTGAGACCAACCGATTACAGCATGAGCAGTTGAAACGAGATATTCGCAAGAATAAAAAAAGTAGACAACCAAGGGCTTCAAATCGGTCTACTATGTGACCAGTGTGGAAGGCTATGTATGAGCAAAGCTGGCCTGATCAGTCACCAATCTGTGCATCGGCGGGATGGACTAATAAAATACCCTGTGCTCCATGGAATTACCTGTAAATGTGGAAAGATGTGCAAGACTTTGGCAGGAATAAAGAGCCACTTTTGTGCAGCTCATTGTTGAACTTTTTGAAGTTCACCATTATATTGTTTGAACTGTTGAACTTTAAAAAAAATTTTTTTAAAATTTTTATATCTAGCAATGGCAATACTCGAACACCAGTTTGCTGCCATCATATACCAGATATGTTGAATGGATATATAACATATGTATTTGTCCTTTGAAACAATTTAAAATGATTAAGTCAGATCTTTGAAAAGATGGTTGAAACCAATGAACAATTTAGATGAAGTGAGGTTTCAAACTTTGATGGGAATCCATAGAAAATTGATTCATCGTTTAGAAGACTTTCCACAAGCGGAAAACCTGAAAATACTAAATGTGCACAGGCTGCACTCATAAGAAATCACCAATTGGGAATTCAATTTGGGATTTTTACAGACTGTCTGGGGGAAAAAAAAAAAAAAAAGTCCAAATGTTCGGTATATTCTGACTGCCCATTTGTCGTGTTTTATAGCACCCCAACTCTTTTCAAGTCATTTAATAATAATTTTGATATCAGATTACCCATTTGTCGTGTTTTAACTCTTAACGTCCTATTCTGCCTCATTCCACCCAGCAAAAAGTCACATTCGTCTTTTTCTAATCTACTCCAAATGATAGCCTTTGTTTAAATGTAATATTAAACATATTTAGAAGTTTTTGATTTAAGGGAAATAACTGCTAACTTTAAATAAAAAGGCCATTTTTAACCAGCTTTTGATAAATCCTTAGAGGAATGGGGATCTGAACTTGGAAAATTCTCAACAGGATGTTAAGAGTTAAGGTTGGTTGGTTGGTTTTATACAAGTCAGAATATCCTGAACATTTGGACTTTATTATTTTACCAACCATTTTCGAGTCTTTTAATGCCGAATAATAATTTTGATATCAGATCGCATACAGTATGTGCTGTTGCCTAAATGGTCACCCATTGAACAGGCTCATCACTGCTTAACTTTGGGGATTGTGCTTTCAATGTGAATTGACCATAAGCTGGGTTTTAAGGCACATCAACTCTTGAGGATCATTTAATGCCAAATCTTGTTATATATATATATATATATATATATATATGAACGTAAACAAATATGGCTATTTTCAGCCGACAATATTTGGGAGAATATGTGCTTAATTGAAGTCGAACCTAATTTTTTTGAAAGTTAATTCATTAATGATTAATTAGGCGGGATTTAACTACTTAAATGTAAGGCTAAACAAATCGAGAAAAATCAATCTCTGCATGTACATTTTGGCCTATTAGGCCTTATCAGCAGAGCTATAGATACGAAGATCGCCTCGTGTGTGATTCGAAACCTGTATGTCGGATCGACAAAGCAAGCCTCTTATCCCTACACCAAACGGAACCTCGCAGTTTTACATGTATATGCAGAGATTGATTTTTCTCGATTTGTTTAGCCTTACATTTAAGTAGTTAAATCCCGCCTAATTAATCAATGAATTAACTTTCAAAAAAATTAGGTTTGACTTCAATTAAGCACATATTCTCCCATATATATATATATATATATATATATATATATATATATAAGTTAAGGTCTGAAGTTTGCATAGGTGAGAAATTGTCAGCAACCAGGCACCATTGACTCCATGTCCATGCTACCTTAACTTAGATATAAATGCACTATCAATGATATTGAACACTTATAAATGTAGCACCCATATTATCTATTTAATATTGATATATTAATTGTTATTGCTTCCAAGTTTTTCTTTCTTTTAAGTTTTCTAACAATATTTTTGATGTTATCTTGAAAGGCATTAATCAGTTGTCCAAAAGAGTTATTAGTAGATCAAGTACTTTCAGCTCTCTTCTGTATGGTGAATTAGTAGAAGGCACCCGACCAGTAGGTAGACCACCCCTGTGCTCTCTTCTGAACTATTACCAAGGCTGTTTATTATTCGTTAAACTATAAAAAATAAAATAAAATTGAAAACAATACGGATTCCATTATTTTAAAGTAAATTTGTTTATATATATATATATATATATATTATATATATGAGTATGAAAGTTGGAATGAAAACATCCCATAATGCTGTTAAAGAGAAAACAATTTATAATATAATCATAGCTGATATTGATCAATATTTCAATTTACAAAAATCATCATCAGAGCTCATTTACTCCGTGGTGTTTGGGTCGGAGAAAAATGTCAAATCAGTTCAAAAACAAAGTCAAACTCATACTGTCGGATTCATTTCCTTTTCTTAACTTTATATATATATATATATATTATATATATATATATATATATATATATATACAAATATATATAAGTTAAAAGAAAGGAAATGAATCCGACGTATGAGTATATATAAAAAGATATGAAAACACCACAAAATGCTGTTATAAAATGTTTTCACTTTAACAGCATTTTGTGGTGTTTTCATATCTTTTTATATATACTCATACCATCGGATTCATTTCCTTTCTTTTAACTTATATATATATATATATATATATATATATATATATATATATGCATACATACACAAAGTGTGTTAAAAAAGTATCAAGATTTTTTGTACTTTTTGACACCTTGTATTTTGAATAAAAATAATGTTCCATTCATTAATATTTTTCAGAATACAAGGTGTGTCAAAAAATACCAAGTTTAAAGCTGTATTTACCAAGATAGAAACGAAGAATGAGTGGAACGTTATTTCTTTTCAGAATACAAGGTGTGTCAAAAAGTACAAAAAAATCTCAATACTTTTTTGGCACACGTTGTATATTCATATATACACAGTATTTAAAAAAAGAAAAAAGACTACAAGAATGTTTGTATTTAAACTCTCTTAAATCTAAAGATCTGCGATGTCAGATTTTCTAAGAGATTTTCTCGATGAGCAAGTTTAACACATCATCAAAAACTTTGACAAGAAACAAACATGACTAACTTGTGTTTGTTTTACTTCTCTACATTTTCAGTCACATGGCATTTATCAACCAAACGCAATACTGTCATCTTGTCAAGACACTATAGACGGAGGGGGGGAGGGGATTTCAGATTAAATTTGTCTCTTGTTTGTTTCTAAGAGCTATATATATATATATATATATATATATATATATATATATATATATATATATATCAATAAAGGAAGGAAGAACTCAACACCGTAATTCCATAATAAATTTATTTCGACCAAAATTGGGGCCTATATAAATCTAAGTTGATTTAAACCAGCTCCCCAAATTTTCGTCTCATCAGATGGGTCTCAATTCACTTATGGACAAGCACATACATACTGGATCATCAATATTAATACAGTGGATCTTAGAAATCACATATAGAATCATCCCTAACTAACAAGTTTTGGATAAATCTCTTATATATATATATGTTGAAAGGATAAATAAATAAAGGAAAGAAAATGTTGAATGGATAAAATTGATTTAATTTGAGTTACCAACATGTGTTTCGGCCAGGAGTTTGTTCATGTACACATCTATTCTATTTACTATTATTTTAATTGGTTTGGTTTGTTTTGTTTTACGGCATATCAACCACGGTGGGTCATTTAATGCCGACAAAGTTCTGAAATAAATTCATTCTTAACGCACAATTTTTTTTATAAGCTCATGTTTTTCTATTTAACCAT
>CM042165.1:2022775-2025275 GCA_023376005.1 Doryteuthis pealeii
TTCTTCACCCCAAGAGACATCCTGATGAAGGTTCAATGTAACCGAAATGTTTAAACATAGATAATTAAATTCATCCCATTTTCGGAACACTTGTTCTTTCAAATTTTCTTTATATTGTTGGATTTATTTTCCATATTTACTCCCATATATATATATATATATATAACACACATTCTATATATATGTTTATTAATTCATTTATTTATTTATTGCTTTGAGATACAATATAATTTTGTCAATTTCAACATTGTCAAGTAGTTTCTTATATATTATTTCTTATATATTATTTTCTTTATAGTGTTTCTATTGTACAAGGTGTGTGTATTCAGAGAAGATTTGTGTTCACTGTCAGTGTGGCTTGGCATATTGTGCACATTGGTTGATCTTTTTTTTTTCCTTTAAGCAACTACGAATGGGTGAGAAGTGTGTGGCCTATTCGTTAGTCAAGGTATTATTGTAACCACATGAAAACACAATTATTTCAAAACGGGGCGGGGGGGGAGACTCTAAGAAATAAAAATTTGAATAAAAAAAATAATAGAAATCTAAAAAATAAAAATCTAAAAAAATCTAAAAAATTAAAAAAAAAAAACCCAAAAAAAACAAATTAAAAAAATAAATAAAAAAATAAACAAATTAATAAAAAAAGAAATAAAAAAAAAATTAAAAAAAAAAAAAAAAAAATGAATAAAAAAAAGAGAAATAAAAAAAAATTAATTGGTAAACATTCCAATGGTAGACGACGATTCACCGTAGCCGACTTTTGTTTTATTCTGACAATCTCTTTACTATTTGGATGGCGAGCATATCAGAATCAAATATCGACTTAAAGACAAGCAAATCAATACAGCTAAATCTTAGCTTTCTCTTGCAGACAATACTGCACTCTTCTATGTATGTTTAGAAATGTACGAGATGGTTCACCAACTAAAGATATCATACATAGAATTTATAAACCCAATACCAACTGGAATGATTTGTGAAAAAAAAAAAAGAAATTTGTTTTAACTTTTCGCTAATAATTAGCAGAAAGGCCGCCTTCCCGAAAAGAATGTATATACTATTAAGATTGCTATGGATATTTATTAAATGTAAAAATCTAAAAAGTTTGGTTCCAATCTATGGGAGAATAGGATTCGAAAATATCAATATTATTGTTGTTTTTATAAATGTCTCATGATGGCACGGATTTGGGTTAAGCATTCAATTAGATGCATAATTACATCTATGGTCACACGGACAAATACTAAAAGTGGATATGGAAATATTTTTTGAGGGATATTGCAACGGGAATTGATCGTAAAGGACCTTTCAATAATGGGAATGAATTGTAAAGGATCTTGCAACAGGAATGGATTGTGAAGGATCTCACCATGAGAATGGATCATAAAGGATCTTGCAAGCTGATTGTAAAGGACCTCACAAGGAGAACGGAACATAAAGGACCTCCCCCAATGGGAATGGATTTTAAAGGATCTTGCAACAGGAATGGATCGTAAAGGATCTTGCAACAGGAATGGATCGTAAAGGATCTCGCAACAAGAATGGATCGTAAAGGATCTCGCAACAAGAATGGATCGTAAAGGATCTTGCAACAAGAATGGATCGCAAAGGATCTCGCAACAAGAATGGATCGCAAAGGATCTCGCAACAAGAATGGATCGTAAAGGATCTCGCAACAAGAATCGATCGTAAAGGATCTCGCAACAAGAATGGATCGTAAAGGATCTCATCATGAGAAAGGATCAGAAAGGGCCTTGCAACAGGAATGGGTTATAAACGCGTGGTGTAATGACTAAAGTCATGGGAAATGGACTCGTCGCCCCGAGTTCAAATCCTGGACGTGGTAATTGCATTTCACTTAGCGCTAATACCCTTGGGAAAGATATGAATCCAACTCTCCTTCCAGCTATGGGTAAATAGCAGGGCAGACTGGGTTCTTTAACCATGGCTAGGTAACCAGTCTAGGAGAAGGAAAACTCTGAATTCAAACCTGTTGAACTCCGCTTAAGAAATTGACCTTGTGTCGTATCCTGCTCGTGCGGAGGAGTTGGTAAATATATATAAACGCTCTTGCAAAGTGAATAGATCATAACAAAAATCTTGCAACAGGATCGGATCATAAAGGATCTTGCAAGGGAAAGAGGTCACACAACTAGTTCATAGTAAAGTAGCTCACATTCACTTCATTAGTAAGCTAGATTAGCAGTCTATTTTGTTAGTGAGTTTGATTCTCACTGGGTGCCACATACATCTAGCTTTGTGCCACAACTAAAGCTAAGCTTAGTAAATAACTAGTAAGATATCTAATTCATTTCTTCCAACTATCTCCTCCCTTTTTTTGTATATTCCTATATCCACGTCACTTCTCAGGCCAATCCACTGAATAAGACGACCCAACAGTCTCACGTTATTTATACAATGTTATTGAAGGAGTGTATTTATATGGTCATGCATCAATCTTAATGGCAACTATGGTATCCTACACTCACGTTGCACT
>CM042165.1:2032775-2037775 GCA_023376005.1 Doryteuthis pealeii
GGATTTGGTTTGGTTGTTTGTTTTACGGCATATCAACCTCAGTGGGTCATTTAATGCCGATAAAGTTTGAAATAAATCAATTCTTAATGGATAATACAATTTTTTTATAAATACATTTTTCTATTTAACCCATAGATGGGACCCTAACAGGTACTACCACTCCGGGTCAGAGTGGACCAGGGAGCAATGGTGATGAAGGGGTGCTCCACATTCCCCAAACCTCCAGAACTGGAACCTCACCATCAGATAGAGTTTAACGTCATTCCCAGGACATGTAGACCCACAGCCACCGCCTTCTAGCACCCATATGATAAAAAGGGGTTGGGGCTTGCCGTAAGGGCAATAGGGTTGAGAAAATCATATAGGTGCTTGATGTCTCTAAGTGGAGTTTAACGGGTTTGGATTAGAGTTTTCCTTCTCCAAGACAAGTTGCCTAAGGTTATTTACCCATAGCTGGACAGAGAATAGTTGGATGCACACCTTTCCCAAGGGTATTAGCTATATGTGAAATGCAAACAGCCTCATCCAGGATTTGAACATGGTTCACCATGTCCATTTCCTATGATGATGATGATGATGATGATGACCATGAGTGCCGGAGGTCTGATTTATATTAAAGAATTATTTGCCAAAGTCTTCATTCATTTACACACACATTCTAGATTTAATGTTACATTTAATATTCTGCCTTGCCATAGACAAAATATTTTGTCAAGATACATATGATGTGATAAAGGGCAGGGAGAAATAGATTCATGCCTTTTCTAAAGCATTAGTTCTATCTAAATGTAACCACTCTTAGAAGGAACTTTGTACAATAATTTCTTTTGTCAAAATACATAGGATGTGATAAAGGGCAGGGAGAAATAGATTCATGCCTTTTCTAAAGCATTAGTTCTATCTAAATGTAACGACTCTTAGCAGGAACTTTGTACAATAATTTCTTTTGTCAAAATACATATGATGTGATAGAGGGCAGGGAGAAATAGATTCATGCCTTTTCTAAAGCATTTGTTCTATCTAAATGTAACGACTCTTAGCAGGAACTTTGTACAATAATTTCTTTTGTCAAAATACATATGATGTGATAGAGGGCAGGGAGAAATAGATTCATGCCTTTTCTAAAGCATTTGTTCTATCTAAATGTAACCACTCTTAGCAGGAACTTTGTACAATAATTTCTTTAGTCAAGATACATATGATGTGATAGAGGGCAGGGAGAAATAGATTCATGCCTTTTCTAAAGCATTAGTTCTATCTAAATGTAACCACTCTTAGCAGGAACTTTGTACAATAATTTATTTTGTCAAAATACATATGATGTGATAAAGGGCAGGGAGAAATAGATTCATGCCTTTTCTAAAGCATTAGTTCTATCTAAATGTAACCACTCTTAGCAGGAACTTTGTACAATAATTTCTTTTGTCAAGATACATATGATGTGATAAAGGGCAGGGAGAAATAGATTCATGCCTTTTCTAAAGCATTAGTTCTATCTAAATGTAACCACTCTTAGCAGGAACTTTGTACAATAATTTCTTTAGTCAAGATACATATGATGTGATAGAGGGCAGGGAGAAATAGATTCATGCCTTTTCTAAAGCATTTGTTCTATCTAAATGTAACCACTCTTAGCAGGAACTTTGTACAATAATTTCTTTAGTCAAGATACATATGATGTGATAGAGGGCAGGGAGAAATAGATTCATGCCTTTTCTAAAGCATTTGTTCTATCTAAATGTAACCACTCTTAGCAGGAACTTTGTACAATAATTTATTTTGTCAAGATATATATTATGTGATAAAGGGCAGGGAGAAATAGATTCATGCCTTTCCAAAGGCATTAGTTCTATCTAAATGTAACCACTCTTAGCAGTAACTTTGTACAATAATTTCTTTTGTCAAAATACAT
This sequence comes from Doryteuthis pealeii, assembly GCA_023376005.1. Lineage (NCBI taxonomy): Eukaryota > Metazoa > Mollusca > Cephalopoda > Myopsida > Loliginidae > Doryteuthis > Doryteuthis pealeii. The sequence goes on from CM042165.1 coordinate 2,034,688, forward strand.
ATGATGTGATAAAGGGTAGGGAGAAATAGATTCATGCCTTTCCAAAGGCATTAGTTCAACATAAATGTAACCAACCTTAGCTGAAACTTTGTACAATTTATTTTTGATATATGATGTGATAGAATACAGGGAGAAATAGATTCATGCCTTTATAAAGGCATTAGTTCAACGTAAATGTAACTAATCTTAGCTTGAACATTGTAAACCAATTCATTTTTATCAAGATATATGAAGTGATAGAGTGCAGGGAGAGATAGATTCATGCCTTTAAAAAGGCATTAATTCAACGTATTATTCAACGCATGTAACTAATCTTAGCTCGAACATTGTAAACCAATTCATTTTTATCAAGATATATGAAGTGATAGAGTGCAGGGAGAAATAGATTCATGCCTTTTTCTAAGGCATTAGTTCTATGTGAATATAACCAGTCTTAGCTTGAACATTGTAAACCAATTCATTTTTATCAAGATATATGAAGTGATAGAATACAGGGAGAGATAGATTCATGCCTTTATAAAGGCATTAGTTCAACGTATTATTCAACGCATGTAACTAATCTTAGCTTGAACATTGTAAACCAATTCAGTTTTATCAAGATATATGAAGTGATAGAGTGCAGGGAGAAATAGGTTCATGCCTTTTTCTAAGGCATTAGTTCTATGTAAATATAACCAGTCTTAGCTTGAACTTTATACACTAATTCTACTTTCCCATGCTGATAACGCTACATAACCATTCCAGGGTGGAAAGTGTTATTTCCACAATTGCTTTTGCCTTAAGTAAATAAGAAAGATCTATTTTTCAATTCAAACTTTGTGACCTGTCTAATGAAATTTTCAAATTTACCCATTTTCCAGAATATTCCAGCTAGATTCAGAGCTAAGAAGCTGAAAGAGAATATTCTGTGTTAGTTAAGAAGTTAGTTGAATATGATGGCATGTCAACCCTTTATTGAAATCAGTTAGTCTACTGTTGGTTTTAATAACAGCAGCTAAGTAGAACTCCAGCAGTGTCCAAGACAGTTGGTATAAATAGGAATCAAGAATGATCCATTCATGAATCAGGGTGATTTGGGTCATTCCATTCCTTGAGTTCTGATTGGTTGCTTGACTGCCTAATTTGAATGACATTGTGGAGTCTTATATATACTCTGTCATTTTGCAGTGGACTTTGTAGCACTCGAGTTTGTATTTAAGTAACAATCGCTTGTTACCTTGTCTTCCCAGTTCGACGGTAATTGGAACTTATTCTTCAACTATTAAGTTCCCTTTTGGACTGTGTGTTAGATAGTACCACTACTGTTCTTCTACAAGGATAGCTTTTGCATTAAGTGGTTTGATTTCTTTGTTTAATAGCATATCAACCTTCATGGGTTATTTAATGCCAAAGCTATTCTTGTTTGCAATATGAATCTTTTAACCATCTCAACCTTCATGGGTTATTTAATTTCAAATTTACCCATTTTCCAGAATATTTTCCAGAATATTTTCCAAAGTGGAGTATTGCAAGTCATAAACTGCTCATCCACCTGGGTTCTATCCTTAAGCATCACGGGTCAACAGGGTGGTTTGTTTATTGGCTGGCTTTAATCCACACGCCCACGCAGAGTCTAAAGTAAGTAGTAGACTACAGTATACCTTATATTACAAAATTATTCCAACAGTTGTTTCTTAAGAGGTAATCTTTTGTACATGGTCTAATCAAATATCCTTTAAGTAAAAGTAAAGTCGGTATCAGCCAATCAGCGAGGGAGTCTATCCCCTTTTCACTAGTGCTAGACCAAGGAGATTACTTTAGCGTCTGAGGTGGAGCGCCACACCTACCATCAGCTCCTTACTTTACCGCACAGATCCCTGTGCTACTCATACGCTGAGTTGGAACCTCGTGGTTTCTAGCCAAACGCTCTACCGACTGTTTAAACTATTAGTAAAATAGAGCAGTATGGGCTTTTTAGCTTTGGGAAGAGCAACCAATCCAGGAAAAGGAAAATTTAATGAAGTCTGTTGAATTTTTAATTCTCATCACTTAAGTTTTAGTTTAAGACAAGAACATTATGCTAAAATCAAATTTTATTATTATCATTATTTTTCTTCCGTCTTGAGAATTTCTCCGTTTTACTATCTTTTTATAAAAGTATGGATGACTTGCCAGAAACAATGACAGATAAGTTTGGGTTGGTTTGTTTTACGGCATATCAACCTCAGTGGGTCATTTAATGCAGATAAAGTTTTGAAATAAATTCATTCTTAAATGGATACTCAATTTTCTTTCATAAACACATTTTTCTATTTAACCCATAGATGGGACCCTAACAGGTACTACCACTCCGGGTCAGAGTAGACCAGGGAGCAATGGTGATGAAAGGGTGCTCCACATTTGCCAAATCTCCAAAACTGGAACCTCACTATCAGATAGAGTTTAACGTCATATGAAGGATATAAAGACCCTCAATCACCGCCTTCTAGCACCCATATGATTGATAGGGACTGGTGGTGAGAGAGTCATGGGAATCTGTACTGATCAGCATGACTTGATAATGATGATCAATATATGAAATATGTGTGAATTCTTAGACAAAATAAATTAACTATCACCAATCGTAACTCCTGCGGCAAATTAAATCTGAGTGGACATATATGTCATTACTGCCTTATCTAAAAGGTGTGATCGAAAAGTGTTGGAATTCTCTTTTCTTATTTTTTTCATTTCAAAATTTAAATGAAGATATGTGGACAGCTGAACAACTTTTATTTTTCGATATGATGTCCAAGATGGCTGGCAAATTCATAAAATACTTAGTTGGCTGTTTGGTTGGATTTTATTACATGTCAACCCCTGTTGGGTTATTTTAGGCCAAAGGGTTTGGTTTGGTTTGTTTTACGGCATATCAATCTCGGTGGGTGATGCCGACAAAGTTGTGAAATAAATTCATTCTTAATGCATAATACAATTTTGTTTATAAACTCATGTTTTTCTATTTAACCCATATATGGGACCTTAACAGGTACTACCACATCGGGTCAGAGTGGACATGGCTGCAATGGTGATGAAGAGGTACTCCACATTCCCCAAACCTCCAGAACTG
>CM042165.1:2040500-2083724 GCA_023376005.1 Doryteuthis pealeii
AGTGACAGGTTAACAAACAACATCATAGTTACCTTTCTTTTTTCTTTCTTTACACTTGCATTGTGATAGCCTTCAAAACCAACCAAAAACCAATATAAACACAATGAAATAAAAGAAAATCAGACACACAGAATAAGCACGCACGCACAGCACACACACACACACCACACACACACACACACCACACTTACACACAAAAGCACGCACACATACACACTTACACACACATAAACAAGCACCCCAACCACACACACGAGAGAATTTGGAGACCCAGACGGAAACATTTGAGCAACTGCTAGGGACCCTTCAGTTCGAATATGTCTTCTGATGGATGCGGATTTTTCATCCCTGAAATATTAAGAAAAAGTAACAGGTAACAAACAACATCAAGTTACCTTTCTTTTTTTTCTTGACATTGGCATTATACAGCCTTCAAACAAACAAAAAACCAAACATATATATATATATTATATATATATATATATAATGTGTGTTAAGAAAACTTCAGCCAATAATTAACAAAACATCAATTAATTGCAGTTGTTGTTGTTGTTTATATTCCACTTTCCTCTATTCTCATACCACATTTTGTTGGATTTATTCAATCTTCACTTCCACACTCCCATGAGTGTGTGTATTGTGCATCCGGTATATATATATACTATATTATATTATATATATAAAGGGTGGCTTTTCCGGTGAATATGGGCACGATCGTTGAGAGGGGCACAGGATCCAGGGGGTTAAGTCCGTGATTTAAAACAAATAACAAAGGCTCAATACAAAGTAGTGCAAATTTATTGAAGAAATGGATACAATAGAAACCTACTCGAGTTTCATCGCTAGAATCATAGGGTTAAAATCCATGAATCAAGTTTACCGATTATTGCAAGCTGATACACGTATGTTCATTGAATAAGATACGTAAACTTCGATTAATTCAGTGGATTTAACCCTGATGATTCTAGCTATGAAACTCGAGTAGGTTTCTATTATATCCATTTCTTCATATATATATATATATATTATATGTTGTTGTGGTGTGTATATATATAACACCACACACACACAAAACAGTGACAATTTTAAATAACTATCTTCATATTAAGAATAACATAATATGCTCTGAAAAAGATTTTTGACAAATCAAGATATTTACAATATCAGCAGAATAAAGAACTTTTAATTTGAACAACATCTGTGTTTTTTTATCTTATTCCTTTTTTTACATTATATATATATATACTATATATATAAAATCTAATTCATCAGATGTGTATGGGATACTTGATTGCTGTGTAGAGGATCTGCCAAAGGAACAGATGGTGAGAGTTGAGAGAATCAGAGAATCTGTGCTAATCAGCCCAACTTGATGATGATTGATATATAATATTAATATTATATATATATTATGAGGAAAAGGGGTTGGAATGAAATCCGATAGAATGAGGTGAAAATATAAGGAATGAAAGGAACAGAACTCGCGACAAAAATGTGGTAGTATATTTTCGGGAATTTTGAACTCGGCTTCATTAGCTGATGAAGCCCAGTTCAAACTCCAGCGAAATATACTACACATTTTGTCCGAGTTCTGTTCTTGCATTCTTTTATATTTTACCTCATATTATATATATCATTAAAACAATTTAGTAAAGATTAGACATGAATATATTGCTATGCATTTTTTACAAAGAAATACAGTTAAAATCATAAAGAAAAAGCATTGTCAGTGGTCATAAATTAACGCAAAGCAATAGGGTCATTATATATATATATATATTATATATATATTATTTTACTGGCTACCTTTACAAAATTGGCACTTTTTGATGACTGCTTGTTCTGTAAAATAAAACAATCATACCTGGTTAGAAGAGTTCCAATTACTATCGAATTGGTAAGACAGGGCACAAAGAAGCCATTAACTTTAATAGAGATCTTACCTTTGCCAGCTTACTGCAGAATGCCCAGAGATTTATGAAGCATCATAACATTTCATGTATAAACTTTCAGTCAACCCTCGTTATGATTCCCAAACATGAATATACACACATACACAACACACTTCTGGAGTTTCTTTGCATTTTCTTATCATCAGGCAAGCTTCCCAAGGACATGTTTTAACCTTACTACCACCTGAGCGTCGCTTAATATTGGGGAGGTTGAGGCACCATTCTCAGGCAATGAGTTGATCTTAGTTAGTCTACTGTTTGGTTTTAATAACAGCAAGCTAAATAGAACTCAAGCAGTGTCCAAGACAGCTGCGTATAAATAGAATCAAGAATGATCCATTTCATGAATCTGGGTGATTTGGGTGATTCCGTTCCTTGAGTTCTGATATGGCTGGCTTGACTTGCTTGATTTGAATGACATTGTGGAGTCTTATATATATTTTTGTCATTTGCAGTGGACTTTGTAGCATTCGGGTTTTGATTTGCAGTTAAACCGTTTTGTTGCCTTGTCTTCCCAGTTCGACGGTAATTGGAACTTTAATTTATTCTTCAATGCCGGGTGGGCTTCACCACCTTGCTTTAGATATTCTGTTTTGCCAATAGGATCCAAGCACTGCACCACTTGTTACATATCATGAGGTTATCTGGTTAGCCTATGGATCTTTTTTCTGTCGACTCTCATATATAATAAAAGCGATGATATCTTTTTAAATCTTATTTCATGAAAGTATAATAAAATAGCAAACCTTTGCATGAAACATTTTACGAATGTGTACAATTGCAAAACATATTTGCAAATATTTTGAAATATCAGAAAACCATTGAAATGCTAAAAAAAAAAATTAATCTAGAGTTTGGTTTTGTTTTTGTTTTTTTACGCACATGATGTATAGAATTGCGTAAAGCTACTAAAGTAGATAAAGCAGATGCTAGAATTTTCCCAGACTTCCATTTAGGAACGATGATGAACCGATATAGCAAAATGCAATGTCCAAAAGTTGACCATTTCAGATTTATTTTTCTGCCAGAGTTCAAAAGTTTTGCAATTATTTTTTGTAAAGTGAGCACAATTGCATCTTCAATACATATATATAATGTGTGTGTGTGTGCTATGTTGGCAGCATTCTTTCATTATACATGGTTAGGAATTAAACAAAGACACATCTCCTGTTTTGACAAAATTTGTTAACAATCTTTTTCAAGCTTTCTGTTAACTTTTTTATAATCGATGGAATCCGTAGATTAGTCCAGATATTGAATTAGATATTATTTCAATAATTTCAATGCTATTTCTAATGTATATTTTATTTTTTAAATATCTTTTTTGAATATGAATCAAATCTCCATAAATTTTGCACAAAAGCAAGAACCATTGATATTTAATGTGTGTATGTATATATATATATTATGTGAGTGTGTGTATTTGGGCAGCAGTCTTTTCATTTATACCATGTAGAAATAAACAAAGACAAGTCTCCTGTTTAACAATTTTATTAACTATTCTTTTCGAGCTTTCTGGACAACTTTTTTACATTTGGGATGGGAACCCGTGGATTAGGTCCACCGAAAACAAAAAGTTTTTTCGGATGGGAATCTGTAGATTGTCCAGATATGAACTTTGGTGGACTAAAAAGTTGGCCAGAAAAACTTGAAAAGATCGTTAAATAAAATTTTGTAAACAGGAGATGTGCCTTTTTGTTTTAATTCCACATGCCATATATATATATATATACTATATTAACGATAATATTTTACTAAGGTTTGCAATGTTTTTTCCAAGAAAACAAGTTTCTACTCTATATTTAGGTAAATAAGCTTATAAATTTAGTTCAATATATATATATATATATATATATATATATCTATATATATATATATATATAATATATATATGTTAATTGTTTATTCTTGTTGTTACTCTCACCCTTAGCCTGGATTGAACCTGCAGTCTGGAAATCGTTACAGATTGTTAACTGTGGACAGTAGAACAGTCAAATACCCCCTCAGCTTATTGGACTCTTCTGGCAGTAGTGACAGTAATTATTAAGCTGGTTATGTGGGTTCATTAGAGAACTAGTAACTGCATGGTTAGGCTGCAACAATTGAACTTATCAATGGGTAGAGAGCATTAAAACATGTCTACTTACAAACATCCACCCACATTTGAAAAAAAAGGACTACTGCCAATTGGAAGAAGGAGGTTGAATTGTGGCAGATGTTGACTGAAATGGACAAAACAAAGCAGGTTATAGCACTGGCACTTCTCCTTGGAAGGAAAGCAAGAGAAATTGCCATAGCTTATAGATAAAATCTCTCCTAACAGCTGATGATGGTGTTTAAAAATGTTTTTTTACAGAACTGGACAAGTTATTGAGAAAGAAAAGGCATACCAAATGTATTGAGGCCTACACAAAGTTTTGAAAATTTAAGAAAAACAGAGGCAATGTCAATGCTAGACTACATAGTAGAGTTTGAACAATTAAATAGAGGTGTACCAATTTAGAAATTGACCACTGATGCATTATTAGCCCTGAAACTACTATACAATGCAAATCTTTAGTGAGCAACAAGACAGTTGGCTTTAACAGCATGCCCCCAAATGAAATATGAAACTATGAAAAATGCTCACCAGGATATTTTACAAATAACAAAACCGAAACTGCAGATGAATAGTGAAGTGGAAATAAAAGAGGAAGCATAATAGCAGAAAATGTTTTGGTAGAGAAGGGAACCGGTTTGGAAGTTTCTATGTATAGAGGAGAAAGATATAAAGGATATAATAGGAAGGACAATTGGAGGGCTACGGAAGAAGGAATCCGTATTTAATGGAAGTTGTATCAAGATGCAACGTTTTGTCAGTCGAACATCACTGGGCAAAAGACTGTCCACATTGCCAACAAAATTGTTAATATGACGGAAAATGTAGAAAAACATTCAGAAAGAGACAGTTCATATGACTTTAATGACAGAAGCTAAAGTATTGACAAAATGTCAAATCAAGATGTTTTTGGTAATGGAGGCGTGTAATACAGCAATTGTAGACAACTGCATGTACAAGACATTGTGGTAATGAATGGTTGCAGTACATGCTGATTCATTATTTCTTTGAAGAGTTTAAAAGTCCGCTCGAAATTTAAAAAAAAGTCATATGCCTTTTTAATTTGGAGATGGAAGGATAATGAACTCGTATCAAACTGTTACTTTCCAGCAAAAATTGGCAGTCATTATGTAACATAAAAACAGAAGTTGTAGGAGTGTAAAATTCCATTGCTGTTAAAGTAAAGGATCTCTGCTAAGGCAAAAGCGGTGATTGACATTTGGAAAAGATAATGTAATGATGTTTTTGGTGAGAAAATAAACATTCAAAAACTACATTCAACGGGACACTATTGTGTGGAATATCATGAGAAATGATAAAGGAAAGGACCGATAATGAAAATATTTGTCTCGTAATGATAAACAACATGGAAAAGAGCGACAAAAGAAATACACTTTTAAATTACATAAACAGTTTGGTCATGCTTCACAGGAGAATTTTGAATTTATTAAAACAGCAGGCAAATCGATCAGGACACTTATAGATCTTCTCAAGGATATTTACAAGAAATGCCCTATTTGCCACAAATATACACGTCCTAAAAGGAAACCAATAGTTTGGTTTTAATCAGCAAATGATTTTTAACCAAGTAATTTGCCCTTGACCTTCATGAACTTGGTCCTGGCTTCTGGTATTTACATATGATTGACTGTTTTAGTAGACTAAGATGGCTGTAATAATCCGTAGAAAGAAGCAGTGTGTCATCGGTAGATAAGTTTATGCAGAATTGGGTCGCAATTTATGGCGCACCTGAAATTGGTCTTTTTTACGGATAATGGCTTGAGTTCAACAACAAGACTTTTCAAGAAATGGGCTGAAAAGTTGAATTATCACTTCAAAAACAACCGCAGCCTATTCCCATGGTCAAATGGTATCGTTGAAAGGCATAATGCAACCTGACAGAAATCATTTAAGAAGAATTAAAGAAGAAAATGTTTAATCATGGGAAACTGCTACAAATTGGGCAGTAAATGCCAAAGCAGGGGGTTTGTTGATAATATTAGATGGTAAGTTTGGATTCCTGCCATACACTATCTGATATGGACTAAATCCATGTACATTTACCAAACAGTTCTTTGCATTTACTGCCCAACTTGTAGCAGTTTCCCATGAAATAACATTTTCTTCTTTAATCTTCTTAATGATTTCTGTCAGGATTGCATTATGCCTTTCAACGATACCATTTGACCATGGGGAATAGGCTGCGGTTGTTTTGAGTGATAAATTCAACTTTTCAGCCATTTCTTGAAAAAGTCTTGTTGTTGAACTCAAGACCATTATCCGTAAAAAGACCAATTTCAGGTGCGCCATAAATTGCGACCCAATTCTGCATAAACTTATCTACGATGACACCTGCTTCTTTACTACGGATTATTACAGCCATGCTTAGTCTACTAAACAAGTCAATCATATGTAAATACCAGAAGCCAGGACCAAGTTCATGAAGGTCAAGGGCAATTACTTGGTTAAAATCATTTGCTGGATTAAAACCAACTATTGGTTTCCTTTTAGGACGTGTATATTTTGTGGCAAATAGGGCATTTCTTGTAAATATCCTTGAGAAGATCTATAGTGTCCTGATCGATTTTGCCTGCTGTTTTTAATAAATTCAACAATTTCTCCTGTGAAGCATGACCAAACTGTTTATGTAATTTTAAAAGTGTATTTCTTTGTCGCTTCTTTCCATGTTGTTATCAATTACGAGAACAATATTTTCATTATCGGTCCTTTCCTTATCATTTCTCATGATATTCACACAATAGTGTCCCGTTGATGTAGTTTGAATGTTTATTTTCTCACCAAACATCATTACATTATCTTTTCCAATGTCAATCACCGCTTTTGCCTTAGCTAGAGATTCCTTACTTAACAGCAATGGAATTTTACACTCTACAACTTCTGTTTTTATGTTACATAGATGACTGCCAATTTTGCTGGGAAAGTAACAGTTTGATACGAGTTCATTATCCTTCCATCTCCAAATTTAAAAGGCATATGACTTTTTTAATTTCGACGGACTTTAACTCTTCAGAAGATAATGAATCAAGCATGTACTGCAACCATTCATTACCACAAACTGTCTTGGTACATGCAGTGTCTACAATTGCTGTATTACACGCCTCCATTACCAAAACATCTTGATTTGACATTTTGTCCAATACTTTAGCTTCTGTCATTAAAGTCATATGAACTGTCTCTTCTGAATGTTTTTCTACATTTTCCGTCATATTAACAATTTTGTTGGCATGTGGACAGTCTTTTGCCCAGTGATGTGTCGACTGACAAACGTTGCATCTTGATACAACTCCATTAAATACGGGATTCATTCTTCCGTAGCCTCTTCCAATTGTCCTTCTATTATATCCTTTATATCTTGCTCCTCTATACATAGAACTTCCAACCGGTTCCCTTCTTCTACCAACATTTTCTGCTATTAATGCTTCCTCTTTATTTCCACTTCACTATTCATCTGCAGTTCGGTTTTGTTATTTGTAAATATCCTGGTGAGAACATTTTTCATAGTTTCATATTTCATTTGGGGGCATGCTGTTAAAGCCAACTGTCTTTGTTGCTCACTAAGATTTGCATTGTATAGTAGTTTCAGGGCTAATATGCATCAGTGTCAATTTCTAAATTGGTACACCTCTTATTTAATTGTTCAAACTCTACTATGTAGTCTAGCATTGACATTGCCTCTGTTTTTCTTAAATTTTCAAACTTTGTGTAGGCCTCATACATTTGGTATGCCTTTTCTTTCTCAAATAACTTGTCCAGTTCTGTTAAAACATTTTTAACACCATCATCAGCTGTTAGGAGAGATTTATCTATAGCTATGGCAATTTCTCTTGCTTTTCCTTCCAAGGAGAGTGCCAGTGCTATACCTTGCTTTGTTTTGTCCATTTCAGTCAACATCTGCCACAATTCAACCTCCTTCTTCCATTGGCAGTAGTCCTTTTTTTCAAATGTGGGTGGATGTTTGTAAGTAGACATGTTTTAATGCTCTGCTACCATTGATAAGTTCAATTGTTGCAGCCTAACCATGCAGTTACTAGTTCTCTAATGAACCCACTATAACCAGCTTAAATAATTACTGTCACTACTGCCAGGAAGAGTCCAATAAGCTGAGGGGGTATTTGACTGTTCTACTGTCCAACAGTTAACAATCTGTAACAGTCATTTCCAGACTGCAGGTTCAATCCAGGCTAAGGGTGAGAGTAACACAGAATAACAATTAACATTATATATTATATATATATATATATATATAATATAATATATATATATATATAATATATATTGAATAAATTTATAAAGCTATTTACTAAATATAGAGTAGAAACTTGTTCTTGAAAAAACATTGCAAACCTTAGTAAAATATTATCGTTATATATATATATATATATATATATGCATGTGGAATTAAACAAAAGGCACATCTCCTGTTTAACAATTTTATTAACGATCTTTTCAAGTTTTCTGGCCAACTTTTTTAGTCCACCAAAGTTCATATCTGGACTAATCTACAGATTCCATCCAAACTTTTGTTTCGGTGGACTAATCCACGGGTTCCATCCAAATGTAAAAAAGTTGTCCAGAAAGCTCGAAAAGATAGTTAATAAAATTGTTAAACAGGAGACTTGTCTTTTGTTTATTTCTACATGTATAAATGAAAGAATGCTGCCCAAATACACACACTCACATATATATATATATACACACACACATTAAATATCAATGGTTCTTGCTTTTTGTGCAAAATTTATGGAGATTTGATTCATATTCAAAGATATTTAAAAATAAAAATATACATAGAAATAGCATTGAAATTATTGAAATAATATCTAATTCATATCTGGACTAATCTACGGATTCCATCGATTTATAAAAAAGTTAGACAGAAAGCTTGAAAAGATTGTTAACAAAATTGTCAAACAGGAGATGTGTCTTTTGTTTAATTCTACATGTATAAATGAAAGAATGCTGCCCAAATACACACACACACACATATATATATGTATTGAAGATGCCAAATTGTGCCTCACTTTACCAAAATATTGCAAAACTTTTGACTCTGGCAGAAAATAAATCTGAAATGGTCAACTTTTTGGAATTGCATTTTGCTATATCGGTTCATCATCGGTTCTAAATGGAGTCTGGGAATTCTAGCATCTGCTTCTATCTACTTTTAGTACTTACCAAATTCTATTAACATCATGTGCGTAAAAAAACAAAAACAAAACAAACTCTTAAGATTAATTTTTTTTTTAGCATTTCAATGGTTTCTGATATTTCCAAATTATTTGCAATATGTTTGCATTGTACACATTCAGTAAAATGTTTCTATGCAAAGGTTTGCTATTTTATTTATACTTTCATGAAATAGAATTAAAAAGATATCATCGCTTTATTATATATGAGAGTCGACAGAAAAGATCATAGGCTAACCAAGATACTCTCATGGAATGTAACAGTGGTGCAGTGCTTGGATCCTATTGGCAAAACAGATATCTAAAGCAGGTGTGAAGCCCACCCGCATTGAAGAATAATTAAAGTTCCAATTACCGTCGAACTGGGAAGACAAGGCAACAAACGGTTGTAACTCAAATACAAACCCGAATGCTACAAAGTCCACTGCAAAATGACAAAATATATATAAGACTCCACAATGTCATTCAAATCAAGCAGTCAAGCAGCCAATCAGAACTCAAGGAACGGAATCACCCAAATCACCCAGATTCATGAATGGATCATTCTTGATTCCTATTTATACCAGCTGTCTTGGACACTGCTTGAGTTCTATTTAGCTGCTGTTATTAAAACCAACAGTAGACTAACTAAGATCAACTCAATGCTGAGATGGTGCCTCACCTCCCAATATTCGCGGACCTCAGGTGTAGTAAGGTTACATGTCCTTGGGAAGCCTTGCTGGATGATAAGAAATGCAAAGAAACTCCAGAAGTGTGTTGTGTATGTGTGTATATTCATGTTTGGGAATCATAACGAGGGTTGACTGAAAAGTTTATACATGATGTTATGATGCTTCATAAATACTCTGGCATTCTGCAGTAAGCTTGCAAAAAGGTAAGATCTCTATTAAGTTATGGCTTCTTTGTTGCCTTGTCTTACCAATTCGATAGTAATTGGAACTCTTCTACCAGTATGATGTTTATTTTACAGACAAGCATGTCATCAAAAAGTGCCAATTTTGTAAGGTAGCCAAGATAAAATTATATATATATATATATATATATATATATAATGACCCTATTGCTTGCGTTAATTTATGACCACTGACAATGCTTTTCTTTATGATTTTAACTGTATTTCTATTGTAATAATCATTAGCAATATATTCATGTCTATCTTACTAAATTGTTTTATGATATATATATATGAGGTAAAATATAAAGAATGCAAGAACAGAACTCGGACAAAAATGTGTAGTATATTTCGCTGGAGTTTGAACTGGGCTTCATCAGCTAATGAAGCCGAGTTCAAAATTCCAGCGAAATATACTACACATTTTTGTCCGAGTTCTGTTCTTTCATTCCTTATATTTCACCTCATTCTATCGGATTCATTCCAACCCCCTTTTCCTCATATATATATATATATATATATATATATATATCATCATCATCAAGTTGGGCTGATAGCACAGATTCTCTTGATTCTCTCACTCTCACCATCTGTTCCTATTGGCAGATCCTCTACACAGCATCAAGTATCCATACACATCTGATGAATGTAAGATTTATATATATATATATATATATATATGTAAAAAAGGATAAGATAAAAAACACAGATGTTGTTCAAATAAAGTTCTTTATTCTGCTGATATTGTAATATTTTGATTTGTCAAAAATCTTTTTCAGAGCATATTATGTTATCTTAAATATGAAGATAGTTTATTAAAATTGTCACTGTTTTGTGTGTGTGTGTGTATATATATATACACACACACACACACATATATATATATATATATATATTGAAGAAATGGATATAATAGAAACCTACTCGAGTTTCATCGCTAGAATCATCAGGGTTAAATCCACTGAATTAATCGAGTTACGTAAAATCTTATTCAATGAACATACGTGTGATCAGCTGCAATTAATCGGTAACTTGATTCAATGGATTTAACCCTGATGATTCTAGCGATGAAACTCGAGTAGGTTTCTATTGTATCCATTTCTTCAATAAATTTGCACTACTTTGTATTGAGCACTTTGTATTTGTTTATCACGGACTTAACCCCTGGATCCTGTGCACCTCCAACGATCGTGCCCATATTCACCGGAAAGCCACCCTTATATATATATATATATATATATATATATACACGGATGCACATACACACACTCATGGGGAGTGTGGAGTGAAGGATTGAATAAATCCAACAAAATGTGGTTGAGAATAGAGGAAAAAAGTGGATATAACAACACAACAAACTGAATTCAATTGATGTTTTGCCTTATTATTGGCTGAAGCTTTTTCTCACACACACACATATATTATATATATATATATATTATATATATATATATTTGGTTTTTTTTGTTTGGTTTTGAAGGCTGTCATAATGCAAGTGTAAAGAAAAAAAGGAAGGTAACTATGATGTTGTTTGTTAACCTGTTACTTTATTCTTAATATTTCAGGATGAAAAATCCCATCATCAGAAGAATATTCGAACTGAAGTGGTCCTAGCAGTTGCTCAAATTGTTCTGTCTGGGTCTTCCAAATTCTCTCTGTGTGTGTGGTTGGGGGTGCTTGTTTATGTGTGTGTAAGTGTGTATGTGTGCGTGCTTTTGTGTGTAAGTGTGTGTGTGTGTGTGTGTGTGTGTGTGTGTGTGCGTGCGTGCGTGCTTATGTCTGTGTGTCTGATCTTTTCTTTTTATTTCATTGTGTTTATATTGGTTTGTTGGTTGGTTTTGAAGGCTATCACAATGCAAGTGTAAAGAAGAAAAAAGAAGGTAACTATGATGTTGTTTGTTAACCTGTCACTTTATTCTTAATATTTCGGGATGAAAAATCCCATCATCAGAAGAATACTCGAACTGAAGTGGTGCTAGCAGTTGCTCAATTTGTTCTGTCTGGGTCTTCCAAATTCTGTGTGTGTGTGTGTGTGTGGTTGGGGGTGCTTGTTTATGTGTGTGCTTGTGTGTGTGTATATATATATATATATATATATATATATATATAGGATGAAAAATGATCAGACAAATAGGAATACTTTTTCATTGTTCTCAACCAGTTTTAACCTTAGGTCATTATCTGAAGATATTTTTATGAGAAAGCTTTTAAAAGGGTTAATATGCTATGAAAGAAGCAATGAAAAATGAACCAGTGACATAACATATCCATTTATTGAATGAAAATTATACCCATTCATTTGTCTGGATCATGTGTGTGTGTGTGTGTGTGTGTGTGTGTGTATGTGTGTGTGCACGTATATAATTGGAAACCAACAGAAATAGCAGAATTGCAACATGTCGTTTTATTGGAAGAATCCAATTTAAAATATTCTTAATATTAAAAAGCAATTCTCAGTTCAATTTACAATTTAATTACAATTTGATAGGTCTTCACTTAAACTTAATGTAATTCTTTAATCCCCCCAAAATTCTTCATATAATGGCCATGACTCTAAAATGCCAATTAGAATTCAAAATGGAAGCAGCAGTATTATCTTGGTATCACAATCAGTTGAAGAATAAATTAATTCAAAATCCTTTCCCAATAGCTAATGTAGCAAAGTAAGGCCTATTACTTCTAATTCCTTTAGGGAAGGCCCCAGTATGGCAGTGGAAAGGCTGATCATCTTGCTTCCCAAACCTGGTAGGTTGTGCTCTCTGGAGGGGAAATTCATTAATGGCTGCCAATTACAGTTATATTGCAAGGCTCTCCGAAAAAAAAAAATGGATTGAGCTCTCTGGCAGCCTTTGCGTATATACATGTGTATGAATTTATCAGTAAAAGTTTCTCCCCCACTAGTGAGTGTGCTGATATCTTGGTGGTTAAGGAATGACTGATGAAAAATTGGTTGGGGTTTCGATCCCAGGTGGAGGTAGCCTGTTAAGTCTAGCCATACTTGGGAAACATGATATATTGAAACAGAAGTATCTATGGATGACTATATATATATATACATATATATATATATAGATATACATATATATATATGCACATATACATATATATATATATATTATATATACATAGGTTGTGCATGTTTCTGTAATTTTTCTGTTATATATATCATATAATATATATTATTACATTTAAATATAATTCATTAAAATATAATTACAGAAAAATTACAGAAACATGCACAACCTGTGTGTATATATATATATATATATATATATATGTATATCAATATATGTATTGATCAAAGCCTGAAGAAGATACTAGAATATCTGAAACACGTGTTGCGTATGTGAAATAAAAAGAATAAAACATTTTTTCTGAGAACGATACATTTTGCGGACCTTCTTTTTTTTTATAAAATATTACATTTTCTCCCGTTGGAACCAGAACAACATTTTATATATATATATATATATATATATATATATATATATGAGGAAAAATGAGTAAAGAAAAGAAATGTAGATGGATAAAATGAATTTAATCGATATCACATTAATCGATATCACTTACACATGTGTTTCGGTCAGTTTATGTGTGTGAAAATATTTCGCACACATACACGAATCGACCTTCATCAGAGTGAACATTTATTTTTATGAAAAAATTCGTTGGGAAAAACTGACCGAAACACATGTGTAAGTGATATCGATTAATGTGATATCGATTAAATTCATTTTATCCATTTACTTTTCTTTACTCATTTTTCCTCATAGTGTCGGATTCAATTCCTTTTCCATTTTTACATATATATATATATATATATATATATACATACACACAACCTGTCATAATTTTTGTGAGTTCCCCTTCCTACTTATGCCCACTGCTACTTGATCATATAACCATAATCTGTCTCCAAATACAACGATTACACACTCAATTACATCTACACCTCTGATGATGGTGTAACGTTGTGGTATATGGTCACAGTACCCAAACGTATATACGTAACGTGGCGGCGGTGATATATTCACGGTATTAAAAATGTCTTCGGCACGTGGCGGTCATCTTGTTGATAAAAATTACAACGCGAGAAATATGTAGTCACAACTGCTAGCCTTTATTATCATGCTTGTCTCGTGGGTTCGTATCAGACAGGAGGAAAGTGCAGAGAGACAGGGAGAGAGAACTATTAAACTACCGTCATCCCACACGGAACCAAGGGCAGGTCTTAACCCTACGCTGTCACAAATCGAAAAGTGACCGGTACCTTTCTTCGTTGTTCCACGTCACCATGTGAACTCCGGTTCCGGTCAACACCTGAAACTTCCGATTGACACTCAATTCTCCATTTGGGGGTCACGCTCCGGTCAAATCATCGTTCATCCTGTTTTGTGCTCATCACTATTTTTTAAACCATTATCATCTCTTATTTATTCATTTCTTCCTCCCCCTTCCATTAGTAGACCATGCCAAATTCAATCTTGCTACAGATGATACTCCAGAGTGCCAAATGTATTAGGGATTAAAATGAACAGATCCCATCTTGATATTGGCCCCAAAACATGAAAAGATTCGAAAGAAACTCACCAGACACAAGACTTCCACAATTGCCTGTAATTAATCAATATCTTGATTAATTCATTTCAATTAACCCTGTAGATCCTTTAGGGTGAAAATTGAGTAGGTTATTTCTATATACACCTTAATACTAAATCCGCTCTAACAACATATTCAGCACTTTATATTCTTTACTATTTACTTTATATTACACTGACTTATTCGGTTAATATTTGTATCGGCCGTCGATATTGCAATTACTCGATATTGTATTCGCCGGTAAGTAATCTTATTTATCATTCATATATATATATATATATATATATATATGGAATAAATAGGGAAAAAAAGTGTGAAGGAAATTATGTGTGTGTGTGTGTGTGTGTGTGTGTGTGTGTGTGTAGAGAGAGTGAGAGATAGGAGGGGAAAAGGAACATAGATATGAAATCATATGTAAGTAAGAGAAGGGAAAGAGAAAAATGGATATGTGTATATGTATATAAAATGTAAAGCATACTAATCAAGATCATTCATTCATATATATATATATATATATATCTTGATATATGTAAAAGAATCCAGCAGAGATTATTGACTAAAACTATGTGCCAATCTGCATGTCCATTCAATCACAGCTGTTGGTTCTGTTATCATTATTATGAAGATACACAGTTAAGAAAAGAAAAAAGAAAAAGAAAAAGAAAAGAAAATTAAAAGAAAAAAAAAAACCCACAAGGAGCTGAACGAATTCAGTGGAGGCCAACAGATCAATAACTATTTGTTCAGATTTTCTATTGATACAATCGATCACTACATTCAATTTACAACTTATTTTTACTTTTATTATTATCATTAGTTTTATTTTTATTATTTTATGGTTTTCACACTTATTTTTTGTTATTTTAAATTCTTTTTATCGTCTTCTCTTCTTAGCTTTCACATTTTCACACTTTATGACCAGCAAAACAAGCCACCCCCCACCAAGTCGACTCCAAGACAGGGAATAAGTGAACAACAGTGTGTGTGTGTGGGGTGGGGTGGGGTGGGGTGGAAACCACTGAGTCAATTAATTAGTAACAATTTCATTTTCTCTGCTGATTACCATCAAAATAATCATAATAAAGTCACCGTCCCCAGTGGCAGAGACAGTTGCATATTTCTCACTGGAAGTCAGAGGTTAATGCAATGATTTTAAATCTTAGCGATTAATTGATTTTAACGGCATGTCAACCCATCGTGGGGTATTACATACCAAGACATTAGGGAATAGCATGCGTTCATATTTACATTTTGTATAATTTGATTACTTTGTTTAATGGCATAGCAACCAGTGTGGGTTATTTAATGCTAATGCCATGTAGAAGAACAGTAGTAGTACTATTTAACCTGTAGTAGGATGTGACACAAGGTCAATTTCTAAGTGGATTTGGTTTGGTTTGGTTTGTTTTGTTTTACGGCATATCAACCTCAGTGGGTCATTTAATGCCGATAAAGTTTTGAAATAAATCAATTCTTAATGGATAATACAATTTTTTTATAAATACATTTTTCTATTTAACCCATAGATGGGACCCTAACAGGTACTACCACTCCCGGTCAGAGTGGACCAGGGAGCAATGGTGATGAAGGGGTGCTCCACATTCCCCAAACCTCCAGAACTGGAACCTCACCATCAGATAGAGTTTAACGTCATTCCCAGGACATGTAGACCCGCAACCACCGCCTTCTAGCACCCATATGATAAAAAGGGGTTGGGGCTTGCCGTAAGGGCAATAGGGTTGAGAAAATCGTATAGGTGCTTGATGTCTCTAAGTGGAGTTTAACGGGTTTGGATTAGAGTTTTCCTTCTCCAAGACAAGTTGCCTAAGGTTATTTACCCATAGCTGGAGAGAGAATAGTTGGATGCACACCTTTCCCAAGGGTATTAGCTATATGTGAAATGCAAACAGCCTCATCCAGGATTTGAACATGGTTCACCATGTCCATTTCCTATGATGATGATGATGATGATGATGACCATGATTGCTTGATGTTCGATTTATATTAAAGAATTATTTGCCAAAGTCTTCATTCATTTACACACACTCTAGATTTAATGTTACATTTAATATTCTGCCTTGCCATAGACAAAATATTTTGTCAAGATACATATGATGTGATAAAGGGCAGGGAGAAATAGATTCATGCCTTTTCTAAAGCATTAGTTCTATCTAAATGTAACCACTCTTAGCAGGAACTTTCTACAATAATTTCTTTTGTCAAGATACATATGATGTGATAGAGGGCAGGGAGAAATAGATTCATGCCTTTTCTAAAGCATTAGTTCTATCTAAATGTAACCACTCTTAGCAGGAACTATGTACAATAATTTCTTTAGTCAAGATACATATGATGTGATAGAGGGCAGGGAGAAATAGATTCATGCCTTTTCTAAAGCATTAGTTCTATCTAAATGTAACCACTCTTAGCAGGAACTATGTACAATAATTTCTTTTGTCAAAATACATATGATGTGATAAAGGGCAGGGAGAAATAGATTCATGCCTTTTCTAAAACATTTGTTCTATCTAAATGTAACCACTCTTAGCAGGAACTTTGTACAATAATTTCTTTTGTCAAAATACATATGATGTGATAGAGGGCAGGGAGAAATAGATTCATGCCTTTTCTAAAGCATTAGTTCTATCTAAATGTAACCACTCTTAGCAGGAACTATGTACAATACTTTCTTTTGTCAAAATATATATGATCTGATAGAGGGCAGGGAGAAATAGATTCATGCCTTTTCTAAAGCATTAGTTCTATCTAAATGTAACCACTCTTAGCAGGAACTTTCTACAATAATTTCTTTAGTCAAGATACATATGATGTGATAGAGGGCAGGGAGAAATAGATTCATGCCTTTTCTAAAGCATTAGTTCTATCTAAATGTAACCACTCTTAGCAGTAACTTTGTACAATAATTTCTTTTGTCAAAATACATATGATGTGATAAAGGGCAGGGAGAAATAGATTCATGCCTTTCCAAAGGCATTAGTTCAACATAAATGTAACCAACCTTAGCTGAAACTTTGTACAATTCATTTTTGATATATGATGTGATAGAATACAGGGAGAAATAGATTCATGCTTTTATAAAGGCATTAGTTCAACGTAAATGTAACTAATCTTAGCTTGAACATTGTAAACCAATTCATTTTTATCAAGATATATGAAGTGATAGAATACGGGGAGAGATAGATTCATGCCTTTATAAAGGCATTAGTTCAACGTATTATTCAACGCATGTAACTAATCTTAGCTTGAACATTGTAAACCAATTCAGTTTTATCAAGATATATGAAGTGATAGAGTGCAGGGAGAAATAGATTCATGCCTTTTTCTAAGGCATTAGTTCTATGTGAATATAACCAGTCTTAGCTTGAACTTTATACACTAATTCTACTTTCCCATGCTGATAACGCTACATAACGATTCCAGGGTGGAAAGTGTTATTTCCACAATTGCTTATGCCTTAAGTAAATAAGAAAGATCTATTTTTCAATTCAAACTTTGTGACCTGTCTAATGAAATTTTCAAATTTACCCATTTTCCAGAATATTCCAGCTAGATTCAGAGCTAAGTAGCTGAAAGAGAATATTCTGTGTTAGTTAAGAAGTTAGTTGAATATGATGGCATGTCAACCCTTTATTGAAGTCAGTTAGTCTACTGTTGGTTTTAATAACAGCAGCTAAGTAGAACTCAAGCAGTGTCCAAGACAGCTGGTATAAATAGAAATCAAGAATGATCCATTCATGAATCTGGGTGATTTGGGTCATTCCATTCCTTGAGTTCTGATTGGCTGCTTGACTGCCTGATTTGAATGACATTGTGGAGTCTTATATATACTTTGTCATTTTGCAGTGGACCTTGTAGCACTCGAGTTTGTATTTAAGTAAAAATCGCTTGTTACCTTGTCTTCCCAGTTCGACGGTAATTGGAACTTATTCTTCAACTATTAAGTTCCCTTTTGGACTGTGTGTTAGATAGTACCACTACTGTTCTTCTACAAGGATAGCTTTTGCATTAAGTGGTTTGATTTCTTTGTTTAATAGCATATCAACCTTCATGGGTTATTTAATGCCAAAGCTATTCTTGTTTGCAATATGAATCTTTTAACCATCTCAACCTTCATGGGTTATTTAATTTCAAATTTACCCATTTTCCAGAATATTCCAGCTAGATTCAGAGCTAAGTAGCTGAAAGAGAATATTCTGTGTTAGTTAAGAAGTTAGTTGAATATGATGGCATGTCAACCCTTGTGGGGTTATTTTATACCGAAAATGTTTTGTTTTATTTATTCTTGATGGGTACTGAATTTTTTTAGCATAAAGCAAAACACAAAAAGCCTTGTTCAGGATTTGAACTTCGCTTACTGAGGTTATCTTTCTTTGATTACCCCAGCATGTCTAGGGTTATTTTATGCCTAGAGGTTAGGGAATTGCATTCACTGTACATTCATATTTACATTTTTTGTGTAGTTGTTGTTGTTACGATTTTGTTGAGAAAGTTCTCTTATAAGGTGTGTGTTAATTGCCCACCCCTACTTATAGACTTGGTCAGAACCATGTGATCTCTCTTGGCCAATCACTGGCAGTACTCTGAGGTTGATACAATACTTAAACTGACCCTAGTGGACCTAATTACTGTCACATACATGGACGACGGACAGCGTCTGAGGTGGAGCGCCACACCTACCTTACTTTACCACACAGATCCCTCTGCTACTCATACGCTGAGTTGGCGAGGACCAGTATCGAACTAGGAACCTTGTGGTTTCTAGCCGAACGCTCTACTGACTGTTTAAACTATTAGTAAAATAGAGCAGTATGGGCTTTTTAGCTTTGGGAAGAGCAACCAATCCAGGAAAAGGAAAATTTAAGGCAGTCTGTTGAATTTTTAATTCTCATCACTTAAGTTTTAGTTTAAGACAAGAACATTATGCTAAAATCAAATTTTATTATTATCATTATTTTTCTTCCGCCTTGAGAATTTCTCCTTTTTACTATCTTTTTATAAAAGTATGGATGACTTGCCAGAAACAGTCACTGATAAGTTTGGGTTGGTTTGTTTTACGGCATATCAACCTCAGTGGGTCATTTAATGCAGATAATGTTTTGAAATAAATTCATTCTTAAATGGATACTCAATTTTCTTTCATAAACACATTTTTCTATTTAACCCATAGATGGGACCCTAACAGGTACTACCACTCCGGGTCAGCGTAGACCAGGGAGCAATGGTAATGAAAAGGTGTTCCACATTTGCCAAATCTCCAAAACTGGAACCTCACCATCAGATAGAGTTTAACGTCCTATCAAGGACATGTAGACCCTCAACCACTGCCTTCTAGCACCCATATGATTGATAGGGACGGGTGGTGAGAGAGTCATGGGAATCTGTGCTGATCAGCATGACTTGATAATGATGATCAATATATGAAATATGTGTGAATTCTTAGACAAAATAAATTAACTATCACCAATCGTAACTCCTGCGGCAAATTAAATCTGAGTGGACATATATGTCATTACTGCCTTATCTAAAAGGTGTGATCGAAAAGTGTTGGAATTCTCTTTTC
The DNA here is from genome assembly GCA_023376005.1 of Doryteuthis pealeii. Taxonomy (NCBI): domain Eukaryota; kingdom Metazoa; phylum Mollusca; class Cephalopoda; order Myopsida; family Loliginidae; genus Doryteuthis; species Doryteuthis pealeii. Next base: position 2,060,830 of record CM042165.1, read on the forward strand.
TTATTTTTTTTCATTTCAAAATTTAAATGAAGATATGTGGACAGCTGAACAACTTTTATTTTTCAATATGATGTCCAAGATGGCTGGCAAATTCATAAAATACTTAGTTGGCTGTTTGGTTGGATTTTATTACTGTAGAATTTATCCTTCAGATATAGAAACAATATGATACTCACCGTCGCAGTGGGGTTCTAACTACCGTTGAGTTAGTAGACGAAAACAACAGACAAGCTGTAACTTAATATAGTCCTATACAATTACATATCAACCCTGTTGGGTTATTTTAGGCCAAAGGGTTTGGTTTGGTTTGTTTTACGGCATATCAATCTTGGTGGGTTATTTGATGCCGACAAAGTTGTGAAATAAATTCATTCTTAATGCATAATACAATTTTGTTTATAAACTCATGTTTTTCTATTTAACCCATATATGGGACCCTAACAGGTACTACCACATCGGGTCAGAGTGGACCTGGCTGCAATGGTGATGAAGAGGTACTCCAAATTCCCTGAGCTCCAGAACTGAAACTTCACCATCAGATAGAGTTTAACATCATTCCTAGGACATGTAGACCCTCAGTTACCGCCTTCTAGCACCTGTAAGATAAAAAGGGTTGAGGCTTGCCATGAAGGCCTAAAAAATTCCCTGAGCTCCAGAACTGAAACTTCACCATCAGATAGAGTTTAACGTCATATCGAGGACAATAAGACCCACCGCTTTCTAGCACATATATGATAAAAAGGATTGGAGATTTGCCATAAGGGTAATAGGGTTGGGACAATCATATAGATGCTAGGGCTTGACATGACCAACCCATACAAAGGACACAGAGACCCTCAGCCACTGCCTTCTAGCACATATATGATAAAAAGGATTGGAGACTTGCCATAAGGGTAATAGGGTTGGGACAATCATATAGATGCTAGGGCTTGACATGACCAACCCATACAAAGGACACAGAGACCCTCAGCCACTGCCTTCTAGCACATATATGATAAAAAGGATTGGAGATTTGCCATAAGGGCAATAGGGTTGGGACAATTATATAGGTGCTAGGGTTTGACGTGACCAGCTGATTGATTGAAGGGGGCCTCTCTGACTGCCTGTCTAGCCTAAGTCAGGACCAAAGTGGAGTGTTGCAAGTCATGGATTGCTCAGCAATCAAGGTTCCATCCAAAAGCATCACGGGTCGTCACCCTCAGAAAACAGGTGGGCCCCATTGGGAGGAGGACCCATTAGGAGGAGGTCTTACCCTCGGTAGAGATGCAGCCAGTGTAATCTAAAACACCACCCAACAGGGCTGTACAGCCCTTATGAAAATGCTTCACACAATGCAATGGTTATCAGTACAACAGTGAGTTTATTCCTCAATAAAAAATGGCCTTGTGCCATACTTGTCATCTGAATAGATAGCAACATGTCGTGCAGATTCCCTGTCCAAGTTTCCAGCAGTCCAGATCCTTTTGATTCTGTGATATGTAACCTTTGACCTCTGTCCTATAAAGTTTGGTGGCTTCTTGTTGTACAGCAAGGGAAGATTTCTGAACCCGCCTGCCATGGTGGATCGATTTGGATTCAGCAGTGCACAAAAGGAATCCACTTTCTATCGTCACGAGGTCTTTCGAGGTTATCAGTGCTGTGGCCATTGTGACAAGAGGACAAATGGACACCATGTTTACGAAAGGTGAAAGACCTCCTCCTCCCAACTGAGCCACAATCAGATATCAAAAATGGGTAGGTGTATTAGAGGTGACATTGAATTTTGGACTAAGAACTAATCAGAGAATATTGAGCTTGCTCATAAAAGTTAAAAGGAGATAATCAAAAAACATATTTATCAAGGATAAACAAAATTATTAATTCCATATCACATATATGTATAATTTCATATAACATATATATATATATATATATATAATATATATATAAAATTTACATCTCATATTATATTCATATATATATATATATATATATATATATATATATATATAATAAAATTTACATCTCATTATATTCATGTATATATAAAAAATTTATCTCTCATTATATTCATGTATATATATATATATATATATATATATAAACTTTACGTCTAATATATACATTATATATATATATATATATATATAAAATTTATCTCTCTTTATATTCATGTATATATTATATATAAACAAAATTTACATGTCATGTATTTATATTTATATATATATATATATATATATATATATATATATATAACAAAATTTACACGTCATGTATTTATATTTATATATATATATATATATATATATATATATATATATATATAAAATTTACACGTCATGTATTATATATATATATATATAAATTTACACGTCATGTATTTATATATATATATATATATAAATTTACACGTCATGTATATATATATATATATATAAAATTTACACGTCATGTATTTTATTATATATATATATATATATATATATATATATATATATATATATAATATTTACACGTCATGTATTTTATATATATATATAATATATATAAGTAATTTGAGATGTAGATTTTATATATATATATATATATATGTGTGTGTGTGGTGTGTGTGTGTGTGAAGAGATGGATGTGAATCCAACAGTATGTAGTATATTAAGAAAATTGAAAAAACACAGGTTTAAATAAGTTATAATAATATATATATATTTAATTTATTTATTTAATTTTTTTCCTTAACAACTAGTGTGCAATGGCATTGCACACTAGTTGTTAAGGAAAAAATTAAATAAATAAATTAAATATATATATAATATAATATATATATATATATATATATTTTAAAAATATTATAAATATAAAAAGATAAATTGAATTAGATATAAATAAGTAAATAAGCAAATAAATATGATAATATTAATAATAATGATAATATTAATAATATTAAATGATTAAATTGATGTAAAATCCAACAGGAAACGTCACAAAACACAAATACACTTTTTCATTCGCACATACCCACGTACAAAATCCCGCGCTAGGATACAGTCTTAACGTCACAGCCAACACGCATTTTCAATGTCACGCGCATTACAACATACGCACACGTACAAAAAAAAATAAAAAATAAACGCATTCACGCTCACACGGGAATACAGTTATTTCAAAAATAACGTCATTTCAAAAAAAAAAAAATTTCATTTAGGAAGAAATGTCATAGCTGTACTGCTTCAGTTCAAATTCTTTTGATAAAGAGGTATTACCTCGAAATTCAAGAAATAATAAAAAAATACAGGTCAACACACACCACCATTGTTACCGTATTATTATTTTTTATTTATTCCAAACTGCATTGTGATGGCCTTCTAAATCAACCTCCTAACCAATAATATATATATATATATACACACACACACACACACACACACACACACACACACACTTCTCTCAATTTTTCTCCAAACTCCAATGTCGAATATATGTAAATAAACAGTTTTCAAGATCGGCGATTAAAAAGTTAACTAACCACATATTTAAGCTGTTGATTGGCTGGCTTTGATTTAAAGGCCCATGCAGTGTCTATAAGTTTAAGTAGTGGACCTCAGCACACCTTATATTACAAAAAAAAACTCCAACATCGCCATCGTCCTTAGTGGACAGAAAGACGCCAACAACACACATACATATGAAGATTTCTAAATCTGCACTCTTTTATATCTCAAAATGTTGAGGGTATTTGGGTTTATAGGGAAAAAACTAATGGAATATGAAGAAATAATTCAATTTTCTCGAGACAAAAATTAGATTTCTATAAATCAACACAAATGACAGTCATGTCTTCACTTCTTGACATTACCATGGGGACACGGCGGTGCAAAGGTCAATCGAAAAACACCAAAAGCCAAACTCTCAAGCCATTTGCTATTTTTAAATAAAACCGTATCCAAGATGCAAATCAGTGAAAATAATGTAATCAGTATTGGCTCGTTTATAAATGCCCTGATTTCCGAATCGTTTATTACGGTTGTTATGGCTACGAAGGAATTACAAGGTTTTTCTTTTTTTTTTTTAATGTTTGTGTTGTATGATAATTGGGAAGGAGGTGGTGAAGGAGAAGGAATCAACTCTCCCAGGCTAGGAATAGATGAAAGACTAAACAAGCTAAATGTTGGATGTTTTATTCACGGACTGCAGACGTTTGTCTTTACAGTGTGAATACTCAAGATAAAGGATTTTCTCCAAACAAAACAATCAGTAAAGAAACAATTCGACTTCTTCCCCCTCTCGCGCTCACTCAATCCGACTACAGTTGCAATAGCGACTGTATTCAACCATAGACAGATTGTTGTAACACATACACACACACACACACAAATAAATTCCCCTGCCCCTAGGCTGTAAGTCTCTGTATCTGTACTTCAACTAAGCTCTTGTCTTTGGGTGAGACACAGTAAAAAGTGAGGTATGCCTGGTCCTGGGGATTCTGACCAAAAGACAGTGCCTCCCCTACTGCACCAAATCAGAATATTGAAATAGTATGTTTTGTGGACCAAACAATTTTCATTCTTGCTTGTGCTTTTTCCTGGAGATTCTGACCACAATGCAGTATCCCCCCTCATTATCCCAAAGTAGAACATTGAAGTAGTCAGTCATTAGGTGCAGATCATTTTTGTTCTTGTCCATGTCTATTCCTGGGGATTCTAAACACAAGGCAGTACCTCCCCATAGTACCAAAGTAGAATATTGAATTAGGCTGTCCTGGGGAATCAGAAAATGTTCATCCTTGCCTCATGCCTGTTGCTGGGGATTCTGACAATAAGTCAGTACCTCCTCACTGTACAAAAGCAGAACATTGAAGTATTCAGTCTTGGAGACGAGAGAATTTTCATTCTTGCCTATATAATATGCACAACAGGTTGTGTATAGGGTTAAAACACACAGTAAACACAGGTTCTTGCCTATTTAGTTTGGTTTGGTTTGTTTTGTTTTACGGCATATCAACCTCAGTGGGTCATTTAATGCTGATAAAGTTTTGAAATAAATCAATTCTTAATGGGTAATACAATTTTTTTTATAAATACATTTTTCTATTTAACCCATAGATGGGACCCTAACAGGTACTACCACTCCGGGTCAGAGTGGACCAGTGAGCAATGGTGATGAAGGGGTGCTCCACATTCCCCAAACCTCCAGAACTGGAACCTCACCATCAGATAGAGTTTAACGTCATTCCCAGTACATGTAGACCCACAGCCACCGCTTTCTAGCCCAAGATAGGGCCAAAGTGGAGTATTGCATGTCATGAACTGCTCATCCACCTGGGCTCTATCCTTAAGCATCACGGGTCGCCACCCACGGCCAACAGGTAGCCCCATTGGGGGAGTCTTACCCCTCTGCAGAGGTGCAGTCGGTGCATTCTAACGCCCCAGCCGACAGGGCGGGGGGAGCAGAGAATTTTCATTCTAGCCTATATAACACACGCAACAGGTTGTGTAAAGGGTTAAACACACAGTAAAGTATGATTAATGACTTAACTTTTTATTGATTGCACAAGATGGATTACCATTTGCGAGGTGACAAGTTTTGCAAACTACTTTCTAATTTTCCGATAGATGAGGGAAAAGAGATGGATCCATACCTTTCCCATGGGAATCAGTGTAGAATGAATGTCAGTTTGAACTGATTATCTTTCTGGTTGACTAAAATAAAGTTCTATTATACGAATAAATAGGGAGTCACCTCTGTGACCCGTTCTTCTATCCCTGCTAATGATTGGGAGGGGTTGTCTTTGCACGTATAAGACTTCCTTATTCTATTCACATAATCTTTCCATCTTATATTTCTCACAGAGTTCGTGTGAGGGTGAAAAGTCCGCTTACAGATAAGAGGGGAACAATGATTGCTGAAGATTCTAATAGGCATGTGGTGTGATGCTTAGAGTCGTAAGAAATGGACTTGTCAACCCAAGTTCAAATCCTGGATGAGGCTGTTTACATTTCATGTAGTGCTAATACCCTTGGGAAAGGTATGCATCCAACTACTCTCTCTCTCCAGCTATGGATAAATTGTAGGGCAAAACAATCATATTAATCATCAGTAAAAGAAAGGGAAGAAAAAGGGCATACTACACAGAAAAAAAAATATAATAAGAAAGTAAGAAAGAAAGAAAGAAAGTAGAGGAAAGATAGAGAGAGGGGGTGAGCATGCAGAAGCGATAACGCTAATCTGTTTCAATCAAACATAATGAAAAGATGAAAAGAAGGAAAGAAAGAAAAAAATGAGCGAGAGAGAGAGTTAAATCAAGATTATTATACTTTTTAGGTCAGTTGGTAGAGTGTCTGACTAGGAACCACAAGGTTCCTGGTTCGATACAGGCCTTTGCCAACTCAGCGTATGAGTAGCGCAGGGATCTGTGTGGTAAAGTAAGGACCTGATGGTAGGTGTAACGCTCCGATAAAAAAACAATCTCCTTAGTCTAGCGCTAGTAAAAAGGAGATAGACTCTCTTGTTGACTGGCTGATACTAATTTTAGGCCACCCCGACGACTATACTTACTGTAAGCCCTCCTGTGTAACATACAATTTACAATGAGAAACAAAAAAGAGAAGCTTGGTTGGTTGGATTATATGGCATGTCAACCTTTGTTGGGTCATTTTATGCCAAAGACGTTTTTGTTTTATTCATTCTTGTTAGGTATTCAATTTTTTTTATATAAATACCAACCCCTCCGCACAAGCAGGATGTGACACAAGGTCAATTTCTTAAGCGGAGTTCAACAGGTTTGAATTCAGAGTTTTCCTTCTCCTAGACCGGTTGCCTAACCAAGGTTAAAGAGCTCAGTCTGCCCTACTATTTACCCATAGCTGGAGGGAGAGTAGGATTCATACCTTTCCCAAGGGTATTAGCGCTAAGTGAAATGCAATTAGCACGTCCAGGATTTGAACTCGGGGTGACGAGTCCATTTCCCATGACTTTAACCATTACACCACGCACTTCCTACTAATTTTTTTTTTCAACTTATTTTTATTAAAAACTCATTTTTTGATCTATTTAACCCATAGGTGGTACCCTAACAGGTACTACCACTCCGGATCAGTAATGACACATTGAAGCATCAATCCACACTCCTCCGAGCTCCAGAATTTAAATCTCACCACTAGATGCTATTTAATGTCAGACCCAATACACTAAGACTCTCAGTCATAAAACAAGAGTGTGGATAATTCTTGAATCCTCCCACATATTTGCATCCTAGGACCCTAAAAGATACTGTGGTGAAGCGGAAGTTCTTACTACGACGATTGAGAGTCAAATGACAAAATACGTCTTATGCGCATTGGATTCGCGCATCATAAAAAAAAAAAAAAATTGAAATAAATATTTGTACATTTTTGACCAATCAGAGACGTTCGCACCTAAAAAGAAATTTACCAAATAGATTCGATTTGGAGCCTACTCTTTTTGTATGAATTGAAACCTTTTTCAGATACCAAGTCAGAAAGAATTGACTTGTCTGTGTAAGATTAAATCACATTCAATTTTAGAAGGTATGAACAATTGTATCTCTCTCTCTCTCTAATCAGCCATTTACGAGATCAGCAATTTATCTACACCTGACTGTTTTGTGACTCTTAAATCTTACCCTTTCTTTCTCACTTTAAAAATTTATAACATCTTTTCTCACTTGTTATAATGAACTTTAACAAAAATTACCTTTTTGTACAAAGACTGTTTGTTTGTTTTGTTTTGTTTTACGGCATATCAATCTCAGTGGGTCATTTAATGCCGATAAAGTTTTGAAATAAATCAATTCTTAATGGATAATAAAATTTTGTCTATCAACTCATGTTTTTCTATTTAACCCATAGATGAGACCCTAACAGGTACTACCACTCCGGGTCAGAGTGGACCAGGGAGCAATGGTGATGAAGGGGTGCTCCACATTCCCCAAATCTCCAAAACTGGAACCTCACCATCAGATAGAGTTTAACGTCATTCCCAGGACATGTAGACCTGCAGCCACCGCCTTCTAGCACCCATATGATAAAAAGGGGTTGGGAAAATCATATAGGTGATAGGGCTTGACGTGACCAGCCGATTGATCGGAGGGGACCTCTCCGACCGCCCGTCTAGCCCAAGATAGGGCCAAAGTGGAGTTTTGCATGTTATGAACTGCTCATCCACCTGGGCTCTATCCTTAAGCATCACGGGTCGCCACCCACGGCCAACAGGTGGCCCCATTGGGGGAGTCTTACCCCTCTGCAGAGGTGCAGTCGGTGCATTCTAACGCCCCAGCCGACAGGGCGGTGTACAAAGACTGATGAAAGAACTTTGCTCGGTATCCTGTATTACCTTTTTGTAAACTTAATCTTAATACAAGTCGTTTGTTTTAAAACTGAATTTTGTTTTCTATGCCATGTGTCTACATATCTAAACGTTCTTATGGTGTGTTTTATGTTTTGAAGAATATTTCATGATTTTAACTTTAAACTGGTGACCTCCCAACTTACATCAAACAACCCTACCTTAACCACCATAAAATTGGTGACAACCAGACGTGCACTGAACACTAACCACCATAATACTACTACTACTCTGGGTCAGAGTGGATCTGGGAGTAATGGCAATGAAAGATTGACTCTACACTCCCTAAAGTTCCAGAACTGGAGCCTCACGACTGGATAAAATTTTGTCATACCTTGGAACTCTTTGATTGGAAGAGTGGAGGTCTTTTCCCCTTCTGCAGGGAATGCAATTGGATTATTCTCGGCTCTGTCCTAGACACACCTCATGATGAACAACAATGTCAATAGTTTAATAGAGTTGATCCGATCCGATCCATTCTAATCCACTAGTAGGAAGCTTGCTTAATGGATGGCGCCAAACCAGCAGTTATTCAAAGACCTGAAGAACAGCATAAATCCCACTACAGCCCTAAAATCCTGCTCCCTTCCCAAGAAAGAACTTCCTGTCAATCGAGCGGCATTCTGGCATTCCAAACAGATTTATCTCCCCTTCAAGGTCACATTGTTTTTTTTTTTTTTTCATTGTAAATGCTCAGAAATAAAGTTGGTAATAATTATTGCTACGGTTCTTTATTCTTTCTTTTCAAGAATATATATATATATATAGAGAGAGAGAGATAAACTGACTGAGATAGATAGATAGTCATATGATACTAATGAGACACAGTATATCTTTTTTAATTAATCGAGAAAACTGAATATATCTAAGTTAGAGGTGCTTGGTGTAATGGATAAATAGACTTGTCAACCCGAGTTCATTTCCTGGATGAGGCTGTTTACATTTCACATAGCGCTAATACACTTAGGAAAGGCATGCATTCAACTACTTTGCCTCCAGCTATGGGTAAATAGGTCAGACTGGGCTCTTTAACCTTGGATAGGTAACCAGTCTGGGATAAGGAAAACTGAATTCAAGCCAGTTAAACTCAACTCAAGAAATTGACCTTGTGTCACATCCTGCTCATGCAGAGGGTTTGATAATAGATATATATGCTCTATCACTGATACTGAGTTCGCTTTATATATATATATATTGTATACATAGATTTTTTTCTTTTGGCCAAGTGTTATAGTGTTAATCAATTATTTTTGGTTGGTGTGACCCTCTTGGTCTTTCTTTTTCTTTTTTTTTCCCCCAGGTGAAGTTTGGTAGTATATTTTCACTAACAAATTATTTGCCATTTTTTTTTTCTTACCACAAGCGTTTACTAATAGGATTAGTGTGTATGTGTGTGTATATATATATATATATATATATATATATATATATATATATATATTATTTATTAAACAAATAATATGGGTGCTATATTTAAAAGTAAACAGTGCTCAATATCATTGACAGAGCATTAATAACTAAGTTAAAGTAGCGTAGGCATGGAATTAATGGCACCTGGTTACTGACAGTTTCTCACCTATGCGATATTCAGAACACCCTCTTGGTCTGAAGATTGCATAGGCAAGAAACTGTCAGTAACCAGGCGCCGTTGACTCCATGTCTATGCTACCATAACTTTATATGTATATAGATATACACACACAAACACTTAGACTGAGAATGTTCACCCCCTCCTCTCTACCCAGTTCTTATTCTGTGTCCTGCCACAAGCATCTATCTAATCTAATAAGCTGTATCTTCATACCAGCCAGTTGCTGGTTGGTTAGATTTTATGGAATGTCAACCCTTGTTGGGATATTTAATGCCGAAGACATTTTGTTTAATTCATTCTTGATGGGCATTCAAGTTTTTTTTTTAACTCAGTTTTTTTTAAACATCTTTTTAAAGTTTATTTTTTCTATTTAAGCCATAATTGGGAACCTAACAGGTACTACCATTCTGGTTCAGAGTAGACCTAGGAGTAATGGTTATGAAGGGTTACTAGACACTCCCCAGAGCTCCATAACTGGAACATCATCATTATATGTAGTTTAACGTCATACGCAGTACTCGTCTCTTACCATGGCATTGAAATGTCAAGCCCTTGTGGTTATGATTATCAAAAACTCAAGTTAGACTTTTTACCATTTGTGTGCCCTTTTTTGCAAACTGACTGGATACTGGTCTAAACCACTGGTGTATACTGGATCATACAGTATTTATTATACTAGTACATTCAAACTACATGTGTGTCAGGCATATAGTAACTCGCAACAGAATGCTAAAACCTTGAAGTAGACAGTTCGCATAATGGTTTTGTAATCCTTGTAGTCCCTGGAATCACCCCAATGTTCTCAGATAGATGTGTATAAATAGTCCTGGACCAGTGCATTCACTCTCTCTGCAAGGTATGCTAGGCTAGTCCACAAAAATCACAAAGCAACAATAGATTGTATATACAACAACAATGAATTTTTGTTGTGTATGCAGTACTCATCTCTCACTATGGCATTGAAATATAAAGCCCTTGTGGTTATGATCATCAAAAATTCAAGTTAAACTTTTTACCATTTTTGTGCCCTTATTCTGCAAACCTACTGGATGCTGGTCTAAACCACAAAGCTACAATAGATTGTATATACAACAACAATGAATTTTTGTTGTGTATAATACATGTGTATTAAAGAAGTTGATTTGCCAATGCACTGAACTAACTCTCTGTAATTATTTCTTGTTAATTATGAGGAAAGTCAAGTGTATTCCACGTCTTTGTCATTTTCATCATCTTAAAAAAAAAAAAGAAAATAAAAAGTAAAACGCCTCCTGCTGCATTTGACAACATTTCTGAAAATGCAAAATGAAAACTGTCATGCCAACAATGGCACAAACAAAAGCTGTTAACCCTTCCCCGCTCAATGGATATTGAAAATCTTTGCAGCCCGGCAGAAAAGGAATGAAGGCTTGGAATTAATATTAAGGGAAATGTTTTAAAGCTATTTATCTAAAATCAAGGACACTTTGTCTAGTGTAATGGTTAACAAGCTAAACCAGAAAACCATTACTGGTGAGTTGGAGCCTAACTGGTTGCCCCCCATACATTGTGTAAGGGTTAGCAAGTTATATAGTAGGAAGCGCTCAGTCACCACCTTCTAGCACCCATATAATAAAAAGGGGTTGGGGCTTGCCATAAGGGCAATAGGGTTGGGAAAATCATATAGGTTCTAGGGCTTGACGTGACCAGCCAATTGATCGGTGAGGTGCTCTTCGACCACCCGTCTAGCACAAGATAGGGCCAAAGTGGAATATTGCAAGTCATGAACTGCTCATCCACCTGTGTTCTATCCTTAAGCATCACGAGTCGCCACCCGTTGCCAACAGGTGGCCCCATTGGGGGAGTTTTACCCTTCTGCAGAGGTGCAGTTGGTGCATTCTAACGCCCCAGCAGCAGGGCGGGTCAATTTTGGTGAAAGGATTGGTTTGGTTAGATCTTGTTGAAAAGGTTGCCACCACACCCCATTTTTTTTATATATAGAAAATTCAAGATGTCTTCTGGTTTGGTATTTTTGAAGAGGTCTCTTAAGTTGTTTGTTTGGTAATATTTGGTGCAGATTTATCTGAGATTGTTGCAACTGATCAGCTGGAATATTTTGTTAACCACATCAACAATAAAACAACAAAGACCATTATTTTCTAAAGAATTGTGTACATAATATGCTTAAACTTGTATCTAATGCAATGGCAGATGCACTAATGTGACCAGTTAGAAGAAATCTGGCCTAAAAGTCTCCAGCCATTTTAAATATCTTAAGAAGAACTCGTTGTATAGCATTAATGTAACTTGGTAATCAATCAAAACAGACATCATTATGCATGAGTGAACAGGCACTCTCCCATGAGGTTACTTGGTTGGTAGTGCGATTCCACCGAGTGAACATGTGTACTTCCTGCGTTATTGTCACATTAATAATGACCAAGCAAATAGTTCAGTCACATGCAGTCGGTTTTGGAAAAATATTGGTCAGCTTGGTCAGATCCTCTACAATTCCGATTTGGCTACATGAGACTTCTAGCATTTCCTGAAGCCAAAACTGACCCTAAAAAGACCATGGATGAGATTAAAGAGAAAGTGATGTTGTAACATAAAAGAGAGAGTGGGGTAGGCAAGGAATGTAATAGTTACGTGTAAATTAGCATGGAAAAGTTTTTAGGAGGAATATAAGAATTACGTGTAGATTAGCATAGAAAAGTTTTTAGGAGGAATATAAGAATTACGTGTAGATTAGCATAGAAAAGTTTTTAGGAGGAATATAAGAATTATGTGTAAATTAGCATAGAAAATTTTTTAGGATGAGTCAGCTCAACGCAACATGGCATTTTCTCATTGGTCAGAGAGATGTCACTATTTTAAAGAAGATCATAAAAATTTAAAATTTCAGGGTTAGGAATTATTTTTCAGGTCAAAGTTGATGATAATCCTGAAAAAAAAAACTTTATAAACAATTTTGGTAAGTGTGAGAGACCCCCAAGGAGAGTACTTTAAAACAAACTAAAAAGTGCCATTGCCCTAGGTAGGATCCTTTTTTTTTTTTTTTTTTTGTCAACTCTAAAATAGCGGGAAATGTTTAACACAGATATATTCAGTGGGAAAATAACAGTTAAGATGAGGCAGCTGATAATGACATTAACGTCTATTAGTTGCAGAGAACGGGAGTCTAATCAATTTTCTTGTGACATTATCAAATTACAAACCTTTATAGAAGAGGCAAACAGGGAACAGGGATAGATAGATAGATAGATAGATAGATAGTAATAATAATACTGATCCAATTTGTAATGTGCTGATCTAGCTTAATACAAATAGGCCGTCACTAATCCAAAAAAAACAAAAAACAAAATAGTTTTACTATGCGGACAATTTCAGGAAAGGTAATTTTGTATTTCACACTGCAAACCATTTTGGCTCACTTAAATATGTTGTTACCGATATCGAAAATTCCTGCATGAAAATGGCTGCTAATTCCATACGGTGTGTTCTGAGATTTCTGCTATTTTAAATAAACAAAAACAGATCCAGAAATTCCTGACCGCCCCACCCTGCCCAAGTCTAATTCTGTATCAGAAGTTGCAGCAATCAATGACTCTCGTTAGGGGGACAGTTATCCTTGTATGAAATAAGACAGTGATCTGAGTTCAAATCCTGGATGAGGTTGTTTACATAGATGGGACCCTAAAAGGTACTACCACATATCAGAGTGGACCTGGGAGTAATGGTGATGGAGAGGTACTCCTAATTCCTCAAAACTCCAGAATTGGAACATCACCATCAGATAGAGTTTAATATCATACCCAGGCTATTAAGACCCTCAGCCTCTGCCTTCTAGCACATATGATAAAAAGGATTGGGGGCTCGCCATAAGGGCAATAGGGTAGGAACAATCATATCAGTGCAAGGGGTTGACGTGACCAGCTAATTAATCATTGAGGGCCTCTCCGACTGGTCGTCTAGCCTAAATAAGGGCCAATTTGGAGTGTAGCATGTCATGGATTGCTCAGCAACCAGGATTCCGTCCATAAGCATCACAGGTTGTCACCCGCAGCCAACAGGTTGTCCTAATGGGGAAGGGGGATTTTACCCTTCTGCAGAGGTGCAGGGCGGGTGTACAAGAGAATAGGGTGTTTTTTTTAAATCTGAAATTGGTGGGGGGTGCATGTTATACACACATGGACAATATACATGGCAGTCTACAATATGAGGTATGATCAAAAAGTATTGAGATTGAAGCTTTAAACTTCTTTTTTAATTTCAAAAATTAAATAAAGAAATGATTACAGCTGGGCAATTTATATATTAAAGTGATAAAAGTGTACAGAAGAGTTAGTGCCAAGTCTCAATACTTTCTGATCAGTAGTTTTTGGTGAAAGACAGGACTGTGCAAGTGCAGCACCTTCCATACTCACCACATCTAGTTCCAAGTGACTTTTCTTGCTTCCTAAAATGAAAATTAATCTCACAGGTCAAATTTGGGGATATGGAGGGCATAAAAAAAATACAAAGGCACAGCTTCATACTATATGAAAAGAAAAATTTAAGAGGTGCTTCTACCAATAGGAAACTTATTGGAATAAGCGTGTTGAATGCCAAAGAAAGGAGCTACATTTTATTAAATTCCTCAATAGATATATCCATGAGATGACTCCACAAACCTTGTACATCCTATATGACACATCACTACTGTTATCTAGGCAAAGAGACGAGCTACATTTTATGGAATGCTTCCATTGACATATCCATGCAATGACTCTGAGAAACCTTGAAGATCCTCTGTGACATCACTGCTGTTATTTAGGTAAAGAGAGGAGCTACATTTTATCAAATGCCCCAGTAGATATATCTATACAATGACCCCAGAAACCTTGTAGACCCTATGCCACATCACTGCTGTTATTTAGGCAAAGAGAGGAGCTACATTTTATTAAATGCTTCGGTAGATATATCTATACAATGACCCCAGAAACCTTGTAGACCCTATGCTACATCACTGCTGTTATTTAGGTGAAGAGAGGAGCTACATTTTATTAAATGCTTCGGTAGATATATATATACAATGACCCAGAAACCTTGTAGACCCTATGCTACATCACTGCTGTTATTTAGGTGAAGAGAGGAGCTACATTTTATTAAATGCTTCGGTAGATATATCTATACAATGACCCCAGAAACCTTGTAGACCGTATGCCACATCACTGCTGTTATTTAGGCAAAGAGAGGAGATACATTTTATTAAATGCTTTAGTAGATATATCCATGCAATGACTCTAGAAACCTTGTAGCCCCCATACCACACCACTGCTGTTATTTAGTTAAAGAGAGGAGCTACATTTTTATAAAGTAGATGTCTCTAAATTGTTGAAATTTCATTCTATTGCAAAGACCAACTAACACAGTATGAAGGGAGTAAATGAAAAGTTCACCAAATTCAACAAATTGATCATTCTATTCATCAGTCAAGTTCTACAGTTTCTTGCGTTCCTCGAGGCATTTCACATTTCTCAATATTCCTTCACTAGAAAATGAAAAACCTTATTTTCAATGGATTTTTTTGGGAGGTGGTGTGGATTAAGTGGGTGTTCTTTGGGGAAACCATTTCACACCTTACCATATTAAATGGCATATATCATCATCATCATCATGTCGCACAAGTAGCACAGATATCCATGTCAATCTCTCCCCAACCATCTCTATCATTCATTGCCCCAGGGATGTCCTCTGTACAGCAGCCAACATCCTCACATAGTTGGTCAATGTAGGTCCTTGGTGGGCGGACCACATTAGCATGCCCATGTGTTGGTTTCCACAGGAGAACATCACTTAAGAGCTCATCCTTGTTTCTTCAGCAGTGTCCTGCATGCCTAGTCTGTCTCACTTGGATTGTTTGTGAGATGGGGGGGCAGGTGGCTGTACAGTTGCTTCTACTGAGGTCAGTTAGCCTACTGTTGGTTTTAATAACAGCAGCTATGTGTAACTGAAGCAGTGTCCAAGACAGTTGGTATAAATAGGAATCAAGAATGATCCATCCATGAATCTGGGTGATTTGGGTGATTCCATTCCTTGAGTTCTGATTGGCTGCTTGACTGCTTGATTTGAATGACATTGTGGAGTCTTATATATACTCTGTCATTTTGCAGTGGACTTTGTGGCTTTCGGGTTTGTATTGAGTTACAACCGTTTGCTGCCTTGTCTTCCCAGTTCGACAGTAATTGGAACTTTAATTATTCTTCAGCTTCCTTGTGGGGTGCTGTTTCCACAACTTATTCAAGACTGCACACAGCATTCTTGTGAAGCTCCCATCTAGCTTATTCTCAAGGTGCTTTGTTAGGATCCAAATGGTGCAGCCATACAGCAGTACTGATATAACCACAGCCTGGAAGAATTGTCGCTTTAGTTTGTCAGTGAGATCAGATTTCCATATGACTGATAATTTGTTTGTGGTCGCATCTCCACACAAGCAGGATGCGATACAAGAGCAATTTCTTAAGTAGACTTTTACAGGTGTGAATTCAGAGTTTTCTTTCTCCTATACTGGTTACCTATGCCAAGGTTAAAGAGCCCAGTCTGCCCAACAATTTATCCATAGCTGGAGAGAGATTAGTTGGATGCATACCTTTCCCAAGAGTATTAGCACTATGTGAAATGTAATCAGCCTCATCCAGGATTTGAACTTGGGTTGACAAGTCCATTTCCTACGACTCTAACCATTTCACCACATGCCTAAATGACATATAAGAGGTAAGATGATTCTAACAAGAGAATATATAAAAGTGCCCAATCTATAAGTAGAATATTAAATCTGACAACCTTATTGTAACCAAGTTTTACAAGGCAGACCATGATCGTCGGTTGTTTTATTTTATGGCATATCAGTCTCCTTGCCTAATCAAGTCATTTTGATAAACAAAGAACTCAGGTTGATAACAGTACCTGCTGTTGCTTCAGGGTGTCATCCAATTAAATATTGAACTGGCTCATCACTGCTTAACTTTTAACTGGTGCTTTCAGATAGGGATGAGTTGTGAGAGAAAGTCATGAGAATCCATTCTGTCAGCACAACTTGATGATTATGATGATGATATCAAATAAAAACACGTGTTGGCAATAAAAATTAGACATTTGCTATTAACACAGTTTAAAATCTGAAGATAAATTAAGTGATTTGGGAGTTAAAAGGAAGATGTTGGATTTTGTGTAAAGTATTCAACTCTGTTACAAGATGAATGCAAGACTAAAACTAGAGTTTGGTAGGTGGCTTATATGGAGCTTTGGATTGTTCCATTATGAACTCAGGCAAGTTCACTTCCTGAGTTCTGATTGGCTGTTGGATTTCAGGGTGAGTAAGAACATGGATAAGTACCCACTCTTCAGCCACCACTTTGCATTATGCCAGCAGCATGCAAGGACTGTATTAAGTTACAGCTTGCCTGTTGTTCTCGTCTGCTAACTCGACGGTAGTTAGAACCCCACTGTGATGGTGAGTATCATTGTTTCTATATCTGGAGGATAACTTCTACAGAAGAGAGAAAAAAAGGGAACATTTGTGAAGATAAAGTGAGTATACATCTTTGAAAAAAAAAAAACATGGTTGGAGGATAGTTTGATATCTGTGTATATAGCAAGATAATAAGAATTGCAATCGGGTTTGATCTTAGTGTAGTTTTTGCAAAAAAGGAAAAAAAAAATTGAAAAATAATAATTCAAACAGTTTTTTTTTCTCCCTAAAATTGGCGGAGTAAGATTAATTAAAAATTCTTTATGATCTCTAGCATAGAAAATTGATCTGACTTTTTGTAAAGGCAACCATTTTTTTTTGTTTGTTATTTGGGGAAAAAAAAAAAAAATTAAAAAATGGAGGGAGATATTAATTTGATTTGAAATTCTAAAGATAAAATATTTCTTGTTAAAAGAATCAAAAATAATCTAAGACTAAAATTTTTCGAAAAAAAAAAAAAAAAATATAGAAAGAAAAATGAAAAAGAAAATAGAGATAATTTTTTTTAATATTATTTAATAATCGTGCCAAAAATAACACAAGGAAAATAAAACCATAATCATCTTTTCTTTCATCAAGAAAGATTTTAATATGACAAAATATTTAATTTAGGATTTTTATCAACACTGAAAGAAAAAAAAAAGAAAGAAAAAGAAAAAGAAAAAAAAAAATAATCTAACTTCATAAAAAATATTCACTTTCTAGTTTTTAATTGTTCAATGGCATATCAAATCATTATGGGTTAATCAATGCTAAAGTTTGATTATAATATAAAGATAGAAGAGAGAGAAAGGAGAGAAAGAGAAAGAGAGAGAAAGGAAAGAGAGAAAGAGAGAGAGAGAGAAGAGAGAGAGAGAGAGAGAGAAGAAAGAGAGAGAAGAGAGAAAAAGAGAGAGAAAGAGAGAGAGAAGAAGAGAGAGAGAGAAAAAGAGAGAGAGAGAGAGAGAGAAAAAGAGAGAGAGAAAGAGAGAAAAAGAGAGAGAGAGAAAGAGAGAAAAAGAGAAGAGAAGAGAGAAAAGAGAGAGAAGAGAAGAGAAAAAGAGAAGAGAGAAAAAGAGAAAGAGAGAAAGAGAGAAAAGAGAGAGAGAGAGAAGAGAGAAAAAGAGAGAGAGAAAGAGAGAAAAAAGAGAGAGAGAGAGAGAGAAAGAGAGAGAGAAAGAGAGAGAAAGAGAGAGAGAGGAGAGAGAGAGAGAAAGAAGAGGAGAGAGAGAAAGAGAGAAAGAAGAGGAGAGAGAGAGAGAGAGAAGAGGAGAGAGAAAGAGAGAAAAGAAGAAGGGAGAGAAAGAGAGAAAGAAGAGGAGAGAGAAAGAGAGAAAGAAGAGGAGAGAGAAAGAGAGAAAAATTTGGTTTGGTTTACTTGATTAATGGCACATCAACTCCTTATGGGTTAATCAATACTGTAATTTGATTTATTTCTAAATATACGATTATAATATAGAAAAAGAAGAGAGAGAGAGAGAGAGGAGAGAGAAGAGAGAGAGAGAGAGAGAGAGAGAGAGAGAGAGAGAGAGAACAGGAGAGAAAAAAGTTTGATTTGGTTGGTTTATTAGTTTAAAAGGCACATCAACTCCTTATGGATTGTTTAATACCAAAATTTGATTCATTTTTAAAAGATGATTGATTATAATCATAACTATCTAAATTATCAAAGTTCCAATGCAATCATTTTTGAAAATTTAAAAAAAAAACAAAACTTTTTTATTTGTCCATTGGAATTATTCACTTGTGTAAAGTTTTAGGATATCAAATATTCATATTTAACACAAATAATTTTCACAATTATATGGTTTCAAGTATTCCTATTTAATGTTAATAATCTATACACAATTATATGGTTTCAAGTATTCCTATTTAATGTTAATAATCTATACACAATTATATGGTTTCAAGTATTCCTATTTAATGTTAATAATCTATACACAATTATTGGTTTCAAGTATTCCTATTTAATGTTAATAATCTATACACAATTATATGGTTTCAAGTAACCATTCATTCATAATTGGGTAAAATAGGAAGCACGGTTTGCAATTTTCCCTTTTTCAAGGAAACCAAAAGTGATGGGTCCTTTTATGTTCCAGAAGCTTGTCAGCATGACCCTCTTTACTGACCTCTATACAATTGCTCAACTATGTGATTGTTCAAACCAAGATTTGCATAGGCAAGAAACTGTCAGTAATCCAGCAGCATTGAATCCATGTTCACAACTACCCTATATATATATATATATATATATATATATATATACTATAGTGTGAGATGGTCACTATTTCAGCACATATATATATACTTGCTTTATATAATTTCTTAGTTGGGCCGAGAATTTTTCAGTATCACTCATTTAAAAAAAAAAAAAAAAAAAGTATCATTTTTATCATTATTATTCCTTTTATTCTGATCCAATATATATATATATATATATATATATAATATATATTTGTTCTTAATGAAATAAATGCACGTTTGAAGGTTGTCAAGTTGAGGAGTGGTAAGTGGTCCTTAGTGACATTAATCTCAAATTGTTTCTGACAAAATGGCCTTCTCATGCAACTTTGCTTCTTCTAAATCCAACTGAACCATTTCTATAGAGAAAGAAAAACAAAGGAAAACAGCTGGGACCTTAAAACCAGTCTTTTCTGATAGATGGAACTTGTCAGTCAAAGGAAAGCTGTCCATATAACAGAGATTGAAAAATTCAAATTCCAAATCTCTGCTGCCCCTCTGGTCGTACTGACTCATCGGAAAAAATTTCAGGCATCAGCCCTGACGACTAATCTGCACCCGGAATCTCCAAGGTTTAGTTTGTTTTGTTTTACAGCATATCAACCTCAGTGGGTCATTTAATACTGATAAAGTTTTGAAATAAATCAATTCTTAATGGATAATACAATTTTGTTATAAATACATTTTTCTATTTAACCCATAGATGGGACCCTAACAGGTACTACCACTCCGGGTCAGAGTGGACCAGGGAGCAATGGTGATGAAGGGGTGCTCCACATTCCCCAAACCTCCAAAACTGGAACCTCACCATCAGATAGAGTTTAACGTCATTCCCAGGACATGTAGACCTGCAGCCACCGCCTTCTAGCACCCATATGATAAAAAGGGGTTGGGGCTTGCCATAAGGGCAATAGGGTTGGGACAATCATATAGGTGCTAGGGCTAGACGTGACCAGCCGATTGATCGGAGGGGGCCTCTCCGACGCGGCCGTCTAGCCCAAGATAGGGCCAAAGTGGAGTATTGCATGTCATGGACTGCTCAATTCACCTGGGCTCTATCCTTAAGCATCACGGGTCGCCCACCACGGCCAACAAGGTGGCCCATTGGGGAGTTTTTACCCCTCTGCAGAGGTGAAGTCGTGCATTCTACACCCCAGCCAACAGGGTGGTCCCAAGGTTTAGTCTATTTGTTTAATGGCATATCAACTTCTTGTTAGTTGATTTTACAGCATGTCAATCCCTTGTTGGGTTATTTTATGTTGCGACATTTTGTTTCATTCTTTCTGATGGGTACTGAACATTTTTTTAAACCATATTTCATTTCTAGAAGTTAGTTGACTATTTGATTTGGCGAGTTTTTTGTGTGTGACGTGGCTGCCTAGGGATAGAGGCTCTGGTCTGTGGTTGCTGGTTCGATATCTGTCAGGGGAAGATTGGCAGTATACACTGCTGATGAGAACTAATAGGTTAAAGCAGTTGTCCAGCGTTCCATACATCACATGCATTGTTTGCCAAAATTCCACTAAACATTTATATACATATATATATATATATATATATAGTCAGATTCTTGCCCTGATGAGCTACTAAGTGAAACTATTAGCAGGTATATCTGACTCATTAAGATTAACTTTATTATTTGTTATACTTCGGTATCAAGCACTTTTTATATTTAGCTTTAGACAATCCTAGCGAATTATATATTGAATTCTTTTCTTTTGGCCAAGTGGTATAGTATTAATCGATTATTTTCAGTAGTGTGAACCTTTTGGTCTTTTCTTTTTTTATTTTTTACCACAGGTGAAGGTTTGGTAGTAATATTTTTACTAACACTATTTGCCCGTTTTTTTTTCTTAAACCAAAGGTTTACTAACAGAATTAGTATTATATATATATATATATCAATGGTAATATTTTATAGATTTACAAACTCATAACTTTGAAGTTTCATGGTAATCCAATCATCAGATAAAAACCAGTAAATTTTTTAGCTGTTTATAATAAAGTGAAGCGTTTTCACACATGGAAATTAAAGCTAAAAAATTGTTTTTTTTTAAAAACTTTGGCTTGTTTAACGTTTATATAATATATAATACTTATATTATATATTATATATACATACACACACCACACACATATATTATAATATAATATATGTATATATACTATTTAACTGAATTTCTAGATAGTGTTATTCCTTGCATGTCTGAAATAATTTCAACCAATAATATTTTTTATCTATTTATTAAAGTTAATTTTTTTTCTAAACTTTTTTTTTTTTTTTTTTTTCTAGAAAAAGAAAAAAAATTTTTTCCAGTATATCTCCGACTTATTTTATTCAGAGGCAATAGTTTTGTTTATTTGTTTATTTCTTTTTTTTTTTTCTTTATTTTAAATCTAGCACATTCTGTAAACTTAACTCAATTTCACTCTTTAGCGAGACGTTCTCATTTGGGTCTCTCCGCACACACAAATTTCCCTCCTCAGGCGGGTCTATTCTCACGATCAATAAAACTCATGAACTGAGAAATTTGACTTACGTCAAAGTCATGCTATAAGCACCTGTTTCCACTAGAAACTCCAAAATTAAAGGCCTGTTCGCCATATCAGCAGAGAGGTGATTACTTAAACAGCAGGTATTGTAAGCAATTTATAGCCTGTGTGCCAAACTAAGCAAAACTTAGTTAATTTTATAAACTGAGAAATTTATAACTCTTCACTCCAGGGGTGTATCTAGCATGATACTAATGAAGATTGAGATTTTGGGTCCCTATTCCCCTGGGGGGGGTCTCAGAAGACTGAAGAATTCTTGAATTCTTAATGTATTGTGTCTCTAAAAACTTATAACCACAAGAGAATTTTCATATGTTGAAACTATGTAAATATGTTGTTAGAAAAAAATAGAAAAAAAAGAATAAGTATTTACGCACCCTATTAGCCAGAGTTAGGATATGACACAAGGTCATAAGTATGGAGCATCCCATGAGGATTGATGCGCTACTAAGTAATAATGGATCTGCAAGACTAGTTTTCTAACCATTATACCATAACAGGAAGCTCCCCTCAAATAAAGAAATGAAAATAAAAATAAAATATAAATATTTCTCTTGATGTTTGAGATGAGGCTTGAAGATAGTAATTATTCTGTGTTATTCGGACATTGTCCCCATCTTCATTGTTATTTGTACAATTGGACACATGGCCGCGTGGATTAGGCAGTTAAGTTAAACAGTTCTAAGTGACAGT
>CM042165.1:2083824-2121324 GCA_023376005.1 Doryteuthis pealeii
GTTTTAACCCTATACACAACCTGTTGTGCATATTATATAGGCAAGAATGAAAATTCTCTCGTCCCCAAGACTGAATACTTCAATGTTCTGCTTTGTACAGTGAGGAGGTACTGACTTATTGTCAGAATCCCCAGCAAAGGCAATGAGGCAAGGATGAACATTTTCTGATTCCCCAGGACAGCCTAATTCAATATTCTACTTTGGTACTATGGGGAGGTACTGCCTGTGTTTAGAATCCCCATGAATAGACATGGACAAGAACAAAAATGATCTGCACCTAATGACTGACTACTTCAATGTTCTACTTTGGGATAATGAGGGGGGGATACTGCATTGTGGTCAGAATCTCCAGGAAAAAGCACAGGCAAGAATAAAAATTATTTGGTCAACAAACATACTATTTCAATATTATGATTTGGTGCAGTAGGGGAGGCACTGTCTTTTGGTCAGAATCCCCAGGACCAGGCATACCTCACTTTTTACTGTGTCTCACCCAAAGACAAGAGTTTAGTTGAAGTACAGATACAGAGACTTACAGCCTAGGGGCAGGGGAATTTATTTGTGTGTGTGTGTGTGTGTGTGTATGTGTTACAACAATCTGTCTATGGTTGAATACAGTCGCTATTGCAACTGTAGTCGGACTGAGTGAGCGCGAGAGGGGAAGAAGTCAAATTGTTTCTTTACTGATTGTTTTGTTTGGAGAAAATCCTTTATCTTGAGTATTCACACTGTAAAGACAAACGTCTGCAGTCCGTGAATAAAACATCCAACATTTAGCTTGTTTAGTCTTTCATCTATTCCTAGCCGGGAGAGTTGATTCCTTCTCTTCACCACCTCCTTCCAATTATCATACAACACAAACATAAAAAAAAAAGAAAGAAAAACCTTGTAATTCCTTCGTAGCCATAACAACCGTAATAAACGATTCGGAAATCAGGGCATTTATAAACGAGCCAATACTGATTACATTATTTTCACTGATTTGCATCTTGGATACGGTTTTATTTAAAAATAGCAAATGGCTTGAGAGTTTGGGCTTTTGGTGTTTTTCGATTGACCTTTGCACCGCCGTGTCCCATGGTAATGTCAAGAAGTGAAGACATGACTGTCATTTGTGTTGATTTATAGAAATCTAATTTTTGTCTCGAGAAAATTGAATTATTTCTTCATATTCCATTAGTTTTTTCCCTATAAACCCAAATACCCTCAACATTTTGAGATATAAAAGAGTGCAGATTTAGAAATCTTCATATGTATGTGTGTTGTTGGCGTCTTTCTGTCCACTAAGGACGATGTCGACGTTGGAGTTTTTTTTTTTGTAATATAAGGTGCTGAGGTCCACTACTTAAACTTATAGACACTGCATCGGCCTTTTAAATTAAAGCCAGCCCAATCAACAGCTTAGATATGTGGTTAGTTAACTTTTTAATCGCCGATCTTGAAAACTGTTCATTTACATATATTCGACATTGGAGTTAGGAGAAAAATTGAGAGAAGTGTGTGTGTGTGTGTGTGTGTGTGTGTGTGTGTATATATATATATATATATATATATATATATATATATATATATAAAGTTAAGAGAAAGGAAATAAATCCGACGGCATGAGTGTAGATAAAAGAATATGAAAACAACACAATATGTTGTTAAAGTGAAAACATTTTATATCATATTCATAGCTAATATTGAACAATATTTCGATTTATAAAAATCATCTTCAGAGCTTGTTTTTTACTCCAGACTTATCGAGAGTGGAGACGAAAATAATATGAATTCAAATCGGAAAACATTGATGTTGCAAAAAAGTTATGCAGTAGTTTCCAAATATAAGCACATCCGCCACGAGTTTCTCGGTTAGCAACAGTCATGTATATCTTATTGTAACAGTTTTTGACAAAAGATATAATATATATTATATATATATGTGTGTGTGTGTATAGTCAATTTTCTAAGAAAGCCAAAATTAGGTATACCTATATCCATTGAGCTTTGATGAGGGGTTGGGTAAATATATACTAAATAATTTGAGTTAGAAAAGTAAAAACACCTCATCAAAGCTCAATGGATATAGGTATACCTAATTTTGGCTTTCTTAGAAAATTGACTATACACACACACACATATATATATATATATATATATTCTTTTGTCAAAAACTGTTACAATAAGATATACATGACTGTTGCTAACCGAGAAACTCGTGGCGGATGTGCTTATATTTGAAACTACTGCATAACTTTTTTGCAACATCAATGTTTCCGATTTGAATTCATATTATTTTCGTCTCCACTCTCGATAAGTCTGGAGTAAAAAACAAGCTCTGAAGATGATTTTTATAAATCGAAATATTGTTCAATATTAGCTATGAATATGATATAAAATGTTTTCACTTTAACAACATATTGTGTTGTTTTCATATTCTTTTATCTACACTCATGCCGTCGGATTTATTTCCTTTCTCTTAACTTTATATATATATATATATATATATATATATATATATATATATACAACACACACACACACACACCACACACACACACTTCTCTCAATTTTTCTCCTAACTCCAATGTCGAATATATGTAAATGAACAGTTTTCAAGATCGGCGATTAAAAAGTTAACTAACCACATATCTAAGCTGTTGATTGGCTGGCTTTAATTTAAAGGCCGATGCAGTGTCTATAAGTTTAAGTAGTGGACCTCAGCACACCTTATATTACAAAAAAAAAACTCCAACGTCGACATCGTCCTTAGTGGACAGAAAGACGCCAACACACACATACATATGAAGATTTCTAAATCTGCACTCTTTTATCTCAAAATGTTGAGGGTATTTGGGTTTATAGGGAAAAAACTAATGGAATATGAAGAAATAATTCAATTTTCTCGAGACAAAAATTAGATTTCTATAAATCAACACAAATGACAGTCATGTCTTCACTTCTTGACATTACCATGGGGACACGGCGGTGCAAAGGTCAATCGAAAAACACCAAAAGCCAAACTCTCAAGCCATTTGCTATTTTTAAATAAACCGTATCCAAGATGCAAATCAGTGAAAATAATGTAATCAGTATTGGCTCGTTTATAAATGCCCTGATTTCCGAATCGTTTATTACGGTTGTTATGGCTACGAAGGAATTACAAGGTTTTTCTTTCTTTTTTTTTTATGTTTGTGTTGTATGATAATTGGGAAGGAGGTGGTGAAGGAGAAGGAATCAACTCTCCCAGGCTAGGAATAGATGAAAGACTAAACAAGCTAAATGTTGGATGTTTTATTCACGGACTGCAGACGTTTGTCTTTACAGTGTGAATACTCAAGATAAAGGATTTTCTCCAAACAAAACAATCAGTAAAGAAACAATTTGACTTCTTCCCCCTCTCGCGCTCACTCAGTCCGACTACAGTTGCAATAGCGACTGTATTCAACCATAGACAGATTGTTGTAACACATACACACACACACACACACACAAATAAATTCCCCTGCCCCTAGGCTGTAAGTCTCTGTATCTGTACTTCAACTAAACTCTTGTCTTTGGGTGAGACACAGTAAAAAGTGAGGTATGCCTGGTCCTGGGGATTCTGACCAAAAGACAGTGCCTCCCCTACTGCACCAAATCATAATATTGAAATAGTATGTTTTGTTGACCAAATAATTTTTATTCTTGCCTGTGCTTTTTCCTGGAGATTCTGACCACAATGCAGTATCCCCCCCTCATTATCCCAAAGTAGAACATTGAAGTAGTCAGTCATTAGGTGCAGATCATTTTTGTTCTTGTCCATGTCTATTCATGGGGATTCTAAACACAAGGCAGTACCTCCCCATAGTACCAAAGTAGAATATTGAATTAGGCTGTCCTGGGGAATCAGAAAATGTTCATCCTTGCCTCATGCTGTTGCTGGGATTCTGACAATAAGTCAGTACCTCCTCACTGTACAAAGCAGAACATTGAAGTATTCAGTCTTGGGGACGAGAGAATTTTCATTCTTGCCTATATAATATGCACAACAGGTTGTGTATAGGTTAAAACACACAGTAAACACAGGTTCTTGCCTATTTAGTTTGGTTTGGTTGTTTTGTTTTACGGCATATCAACCTCAGTGGGTCATTTAATGCTGATAAAGTTTTGAAATAAATCAATTCTTAATGGGTAATACAATTTTTTTTATAAATACATTTTTCTATTTAACCCATAGATGGGACCCTAACAGGTACTACTACTCGGGTCAGAGTGGACCAGGGAGCAATGGTGATGGAGGGGTGCTCCACATTCCCCAAACCTCCAAACTGGAACCTCACCATCAGATAGAGTTTAACGTCATTCCCAGTACATGTAGACCCACAGCCACCGCTTTCTAGCCCAAGATAGGGCCAAAGTGGACTATTGCATTGTCATGAACTGCTCATCCACCTGGCTCTATCCTTAAGCATCACGGGTCGCCACCCCACGCCAACAGGTAGCCCCATTGGGGGAGTCTTACCCTCTGCAGAGGTGCAGTCGGTGCATTCTAACGCCCAGCCGACAGGGCGGGGGGAGCAGAGAATTTCATTCTAGCCTATATACACACGCAACAGGTTGTGTATAGGGTTAAAACAACAGTAAAGTATGATTAATGACTTAACTTTTTATTGATTGCACAAGATGGATTACCATTTGCGAGGTGACAAGTTTGGGAAAACTACTTTCTAATTTTCCGATAGATGAGGGAAAAGAGATGGATCCATACCTTTCCCATGGGAATCAGTGTAGAATGAATGTCAGTTTGAACTGATTATCTTCTGGTTGAGTAAATAAAGTTCTATTATACGAATAAATAGGGTCACCTCTGTGACCCGTTCTTCTATCCCTGCTAATGATTGGAGGGTTGTCTTTGCACGTATAAGACTTCCTTATTCTATTCACATAATCTTTCCATCTTATATTTCTCACAGAGTTCGTGTGAGGGTGAAAAGTCCGCTTACAGATAAGAGGGAACAATGATTGCTGAAGATTCTAATAGGCATGGGTGTGATGCTTAGAGTCGTAAGAAAATGGACTTGTCAACCAAGTTCAAATCCTGGATGAGGCTGTTTACATTTCACGTAGTGCTAATACCTTGGGAAAGGTATGCATCCAACTACTCTCTCTCTCAGCTATGGATAAATTGTAGGGCAAAACAATCATATTAATCATCAGTAAAAGAAAGGAAGAAAAAGGGCATACTACACAGAAAAAAAATATATAAGAAAGTAAGAAGAAAGAGAGAGTAGGGAAAGATAGAGAGAGGGGGTGAGCATGCAGAAGCGATAACGCTAATCTGTTTCAATCAAACATAATGAAAAGATGAAAAGAAGGAAAGAAAGAAAAAAAATGAGCGAGAGAGAGAGTTAAATCAAGATTATTATACTTTTTTAGGTCAGTTGGTAGAGTGTCTGACTAGGAACACAAGGTTCCTGGTTCGATACAGGCCTTTGCCAACTCAGCGTATGAGTAGCACAGGGATCTGTGTGGTAAAGTAAGGACATGATGGTAGGTGTAACGCTCCGATAAAAACAATCTCCTTAGTCTAGCGCTAGTAAAAAGGAGATAGACTCTCTTGTTGACTGGCTGATACTAATTTTAGGCCACCCCGACGACTATACTTACTGTAAGCCCTCTGTGTAACATACAATTTACAATGAGAAACAAAAAGAGAAGCTTGGTTGGTTGGATTATATGGCATGTCAACCTTTGTTGGGTCATTTTATGCCAAAGACGTTTTTGTTTATTCATTCTTGTTAGGTATTCAATTTTTTTATATAAATACCAACCCCTCGCACAAGCAGGATGTGACACAAGGTCAATTTCTTAAGCGGAGTTCAACAGGTTTGAATTCAGAGTTTTCCTTCTCCTAGACCGGTTGCCTAACCAAGGTTAAAGAGCTCAGTCTGCCCTACTATTTACCCATAGCTGGAGGAGAGTAGGATTTCATACCTTTCCAAGGGTATTAGCGCTAAGTGAAATGCAATTACCACGTCCAGGATTTGAACTCGCGCGCCGAGTCCATTTCCCATGACTTTAACCATTACACCACGCGCTTCCTACTAAATTTTTTTTCAACTTATTTTTATTAAAAACTCATTTTTTGATCTATTTAACCCATAGGTGGTACCCTAACAGGTACTACCACTCCAGATCAGTAATGACACATTGAAGCATCAATCCACACTCCTCCGAGCTCCAGAATTTAAATCTCACCACTAGATGCTATTTAACGTCAGACCCAATACACTAAGACTCTCAGTCATAAAACAAGAGTGTGAATAATTCTTGAATCCTCCCACATATTTGCATCCTAGCAAAAGATACTGTGGTGAAGCGGAAGTTCTTACCATGACGATTGAGAGTCGAATGACAAAATACGTCTTATGCGCATTGGATTCGCGCATCATAAAAAAAAAAAAAATTGAAATAAATATTTGTACATTTTTGACCAATCAGAGACGTTCGCACCTAAAAAGAAATTTACCAAATAGATTCGATTTGGAGCCTACCCTTTTCGTATAAATTAAAACTATTGAAGTAAGTCAGTTAGACAGTCAACAATTGGTTTGAGCAATGTGACTGGCCAAGCCCAACTGCACCAGTGTCAAGACAACTGGTATTTATGGGAAATCAGAACAGTCCACCCATGCATTTGGGTGAGTCCATTCCCTGAGTCCTGATTGGCTGCTTGGTTTGTAGGGCCCTCTGAGGTTCCATAAATCTTGCCACTTTTCAGTGGTCTTTACGGCATCTCAGAATCGTATTCAGTTACGACTGTTTGCCGTCTTGTCTTGCCAATTCAACGGTAATTGGACTTAGTATTCTATAAAAACCTTTTTCGGATACCAAGTCAGAAAGAATTTACTTGTCTAAACGAATCTGTGTAAGATTAAATCACATTCAATTTTAGAAGGTATGAACAATTGTATCTCTCTCTCTCTCTCTCTCTCTCTTTATATATATATATATATATATATATATATATATATATATAATCAGCCATTTACGAGATCAGCAATTTATCTACACCTGACTGTTGTGTGACTCTGAAATCTTACTCTTTCTTTCTCACTTTAAAAATTTATAACATCTTTTCTCACTTGTTATAATGAAC
Organism: Doryteuthis pealeii; assembly: GCA_023376005.1. Taxonomy (NCBI): domain Eukaryota; kingdom Metazoa; phylum Mollusca; class Cephalopoda; order Myopsida; family Loliginidae; genus Doryteuthis; species Doryteuthis pealeii. Next base: position 2,090,948 of record CM042165.1, read on the forward strand.
TTTAACAAAAATTACCTTTTTGTACAAAGACTGTTTGTTTGTTTTGTTTTACGGCATATCAACCTCTGTGGGTCATTTAATCCCAATAAAGTTTGGAAATAAATCAATTCTTAATGGATAATACAATTTGTTTATAAATACATTTTTCTATTTAACCCATAGATGGGACCCTAACAGGTACTACCACTCCGGGTCAGAGTGGACCAGGGAGCAATGGTGATGAAGGGGTGCTCCACATTCCCCAAACCTCCAAAACTAGAACCTCACCATCAGATAGAGTTTAACGTCACTCCCAGGACATGTAGACCCGCAGCCACCGCCTTCTAGCACCCATATGATAAAAAGGGGTTGGGGCTTGCCATAAGGGCAATAGGGTTGGGAAAATCATATAGGTGCTAGGGCTTGACGTGACCAGCCGATTGATTGGAGGGCGCCTCTCCGACTGCCCGTCTAGCCCAAGATAGGGCCAAAGTGGAGTATTGCATGTTATGAACTGCTCATCCACCTGGACTCTATCCTTAAGCATCATGGGTCGCCACGCACTGCCAACAGGTGGCCCCATTGGGGGAGTCTTACCTCTCTGCAGAGGTGCAGTCGGTGCATTCTAATGCCCCAGATGACAGGGCAGTGTACAAAGACTGATGAAAGAACTTTGCCCAGTATCCTGCATTACCTTTTTGTAAACTTAATCTCAATACAAATCGTTTGTTTTAAAACTGAATTTTGTTTTCTATGCCATGTGTCTACATATTTAAACGTTCTTATCGTGTGTTTTATGTTTTGAAGTATATTTCATGATTTTAACTTTAAACTGGTGACCTCACAACTTACATCAAACAACCCTACCTTAACCACCATAAAATTGGTGACAACCCGATGTGCACTGAACACTAACCACCATAATACTACTACTCTGGGTCAGAGTGGATCTGGGAGTAATGGCAATGAAAGAGTGACTCTACACTCCCTAAAGTTCCAGAACTGGAGCCTCACGACTGGATAAAATTTTGTCATACCTTGGAACTCTTTGATTGGAAGAGTGGAGGTCTTTTCCCCTCTGCAGGGAATGCAATTGGATTATTCTCGGCTCTGCCCTAGACACACCTCATAATGAACAACAATGTCAATAGTTTAATAGAGTTGATCCGATCCGATCCATTCTAATCCACTCGTAGGAAGCTTGCTTAATGGATGGCGCCAAACCAGCAGTTATTCAAAGACCTGAAGAACAGCATAAATCCCACTACAGCCCTAAAATCCTACCCCCCCCCACACACACACACAAAGAACTTCCTGTCAATCGAGCGGCATTCTGGCATTCCAAACAGATTTATCTCCCTTTCAAGGTCACATATTTGGATTTTTTTTTTCATTGTAAATGCTCAGAAATAAAGTTGATAATAATTATTGCTATGGTTCTTTATTCTTTCTTCTCAAGACAATTTTTTAATTAATCGAGAAAATTGATTGGTTTGATTGATTTGTTTTGTTTTACGGCATATCAACCTCAGTGGGTCATTTAATGCCGATAAAGTTTTGAAATAAATCAATTCTTAATGGATAATACAATTTTTTTTATAAATACATTTTTTTCTATTTAACCCATAGATGGGACCCTAACAGGTACTACCACTCTGGGTCAGAGTGGACCAGGGAGCAATGGTGATGATGGGGTGCTCCACATTCCCCAAACCTCCACAACTGGAACCTCACCATCAGATAGAGTTTAACGTCATTCCCAGAACATGTAGACCCTCAGCCACCACCTTCTAGCACTCATATGATAAAAAAGGGGTTGGGACTTGCCATAAGGGTGAGAAAATTGAATATATCTAAGTTAGAGGTGCTTGGTGTAATGGAAAAACTCATAGAAAATGGACTTGTCAACCCGAGTTCATTTCCTGGATGAGGCTGTTTACATTTCACATAGTGCTAATACCCTTAGGAAAGGTATGCATTCAATTACTTTGCCTCCAGCTATGGGTAAATAGGTCAGACTGGGCTCTTTAACCTTGGATAGGTAACCAGTCTGGGATAAGGAAAACTGAATTCAAGCCAGTTGAAACTCAACTCAAGAAATTGACCTTATGTCACATCCTGCTCATGCAGAGGGGTTGATAAATATATATGTAAGTTAGTATAATGTAGACAGACTGAACGGCACTTGGTAACTGCCAGTTCCTTACCTATGCATTCATTAATCTGATGATACCGTAGGCAAGAAACAGACATTTACAAGACACTGTTGACCATGGCTACTCTATACTAACTTAGATATGAGGAAAAAATGAGGAAAGAAAAGAAATGTAGATGGATAAAAATGAATTTAATCGATATCACTTACACATGTGTTTCGGTCCGTTTATCAAAATGTATACGGATTTACGCTATTATTATTATTAAAATAATCAGATGAAGTTGAAATAATAATAATAATAATAATAATAATAGGAAAAATGTAAAAATATTCTGTACACAGAGATTTTTTATGACCTTCATCAGTGAATTTTTTTATTTTAATAAAAAATTTTAATAAAAAATTCACTATTTTATTTTAATAAAAAAATTCACTCTGATGAAGGTCGTAAAAAATCTCTCTGTGTATGGAATATTTTTACATTTTTCCTATTATTATTATTATCATCATTTCAACTTCAGCTGATTATTTCAATAATAATAATAGCGTAAATCCGTATACATTTTGATAAACTGACCGAAACACATGTGTAAGTGATATCGATAAAATTCATTTTTATCCATCTACATTTCTTTTCTTTACTCACTTTTTCCTCATATTGTCGGATTCATTTCCCTTTCCATTCTTACATAACTTAGATATATATGCTCTATCACTGATGCTGAGTTCGCTTAATTTATAAATATAGCAAGCTATATAATATAAAGTTAATCCTAATGAGTCAGGTATACCTACTAATACTTTCTTGCCCTGATGAGCTATTAAGCAAAACTATTAGTAGGTATATTTTACTCATTAGGATTAACTTTCTTATTTGATCTACTTAGGTATCGAGCACTTTTTACATTTTAGCTTTACACAATCCTAGCGGTATATATATATATATATATATATATATATATATATTGTATACATAATTTTTTTTTCTTTTGGCCAAGTGTTATAGTGTTAATCAATTATTTTCGGTTGGTGTAATCCTCTTTCTATTTCATTTTTTTTCCCCAGGTAAAGTTTGGTAGTATATTTTCACTAACAAATTATTTGCCATTTTTTTTTCTTACCACAAGCGTTTACTAATAGGATTAGTGTGTATACATATATATATATATATATATTATTTATTAAACAAATAATATGGGTGCTATATTTAAAAGTAAACAGTGCTCAATATCATTGACAGAGCATTAATAACTAAGTTAAAGTAGCATAGACATGGAATTAATAGCGCCTGGTTACTGACAGTTTCTCACCTATGCAATATTCAGAACACCCTCTTGGTCTGAAGATCGCATAGGCAAGAAACTGTCAGTAACCAAGCGCCGTTGACTCCATGTCTATGCTACCATAACTTTATATGTATATAGATATACACACACAAACACTTAGATTGAGAATGTTCATCCCCTCCTCTCTACCCAGTTCTTATTCTGTGTCCTGCCACAAGAATCTATCTAATCTAATAAGCTGTATCTTCATGCCAGCCAGTTGCTGGTTGGTTAGATTTTATGGAATGTCAATCCTTGTTGGGATATTTAATGCCGAAGACATTTTGTTTTATTCATTCTTGATGGGCATTCAAGATTTTTTTTAACTCAGTTTTTTTTAAAACATCTTTTTAAAGTTTATTTTTTCTATTTAACCCATAATTGGGACCCTAACAGGTACTACCATTCTGGTTCAGAGTAGACCTAGGAGTAATGGTTATGAAGGGTTAATCAACACTCCCCAGAGCTCCATAACTGGAACATCATCATTATATGCAGTTTAACGTCATACGCAGTACTCGTCTCTCACCATGGCATTGAAATGTCAATTTTTTTTTAGTCCCAAACAACACGACTTCATCAAACTTTACAGAACGGACTTCAAGATAATTTGGATATATTAGGTTTTAGACCTTCTCTGCAATAGCAGCATCGAACCAACCCAGATCGTAGAGTCCTTAACCCAATTAAAAACCAAATTGGAAAAATCGGCAAAATGATCTTATCTAATATTTGTAATAAACTGAAGAGGATTTTAAATCTGAACCAAAAACTCAAGTTAGACTTTTTACCATTTTTGTGCCCTATTTTGCAAACTGACTGAATACTGGTCTAAACCACTGTTGTATACTGGATCATACTCGTACATTCAAACTACATGTGTTTCGGACACATAGTAACTCGCAACAGAATGCTAAAACCTTGAAGTAGACAGTTCGCATAATGGTTTTGTAATCCTTGTAGTCCCAGGAATCACCCCAATGTTCTCAGATAGATGTATATAAATAGTCCTGGACCAGTGCATTCACTCTCTCTGCAAGGTATGCTAGGCTAGTCCACAAAAATCACAAAGCTACAATAGATTGTATATACAACAACAATGAATTTTTGTTGTGTATGCAGCACTCATCTCTCACTATGGCATTGAAATATAAAGCCCTTTTGGTTATGATCATCAAAAATTCAAGTTAAACTTTTTACCATTTTTGTGCCCTTTTTTTGCAAACCTACTGGATGCTGGTCTAAACTACAAAGCTACAATAGATTGTATATACAACAACAATGAATTTTTGTTGTGTATAATACATGTGTATTAAAGAAGTTGATTTGCCAATGCACTGAACTAACTTCTCTGTAATTATTTCTTGTTAATTATGAGGAAGTCAAGTGCAATCAAATATCATTTTAGAATTTTATTCCATGTTTTGTCTTTGGAATTTTATCATTTTCATCATCTTAAAAAAAAAAAGAAACAAAATAAAAAGTAAAACGCCTCCTGCTGCATTTGACAACATTTCTGAAAATGCAAAATGAAAACTGTCATGCCAACAATGGCACAAAGGAGACAAACAAAAGCTGTTAACCCTTCCCCGCTCAATGGATATTGAAAATCTTTGCAGCCCGGCAGAAAAGGAATGAAGGCTTGGAATTAATATTAAGGGAAATGTTTTAGAGCTATTTATCTAAAATCAAGGACACCTTGTCTAGTGTAATGGTTAACAAGTTAAACCAGAAAACCATTACTGGTGAGTTGGAGCCTAACTGGTTGCCCCCCATACATTGTGTAATGGTTAGCAACTTATATAGTAGGAAGCGCTCAGTCACCGCCTTCTAGCACCCATATAATAAAAAGGGGTTAGGGCTTGCCATAAGGGCAATAGGGTTGGGAAAATCATATAGGTTCTAGGGCTTGACGTGACCAGCCAATTGATCGGTGAGGTAAGTGGAGTATTGCAAATCATGAACTGCTCATCCACCTGTGTTCTATCCTTAAGCATTACGAGTCGCCACCCGTTGCCAACAGGTGGCCCCATTGGGGGAGTTTTACCCTTCTGCAGAGGTGCAGTTGGTGCATTCTAACACCCCAGCGACAGGGCGGGTCAATTTTGGTGAAAGGATTGGTTTGGTTAGATCTTGTTGAAAAGGTTGCCACCACACCCCCTTTTTTATATATAGAAAATTCAAGATGTCTTCTGGTTTGGTATTTTTGAAGAGGTCTCTTAAGTTGTTTGTCTGGTAATATTTGGTGCAGATTTATCTGAGATTGTTACGACTGATTAGCTGGAATATTTTGTTAACCACATCAACAATAAAACAACAAAGACCATTATTTTCTAAAGAATTGTGTACATAATATGCTTAAACTTGTATCTAATGCAATGGCAGATGCACTAATGTGACCAGTTAGAAGAAATCTGGCCTAAAAGTCTCCAGCCATTTTAAATATCTTAAGAAGAACTCGTTGTATAGCATTAATGTAACTTGGTAATCAATCAAAACAGACATCATTATGCATGAGTGAACAGGCACTCTCCCATGAGGTTACTTGGTTGGTAGTACGATTCCACCGAGTGAACATGTGTACTTCCTGCGTTATTGTCACATTAATAATGACCAAGCAAATAGTTCAGTCACATGCAGTCGGTTTTGGAAAAATATTGGTCAGCTTGGTTAGTATTGAAGTCAGTTAGCCTACTGTTGGTTTTAATAACAGCAGCTAAGTAGAACTTTTAGCAGTGTCCAAGACAGTTGGTATAAATAGGAATCAAGAATGATCCATTCATGAATCAGGGTGATTTGGGTCATTCCATTCCTTGAGTTCTGATTGGTTGCTTGACTGGTTGATCTGCATGACACTGTGGAGTCTTATATATACTCGGTCATTTAGCAGTGGACTTTGTGGCATTTCGAGTTTGTATTAAGTTACAATCGCATGCTACCTTGTCTTCCCAGTTCGACGGTAATTGGAACTTATTCTTCACGATGGTGAGTATCATTGTTTCTACAGTTAGATCCTCTACAATTCCGATTTGGCTACATGAGACTTCTAGCATTTCCTGAAGCTAAAAAGACCATGGATGAGATTAAAGAGAAAGTGATGTTGTAACATAAAAGAGAGAGTGGGGTAGGCAAGGAATGTAATAGTTATATAATTATGTAAATTAGCATAGAAAAGTTTTTAGAATGAGTCAGCACAACGCAATATGGCATTTTCTCATTGGTCAGAGAGATGTCACTATTTTAAAGAAGATCATAAAAATTTAACATTTCAGGGTTAGGAATTATTTTTCAGGTCAAAGTTGATGATAATCCTGAAAAAAAAACAAACTTTATAAACAATTTTGGTAAGTGTGAGAGACCCCCAAGGAGAGTACTTTAAAACAAACTAAAAAGTGCCATTGCCCTAGGTAGGATCCTTTTTTTTTTTTTTTTTTTTTGTCAACTCTAAAATAGCGGGAAAATGTTTAACACAGATATATTCAGTGGGAAAATAACAGTTAAGATGAGGCAGCTGATAATGACATTAACGTCTATTAGTTGCAGAGAACGGGAGTCTAATCAATTTTCTTGTGACATTATCAAATTACAAACCTTTATAGAAGAGGCAAACAGGGAACAGGGATAGATAGATAGATAGATAGATAGTAATAATAATACTGATCCAATTTGTAATGTGCTGATCTAGCTTAATACAAATAGGCCGTCACTAATCCCAAAAAACAAAATAGTTTCACTATGCGGACAATTTCAGGAAAGGTAATTTTGTATTTCACACTGCAAACCATTTTGGCTCACTTAAATATGTTGTTACCGATATCGAAAATTCCTGCATGAAAATGGCTGCTAATTCCATACGGTGTGTTCTGAGATTTCTGCTATTTTAAATAAACAAAAACAGATCCAGAAATTCCTGACCGCCCCACCCTGCCCAAGTCTAATTCTGTATCAGAAGTTGCAGCAATCAATGACTTTCGTTAGGGAGACAGTTATCCTTGTATGAAATAAGACAGTGATCTGAGTTCAAATCCTGGATGAGGTTGTTTACATAGATGGGACCCTAAAAGGTACTACCATATATCAGAGTGGACCTGGGAGTAATGGTGATGGAGAGGTACTCCTAATTCCTCAAAACTCCAGAATTGGAACTTCCCCCTCAGATAGAGTTTAATATCATACCCAGGCTATTAAGACCCTCAGCCACTGCCTTCTAGCACATATGATAAAAAGGATTGGGGGCTTGCCATAAGGGCAATAGGGTAGGAACAATCGTATCAGTGCAAGGGGTTGACGTGACCAGCTAATTAATCAGTGAGGGCCTCTCCAACTGGTCGTCTAGCCCAAATTGGAGTGTAGCATGTCATGGATTGCTCAGCAACCAGGATTCCGTCCATAAGCATCACAGGTTGTCACCCACAGCCAACAGGTTGTCTTAATGGGGAGGGGGATTTTACCCTTCTGCAGAGGTGCAGGGTGGGTGTACAAGAGAATAGGATTTTTTTAAAAATTTAATCTGAAATTGGGGGGGGGGTGCATGTTATACACACATGGACAATGTACATGGCAGTCTACAATATGAGGTATGATCAAAAAGTATTGAGATTGAAGCTTTAAACTTCTTTTTTAATTTCAAAATTTAAAATAAAGAAATGATTACAGCTGGGCAATTTATATATTAAAGTGATAAAAGTGACAGAAGAGTTAGTGCCAAGTCTCAATACTTTCTGATCAGTATTTTTGGTGAAAGACAGGACTGTGCAAGTGCGGCACCTTCCATACTCACACACCTAGTTCCATGTGACTTTTTTTCCTAAAATGAAAATTAATCTCACAGGTCAAATTTGGGGATATGGAGGACATAAAAAAAATACAAAGGCACAGCTTCATACTATATGAAAAGAAAATTTAAGAGGTGCTTCTACCAATAGGAAACTTATTGAATAAGCGTGTTGAATGCCAAAGAAAGGAGCTACATTTTATTAAATTCCTCAATAGATATATCCATGAGATGACTCCACAAACCTTGTACATCCTATATGACACATCACTACTGTTATCTAGGCAAAGAGACAAGCTACATTTTATGGAATGCTTCCATTGACATATCCATGCAATGACTCTGAGAAACCTTGAAGATCCTCTGGGACATCACTGCTGTTATTTAGGCAAAGAGAGGAGCTACATTTTATTAAATGCTTCAGTAGATATATCTATACAATGACCCCAGAAACCTTGTAGACCCTATGCCACATCACTGCTGTTATTTAGGTGAAGAGAGGAGCTACATTTTATTAAATGCTTCGGTAGATATATATATACAATGACCCCAGAAACCTTGTAGACCCTATGCCACATCACTGCTGTTATTTAGGCAAAGAGAGGAGCTACATTTTATTAAATGCTTCAGTAGATATATATATACAATGACCCCAGAAACCTTGTAGACCCTATGCCACATCACTGCTGTTATTTAGGTGAAGAGAGGAGCTACATTTTATTAAATGCTTCAGTAGATATATATACAATGACCCCAGAAACCTTGTAGACCATGCCACATCACTGCTGTTATTTAGGCAAAGAGAGGAGCTACATTTTATTAAATGCTTCAGTAGATATATATATACAATGACCCCAGAAACCTTGTAGACCCTATGCCACATCACTGCTGTTATTTAGGTGAAGAGAGGAGCTACATTTTATTAAATGCTTCAGTAGATATATATATACAATGACCCCAGAAACCTTGTAGACCCTATGCCACATCACTGCTGTTATTTAGGCAAAGAGAGGAGCTACATTTTATAAATGCTTCAGTAGATATATATATACAATGACCCCAGAAACCTTGTAGACCCTATGCCACATCACTGCTGTTATTTAGGTGAAGAGAGGAGCTACATTTTATTAAATGCTTCAGTAGATATATATATACAATGACCCCAGAAACCTTGTAGACCCTATGCCACATCACTGCTGTTATTTAGGCAAAGAGAGGAGCTACATTTTATTAAATGCTTCAGTAGATATATATATACAATGACCCCAGAAACCTTGTAGACCCTATGCCACATCACTGCTGTTATTTAGGCAAAGAGAGGAGCTACATTTTATTAAATGCTTCGTAGATATATATATACAATGACCCAGAAACCTTGTAGACCCTATGCCACATCACTGCTGTTATTTAGGCAAAGAGAGGAGCTACATTTTATTAAATGCTTCAGTAGATATATATATACAATGACCCCAGAAACCTTGTAGACCCTATGCCACATCACTGCTGTTATTTAGGTGAAGAGAGGAGCTACATTTTATTAAATGCTTCAGTAGATATATCTATACAATGACCCCAGAACCTTGTAGACCCTATGCCACATCACTGCTGTTATTTAGGCAAAGAGAGGAGCTACATTTTATTAAATGCTTCGTAGATATATATATACAATGACCCCAGAAACCTTGTAGACCCTATGCCACATCACTGCTGTTATTTAGGCAAAGAGAGGAGCTACATTTTATTAAATGCTTCAGTAGATATATCTATACAATGACCCCAGAAACCTTGTAGACCCTATGCCACATCACTGCTGTTATTTAGGTGAAGAGAGGAGCTACATTTTATTAAATGCTTCAGTAGATATATATATACAATGACCCCAGAAACCTTGTAGACCCTATGCCACATCACTGCTGTTATTAGGCAAAGAGAGGAGCTACATTTTATTAAATGCTTCAGTAGATATATATATACAATGACCCCAGAAACCTTGTAGACCCTATGCCACATCACTGCTGTTATTTAGGTGAAGAGAGGAGCTACATTTTATTAAATGCTTCAGTAGATATATATATACAATGACCCCAGAAACCTTGTAGACCCTATGCCACATCACTGCTGTTATTTAGGTGAAGAGAGGAGCTACATTTTATTAAATGCTTCAGTAGATATATCTATACAATGACTCCAGAAACCTTGTAGACCCTATGCCACATCACTGCTGTTATTTAGGCAAGAGAGGAGCTACATTTATTAAATGCTTCAGTAGATATATATATACAATGACCCCAGAAACCTTGTAGACCCTATGCCACATCACTGCTGTTATTTAGGTGAAGAGAGGAGCTACATTTTATTAAATGCTTCAGTAGATATATCTATACAATGACCCCAGAAACCTTGTAGACCCTATGCCACATCACTGCTGTTATTTAGGCAAAGAGAGGAGCTACATTTTATTAAATGCTTCGGTAGATATATATATACAATGACCCCAGAAACCTTGTAGACCCTATGCCACATCACTGCTGTTATTTAGGTGAAGAGAGGAGCTACATTTTATTAAATGCTTCGGTAGATATATATATACAATGACCTCAGAAACCTTGTAGACCCTATGCCACATCACTGCTGTTATTTAGGCAAAGAGAGGAGCTACATTTTATTAAATGCTTCAGTAGATATATATATACAATGACCCCAGAAACCTTGTAGACCCTATGCCACACCACTGCTGTTATTTAGTTAAAGAGAGGAGCTACATTTTATTAAATGCTTCAGTAGATATATCTATACAATGACTCCAGAAACCTTGTAGACCCTATGCCACATCACTGCTGTTATTTAGGCAAAGGGAGGAGCTACATTTTATTAAATGCTTCGGTAGATATATATATATACAATGACCCCAGAAACCTTGTAGACCCTATGCCACATCACTGCTGTTATTTAGGCAAAGAGAGGAGCTACATTTTATTAAATGCTTCGGTAGATATATCTATACAATGACCCAGAAACCTTGTAGACCCTATGCCACATCACTGCTGTTATTTAGGCAAAGAGAGGAGCTACATTTTTATTAAATGCTTCGGTAGATATATCTATACAATGACCCCAGAACCTTGTAGACCCTATGCCACATCACTGCTGTTATTTAGGCAAAGAGAGGAGCTACATTTTATTAAATGCTTCGGTAGATATATCTATACAATGACCCCAGGAACCTTGTAGACCCTATGCCACATCACTGCTGTTATTTAGGTGAAGAGAGGAGCTACATTTTATAAAGTAGATGTCTCTAAATTGTTGAAATTTCATTCTATTGCAAAAACCAACTAACACAGTATGAAGGGAGTAAATGAAAAGTTCACCAAATTCACCAAATTGATCATTCTATTCATCAGTCAAGTTCTACAGTTTCTTACGTTCCTCAAGGCATTTCACATTTCTCAATATTCCTTCACTAGAAAATGAAGAACCTTATTTTCAATGGATTTTTTTTGGGGGTGGTGGGGATTAAGTGGGTGTTCTTTGGGGAAACCATTTCACACCTTACCATATTAAATGGCATATATCATCATCATCATCATGTCGCACAAGTAGCACAGATATCCATGTCAATCTCTCCCCAACCTTCTCTATCATTCATTGCCCCAGGGATGTCCTCTGTACAGCAGCCAACATCCTCACATAGTTGGTCAATGTAGGTCCTTGGTGGGCGGACCACATTAGCATGCCCATGTGTTGGTTTCCACAGGAGAACATCACTTAAGAGCTCATCCTTGTTTCTTCAGCAGTGTCCTGCATGCCTAGTCTGTCTCACTTGATTGTTTGTGAGATGGGGGGGCAGGTGGCTGTACAGTTGCTTCTACTGAGGTCAGTTAGCCTACTGTTGGTTTTAATAACAGCAGCTATGTGTAACTGAAGCAGTGTCCAAGACAGTTGGTATAAATAGGAATCAAGAATGATCCATCCATGAATCTGGGTGATTTGGGTGATTCCATTCCTTGAGTTCTGATTGGCTGCTTGACTGCTTGATTTTGAATGACATTGTGGAGTCTTAATATATACTCTGTCATTTTGCAGTGGACTTTGTGGCTTTTCGGGTTTGTATTGAGTTACAACCGTTTGCTGCCTTGTCTTCCCAGTTCGACAGTAATTGGAACTTTAATTATTCTTCAGCTTCCTTGTGGGGTGCTGTTTTCCACAACTTATTCAAGACTGCACACAGCATTCTTGTGAAGCTCCTATCTAGCTTATTCTCAAGGTGATTCGTTAGGGTCCAAATGGTGCAGCCATACAGCAGTACTGATATAACCACAGCCTGGAAGAATTGCCGTTTTAGTTTGTCAGTGAGATCAGATTTCCATATGACTGATAATTCGTTTGTGGCTGCATCTCCACACAAGCAGGATGTGATACAAGAGCAATTTCTTAAGCAGACTTTTACAGGTGTGAATTCAGTTTTCTTTCTCCTAGACTGGTTACCTATGCCAAGATTAAAGAGCCCAGTCTGCCCAACAATTTACCCATAGCTGGAGAGAGAGAGAGATTAGTTGGATGTATACCTTTCCAAGAGTATTAGCACTATGTGAAATGTAATCAGCCTTATCCAGGATTTGAACTTGGGTTGACAAGTCCATATCCTACGACTCTAACCATTTCCCCACATGCCTAAATGACATATAAGAGGTAGGAAGATTCTAACAAGAGAATATATAAAAGTGCCCAATCTATAAGTAGAATATTAAATCTGACAACCTTATTGTAACCAAGTTTTACAAGGCAGACCATGATCTTCGGTTGTTTTATTTTATGGCATATCAATCCCCTAGCCTAATCAAGTCATTTTGATAAACAAAGAACTCAGGTTGATAACAGTACCTGCTGTTGCTTCAGGGGGTCATCCAATTAAATATTGAACTGGCTCATCACTGCTTAACTTTTAACTGGTGCTTTCAGATAGGGATGAGTTGTGAGAGAAAGTCATGAGAATCCATTCTGTCAGCACAACTTGATGATTATGATGATGATATCAAATAAAAACATGTGTTGACAATAAAAATTAGACATTTGCTATTAACACAGTTTAAAATCTGAAGATAAATTAAGTGATTTGGGAGTTAAAAGGAAGATGTTGGATTTTGTGTAAAGTATTCAACTCTGTTACAAGATGAATGCAAGACTAAAACTAGAGTTTGGTAGGTGGCTTATATGAGGCTTTGGATTTCCATTATGAACTCAGGCAAGTTCGCTTCCTGAGTTCTGATTGGCTGTTGGATTTCAGGGTGAGTAAGAACATGGATAATACCCACTCTTCAGCCACCACTTTGCATTATGCCAGCAGCGTGCAAGGACTGTATTAAGTTACAGCTTGCCTGTTGTTCTCGTCTGCTAACTCGACGGTAGTTAGAACCCCACTGTGATGGTGAGTATCATTGTTTCTATATCTGGAGGATAACTTCTACAGAAGAGAGAAAAAAAGGGGAACATTTGTGAAGATAAAGTGAGTATAACATCTTTGAAAAAAAATTTAAAAAAAAACATGTGGAGGATAGTTTGATATCTGTGTATATAGCAAGATAATAAGAATTGCAATCGGGTTGATCTTAGTGTAGTTTTTGCAAAAAAGGAAAAAAAAAAAAAAAATTGAAAAATAAATAATTCAAACAGTTTTTTTTTTCTCCCTAAAAATTGGCGGAGTAAGATTAATTAAAAATTCTTTATGATCTCTAGCATAGAAAATTGATCTGACTTTTTGTAAAGGCAACCATTTTTTTTTTGTTTGTTATTTGGGGAAAAAAAAAAATTAAAAAATAGAGGGAGATATTAATTTGATTTGAAATTCTAAAGATAAAATATTTCTTGTTAAAGAATCAAAAATAATCTAAGACTAAAATTTTTCGAAAAAAAAAAAAAAAAATATAGAAAGAAAAATGAAAAAGAAAAATAGAGATAATTTTTTTTAATATTATTTAATAATCGTGCCAAAAATAACACAAGGAAAATAAAACCATAATCATCTTTTCTTCATCAAGGCAGAAAGATTTAATATGACAAAATATTTAATTTAGGATTTTTATCAACACTGAAAAAAAAAAAAAAAAAAAAGAAAAAAGAAAAAGAAAAAAAATATAATCTAACTTCATAAAAAAATATTCACTTTCTAGTTTTTAATTGTTCAATGGCATATCAAATCATTATGGGTTAATCAATGCTAAAGTTTGATTATAATATAAAAGATAGAAAGAGAGAGAAAGGAAGAGAAAGAAGAGAGAAAGAGAAGAGAGAAAAAGAGAGAGAAAGAAGAGAAAAGAGAGAAAGAGAGAGAGAAGAAAGAAGAGAGAGAAGAGAGAAAGAAGAGAAGAGAAAGAAAGAGAAAAAGAGAGAAAGGAAGAGGAGAGAGAGAAAGAGAGAGAGAGGAAAGAAGAAGAAGAGAAAAAGAGAGAAAGAAGAGAAAAAGAGAGAAGAAAGAGGAAGAGAAAAAATTAGTTGGTTTACTTGATTAATGGCACATCAACTCCTTATGGGTTAATCAATACTGTAATTGATTTATTTCTAAATATACGATTATAATATAGAAAAAGAAGAGGGATAAATAGGAGAGAGAGAGAGAGAGAGAGGAGAGAGAGAGAGAGAGAGAGAGAGAGAGAGAAGAACAGGAGAGAAAAAAGTTTGATTTGGTTTGGTTTATTAGTTTAAAAGGCACATCAACTCCTTATGGATTGTTTAATACCAAAATTTGATTCATTTTTAAAAGGATGATTGATTATAATCATAACTATCTAAAATTATCAAAGTTCAATGCAATCATTTTTAAAATTTTAAAAAAAAAAAAAATCAAACTTTTTTATTTGTCCATTGGAATTATTCACTTGTGTAAGTTTAGGATATCAAATATTCATATTTAACCACAAATAATTTCACAATATAATGTTTCAAGTATTCCTATTTAATGTTAATAATCTATACACCAATTATATGGTTTCAAGTAACCATTTCATTCATAATTGGGTAAAATAGGAAGCACGGTTTGCAATTTCCCTTTTTCAAGGAAACCAAAAGTGATGGGTCCTTTATTTCCAGAAGCTTGTCAGCATGACCCTCTTTACTGACCTCTATACAATTGTCAACTATGTGATTGTTCAAACCAAGATTTGCATAGGCAAGAAACTGTCAGTAATCCAGCAGCATTGAATCCATGTTCACACTACCCTATATATATATATATATATATACTATAGTGTGAGATGGTCACTGTTTCAGCATATATATATATAATATATATATATATTATATATATATATATATATACTTGCTTTATATAATTTCTTGGTTGGGCTGAGAATTTTTCAGTATCACTCATTTAAAAAAAAAAAAAAAAAAGTATCATTTTTATCATTATTATTCCTTTTATTCTGATCCAATATATATATATATATATATATATATTTGTTCTTAATGAAATAAATGCACGTTGAAGGTGTCAAGTTGAGGAGTGGTAAGTGGTCCTTAGTGACATTAATCTCAAATTGTTTCTGACAAAATGGCCTTCTCATGCAACTTTGCTTCTTCTAAATCCAACTGAACCATTTCTATAGAGAAAGAAAAACAAAGGAAAACAGCTGGGACCTTAAAACCATTCTTTTCTGATAGATGGAACTTGTCAGTCAAAGGAAAGCTGTCCATATAACAGAGATTGAAAAATTCAAATTCCAAATCTCTGCTGCCCCTCTGGTCGTACTGACTCATCGGAAAAAATTTCAGGCATCAACCCTGACGACTAATCTGCACCCGGAATCTCCAAGGTTTAGTTTGGTTGGTTTGTTTTGTTTTACAGCATATCAACCTCAGTGGGTCATTTAATGCCGATAAAGTTTTGAAATAAATCAATTCTTAATGGATAATACAATTTTTTTATAAATACATTTTTCTATTTAACCTATAGATGGTAACAGGTACTACCACTCCGGGTCAGAGTGGACCAGGGAGCAATGGTGATGAAGGGGTGCTCCACATTCCCCAAACCTCCAAAACTGGAACCTCACCATCAGATAGAGTTTAACGTCATTCCCAGGACATGTAGACCCGCAGCCACCGCCTTCTAGCACCCATATGATAAAAAGGGGCTGGGCTTGCCATAAGGGCAATAGGGTTGGGAAAATCATATAGGTGCTAGGTTTGACGTGACCAGCCGATTGATCGGAGGGGCCTCTCCGACCGCCTGTCTAGCCCAAGAAAGGCCAAAATGGAGTATTGCATGTCATGGACTGCTCATCCAACCTGGGCTCTATCCTTAAGCATCATGGGTCGCCACCCACGGCCAACAGGTGGCCCCATTGGGGGAGTCTTACCCCTCTGCAGAGGTGCATTCTAACACCCCAGCCAACAGGGTGGTCCAAGGTTTAGTCTATTTGTTTAATGGCATATCAACTTCTTGTTGGTTGGTTGGTTGGATTTTACAGCATGTCAACCCTTGTTGGGTTATTTTATGTTGAGGACATTTTGTTTCATTCTTTCTTGATGGGTACTGAACATTTTTTTAACCATATTTCATTTCTAGAAGTTAGTTGACTATTTGATTTGGCGAGTTTTGTGTGTGACGTGGGCTGCCTAGGGATAGAGGCTCTGGCTCTGTGGTTGCTGGTTCGATATCTGTCAGGGGAAGATTGCAGTATACACTGCTGATGAGAACTAATAGGTTGAAACAGTTGTCCAGTGTTCCACACATCACATGCATTGTTTGCCGAATTAGCTGGTCATTGGTCATTTAATTGTATATAATTCCACTAAACATTTATACACACACACACATATATATATATATATATATATATATATATATATATAATAGGGCTGGGTTAGCTTAGTCGGTAGAGCGTTCGGCTAGAAACCACAAGGTTCCTAGTTCGATACCGGTCCTCGCCAACTCAGCGTTATGAGTAGCACAGGGATCTGTGCAGTAAAGTAAGGAGCTGATGGTAGGTGTGGCGCTCCACCTCAGATGAAAAAACAATCTCCTTGGTCTAGCGCTAGTGAAAAGGGGATAGACTCCCTCGCTGATTGGCTGATACCGACATTAGGCCACCCCGACGACTTTACTTACTTATATATATATATAGTTAGATTCTTGCCCTGATGAGCTACTAAGTGAAACTATTAGTAGGTATATCTGACTCATTAATATTAACTTTATTATTTGCTCTACTTCGGTATCAAGCACTTTTTATATTTAGCTTTAGACAATCCTAGCGGTTTATATATTGAATTTCTTTTCTTTTGGCCAAGTGTTATAGTATTAATCGATTATTTTCAGTAGGTGTGACCCTTTTGGTCTTTTCTTTTTTTATTTTTTACCCAGGTGAAGTTTGGTAGTATATTTTTACTAACAAACTATTTGCCGTTTTTTTTTCTTACCACAGAATTAGTATATTATATATATATATATATATATATATATATATATATATATATATATATACTATTTAACTGAATTTTTTTTCTTACTAACAGAATTATTATATATATATATATATATACTATTTAACTGAATTTTTTTTCTTACTAACAGAATTAGTATATTATATTATATATATATATATATATATATATATTATATATATATATATACTATTTAACTGAATTTTTTTTCTTACTAACAGAATTAGTATATTATATATATATATATATATACTATTTAACTGAATTTTTTTCTTACTAACAGAATTAGTATATTATATATATATATACTATTTAACTGAATTTTTTTTCTTAGTAACAGAATTAGTATATTATATATATATATATATATATATATATATATACTATTTAACTGAAATTTCTAGATAGTGTTATTCCTTGAATGTCTGAAATAATTTCAACCAATAATATTTTTTATCTATTTATTAAGTTAATCTTTTTCTAATTTTTTATTTTTTTATTTCTAGAAAAAAGAAAAAAAATTTTTTTCCAGGTATACTCTCAGACTGATTTTATTCAGAGGAAGATAGTTTTGTTTATTTTGTTTATTTCTTTTTTTTTCTTCTTTATTTCTAAATCTAGCACATTCTGTAAACTTAACTCAATTTCACTCTTTAGCGAGACGTTCTTCATTTGGGTCTCTCTGCACACACAAATCTTTCCCTCCAGGCGGGTCTATTCTCACGATCAATAAAACTCATGAACTGAGAAATTTGACTTACGGTCAAAGTCATGCTAAAAGCACCTGTTTCCACTAGAATTCCAAAATTAAGCCTGTTCGCTACTCAGCAGAGAGGTGATTACTTAGAAACAGCAGGTATTGTAAGCAATTTATAGCCTGTGTGCCAAACTAAGCAAAACTTAGTTAATTTTATAAACTGAGAAATTTATAACTCTTCACTCCAGGGGTGTATCTAGCATGATACTAATGAAGATTGAGATTTTGGGTCCCTAATCCCCTGGGGGGGGTCTCAGAAGACTGAAGAATTCTTGAATTCTTAATGCATTGTGTCTCTAAAAACTTATAACCACAAGAGAATTCCTACTAAGTGAAGCTCAGTAAAAACTATGTAAAAATTGCAAATGGGATCTGCAAGACTAGTTTGCTAAGGAAGCTTCAAATAAAGATGAAAATAAAATAAATAAAAAATAATTTAAAAAGAGTATTTAAAAAATGTTTTGGTTTGGTTTGTTTTGTTTTACGGCATATCAACCTCAGTAGGTCATTTAATGCCGATAAAGTTTTGAAATAAATCAATTCTTAAAGGATAATACAATTTTTTTATAAATACATTTTTCTATTTAACTCATAGATGGGACCCTAACAGGTACTACCACTCCGGGTCAGAGTGGACCAGAGAGCAATGGTGATGAAGGGGTGCTCCACATTCCCCAAACCTCCAGAACTGGAACCTCACCATCAGATAGAGTTTAATGTCATTCCCAGGACATGTAGACCCGCAGCCACCGCCTTCTAGCACCCATATGATAAAAAGGGGTTGGGGCTTGCCATAAGGGCAATAGGGTTGGGAAATTTAAAAAAAAAATGTGTTATTTAAACTTCAAATCTTTATTAAGGATTTTTAGGCATAAATATGAATGGTGCTGTAACATCAGGGGCACAAGAAATACATAATCTTCTGTGACTGCAATGCTGCTGCTGATGCATATGCTGTCATAGCTTTCAGTAGATGAAATATTGCTACTGAGGTGTATAAATTCGTCTACTAATTTCAGTAGATGAAATATTGCTACTGAGGTGTATAAATTTGTCTACTAATTTCAGTAGATGAAATATGGCTACTGAGGTGTATAATTTTGTCTACTAATTTCAGATGAAATATTGCTACTGAGGTGTAAAATTCGTCTACTAATTTCAGTAGATGAAATATGCTACTGAGGTGTATAAATTTGTCTACTATTTCAGTAGATGAAATTTTGCTGAGGTGTATAAATTCGTCTACTATTTCAGTAGATGAAATATTGCTACTGAGGTGTATAATTCGTCTACTAATTTCAGTAGATGAAATATTGCTACTGAGGTGTATAAATTCGTCTACTAATTTCAGTAGATGAAATATTGCTACTGAGGTGTATAAATTCGTCTACTAATTTCAGTAGATGAAATATTGCTACTGAGGTGTATAATTCGTCTACTAATTTCAGTAGATGAAATATTGCTACTGAGTGTATAAATTTGTCTACTAATTTCAGTAGATGAAATATTGCTACTGAGGTGTATAAATTTGTCTACTAATTTCAGTAGATGAAATATTGCTACTGAGGTGTATAAATTCGTCTACTAATTTCAGTAGATGAAATATTGCTACTGAGGTGTATAAATTTGTCTACTAATTTCAGTAGATGAAATATTGCTACTGAGGTGTATAAATTTGTCTACTAATTTCAGTAGATTAAATATTGCTACTGAGTTGTATAAATTTGTCTACTAATTTCAGTAGATGAAATATTGCTACTGAGGTGTATAACTTCAGGGGCACAAGAAATACATAATCTTCTGTGACTGCAATGCTGCTGCTGATGCATATGCTGTCATAGCTTTCAGTAGACGAGATATTGCTACTGAGGTGTATAAATTCGTCTACTAATTTCAGTAGATGAAATATTGCTACTGAGGTGTATAAATTTGCCTACTAATTTCAGTAGATGAAATATTGCTACTGAGGTGTATAAATTTGCCTACTAATTTCAGTAGATGAAATATTGCTACTGAGGTGTATAAATTTGTCTACTAATTTCAGTAGATGAAATATTGTTACTGAGGTGTATAAATTCGTCTACTAATTTCAGTAGATGAAATATTGCTACTGAGGTGTATAAATTTGTCTACTAATTTCAGTAGATGAAATATTGCTACTGAGGTTATAAATTTGTCTACTAATTTAGTAGATGAATATTGCTACTGAGGTGTATAAATTTGTCTACTAATTTCAGTAGATGAAATATTGCTACTGAGGTGTATAAATTCGTCTATTAATTTCAGTAGATGAAATATTGCTACTGAGGTGTATAAATTCGTCTACTAATTTCAGTAGATGAAATATTGCTACTGAGGTGTATAAATTTGTCTACTAATTTCAGTAGATGAAATATTGCTACTGAGGTGTATAAATTTTCTACTAATTTAGTAGATGATATATGGCTACTGACTACTAATTTCAGTAGATGAAATATTGCTACTGAGGTGTATAATTGTCTACTAATTCAGTCACTGAAACTAATACCATAATATCTGTGACTGCAATGCTGCTGCTGATGCATATGCTGTCATAGCTTTCAGTAGACGAGATATTGCTACTGAGGTGTATAAATTTGTCTACTAATTTCAGTAGATGAAATATTGTTACTGAGGTGTATAAATTTCTATAAGATGAATATTGCTACTGAGGTGTATAAAATTCGTCTACTAATTTCAGTAGATGATATATTGTTACTGAGGTGTATAAATTCGTCTACTAATTTCAGTAGATGAAATATTGCTACTGAGGTGTATAAATTTGTCTACTAATTTCAGAGGCTTCCTGCTAGAGTTAACTAAGGTCTATGGGGCGTATTTCTTTTATTTTTAAATGTGTTTTTGTCTAAACACTTGATCTGTTGGGTACCACGGGTTAATTGAAATTTCTATTTGGAGTAATTAGCATTTATCTTGAAAATAAAATCTCAGAGAATCATTAATAATTCTACAAATCAAAAAAAGAAAAAAAAAAAAAAAGAAGAAGTAATTTATCATCGGTCATTTGCTGAAGCCTGAAATATCAAATGAGCGAAAAACTAAGATGAATTAAATCTTAACAGATCCAATTTGAATAAGGGCAGGTAGGAGTGTGGGTCGGAATAAAGATCGTTTCAAACGTTCATAACCACAAAGGAATTTGTTGATCGGGCATGAAATTATCCATCATAATAAAAAGATTAAATAAATAAAAATTTGAACGCTTCACAAACCATAAAAAAAAAAAAAAAAAAAAAAAAAAAAAAAAAAAAATTTAAAAGAAGAAATTTTTAATTGCAAATCATTTTTTTGTCTTTTTTTGGGGCTTAAAAAATATTTTTTTTACCACATTTCATATTGTGAACGCCAGTTATTTAATAATTTTCGCAAGTGTTATACACTTCAGTAGCAATATTTCATCTACTGAAATTAGTAGACGAATTTATACACCTCAGTAGCAATATCTCATCTACTGAAAGCTATGACAGCATATGCAGCAGCATTGCAGTCACAGAAGATTATGTATTTCTTGTGCCCCTGAAGTTAGAGCACCATTCATATTTATGCCTAAAAATCCTTAATCAAGATTTGAAGTTTAAGGATTTTTATGCAAAGTGGCTATAAAATGAATAATAATCAAGCACAATATGAAATGCACACAGAATTGTTCAAGGTTTGAACTCTGTTTGTCATGTTCATTTCCTTTGATGATAACCATTACACTATGAACATCTCCATAAAAATCAATTATAATTAATATTAAAAGAGGCCCATCTTTAGAGTTGAAGAATATTTAGTAATTCTGCTCTTTAGAGACATTCTAGTTCTTTAAATGCCGAACCAAATTAGATTTCGGTTCCATTATTTGCAGAGAAATCTCTGGTGGTCACAGACTCTTGCCAGTTTTCAGGAGAGACGTCGTTACAGTTTTCCCCAAGTTCAGTAAACAAACTAAAAAAAAATTGACTGGGTAACGTTTAAAGAAAAAAGAAAATAATGGTATTAACCCTCTCATCCCCCAAAATCTTTGAATAGTGCTTTATTTATACTCGATTTCCTAGCGACATAGAAATAGAGCTGAATTTAACAGCACAAATTGTGATAAAATGCAAGGGTAATTCAATAAATATATATATTTGTTACATAATTATTGGATCCCTAATACTTATATAAGGTAGTGTAGAAACATAATGGCGATTAGTGCAGCTGATGGCCTTGAGAGTGAGTGACAATGCTTGACCTCACTCTCACCTTGCCTTCCGGGGATAAATCGTGAGAACCGGAAGGCATAGAAGACCCTGTCTTCCGGTTTAAGGATAGAAGTAACTCAGTCAGTTAGCAAGTAGGAGCCGAGCTCGTAGGATGTGCGCAGATGTCTGGTTTGGGGATTTACAAATAAAGTAACATCAACGTAAATCGAAGTCTTGTGTTTATTACCTAAAAACTAACAATGACACAGGGCTGCTGATAAGGAGAAATCCCTAACAGAAACCAGACTCGAAGTCCCCAAGAAAGTCCAGACCTTAGAAGAGACGAGATCAAGATGTTAGAAGATAGAACTAAAGCCGGCCAGAAGAATAGATGTCCAAGATATAGAAGCAAGTAAGAAGTAAAGAAGTAAAGAAAGGGTATACAACATATTTACCAACCCCTCCGCATGAGCAGGATGCGACACAAGGTCAATTTATTAAGCGAACTTCAACAGGTTTGAATTCAGAGTTTTCCTTCTCCTAGACTGGTTACCTAGCCATGGTTAAAGAGCCCAGTCTGCCCTGCTATTTACCCATAGCTGGAGGGAGAGTAGGATTCATACTTTTCCCAAGGGTATTAGCGCTAAGTGAAATGCAATTACCATGTCCAGGATTTGAACTCAGGGCGATGAGTCCATTTCCCATGACTTTAACCATTACACCACGTGCTTCCTATACATTAAATAAATAAGGTGAATTTTTGTTGTGGAATGGCGAGTTCGTATAGTTGTAAAACAACTACTACTACTACTACTACTAGTAGTAGTTAACAATGTACTGTATTTGTATCAGAAAATAAACCCTCTTCTTATATCTATATGTGGGTTATTTCCTATAAGTCTAACATAAACAAAGGGGAACCACCCTTGACTGATCAATTATTTATTTATTTTCCCATTAAACTAACCCTAAACTAGTCTTCTTTTTTCCTAGTAGATCAATAAATAAATAAATAATTTATCAGTCAAGAGTGGTTTCCCTTTGTTTATGTTAAACTTATAGGAAATAACCTATATGTGTGTTGACCTACAATGATTTCCACAATACAATGTGTTAAGTTTCATTGTTAGTGCAAATTCCCATTTAAGAGCCCTACACAGTGGTAGTACTTATTAGGGTTCTTTCAATGAATTATTATTTACCCATAGCTGGAGGGAGAGTAGTTGGATTCATACCTTTTCTGAGGGTATTAGCGCAATGTGAAATGCAAACAGCCTTATCCAGGATTTGAACTTGTGTCGACGAGTCCATTTCCTACAACTCTAACAATTACACCATGCGTTGTGTATATAACAATAAAGATGAGGACAACAGCCTGAAAAATCTAATAATACTAATTTTTTTTTTTCCTCATATAACTTTAAATAAACTTTCATAATCTCTGTTCCAAAGTTAGGATTATTTGGATTCAGTAAACATTTGGATTTTGGAGCCATCAAAGAACTTTAAACCCAACCCTTTATTCAATCCACGGGGGTATCCTGATGCTCCATATTATGGTTGCCCTGTCGCCTGGGGGGGGGGGGGTAGAATGCACCAACTGCACCTCTGCAGAGGGGTAAGACTCCCCAAATGGGGCCACATGTTGGCCGTCGGTGGCAACCCATGATGCTTAAAGATAAAACTCAGGTGGTAGAGTAGTCCATGACTTGCAATACTTCACTTTGGCCCTATCTTGGGCTAGACGAGTGGTCAGAGAGGCCCCCTCCGATTAGTCGGCTGGTCACCTCAAGCCCTAGCACCTATATGATTGCCCCAACCCCTTTTTATCATATGGGTACTAGAAGGCGGTGGCTGAGGGTCTTCATGTCCTGGGAATGATGTTAAACTATCTGATGGTGAGGTTCCAGTTCTGGAGGTTTGGGGAATATGGAGCACCCTTTATCACTATTGCTCCCTGGTCTACTCTGACCCGGAGTGGTAGAACCTGTTAGTGTCCCATCTATGGGTTAAATAGAAAAATGTATTTATAAAAATTGAGTATCCATTAAAAATGAATTTATTTCAAAATTTTATTGGCATTAAATAACCCACTGAGGTTGATATGCCGTAAAACAAAACAAACCAAACCTGATTATGACAAGAAGGCTCCTGAGTCTGACAAGAAATTCCTGAAGAAAGCCAGAGGGTACATCAACCGAAACATTGTACAGATAACAATAAAGATGAGGACAATAGTCCGAATAAACCAAATAATACTAATTATCAAGCCTCATCTCAAAAATTCAGAGAAATTGTGTAGATAACAATAAAGATGAAGACAATAGTCCAAATAATCCAAATAATACTAATTATCAAGCCTCATCTCAAAAATTCAGAGAAATAGTGTAGA
Source organism: Doryteuthis pealeii (assembly GCA_023376005.1). NCBI lineage: Eukaryota > Metazoa > Mollusca > Cephalopoda > Myopsida > Loliginidae > Doryteuthis > Doryteuthis pealeii. The sequence goes on from CM042165.1 coordinate 2,115,982, forward strand.
TAACAATAAAGATGAGGACAATAATCCGAATAATTCAAATAATACTAATTATCAAGCCTCATCTCAAAAATTCAGAGAAATAGTGTAGATAACAATAAAGATGAGAACAATAGTCCGAATAATCCAAATAATACTAATTATCAAGCGTCAACTCAAAAATTCAGAGAAATGTTCCAAAGTTGTTGAACGTTTTACTAGAGTAATTATTTTTATGTTGGTTTTATTTATACTTTTTCACACTACACACAGCAGACATTGTGAGGAGTACAGTTAGAAAGCTGTTTTATTAAGGCATCTTGTGCATGTGCGGTATGTCAATGATGATGTCTAAGTCATTTCACTAATTTTTTTTGTTTTGGTGCTTTGTTTTTTTTTTTTTTTTAAACTTTTAGTGTTGACGCAATATTTGATTAAATTGTCACTCCTTAAATATATTATGCATCTGCTCTAATCTAAAATAAAATAAGATTAAATAAAAACAACCTTGTTCAAAGGTAAGTTAAGGATTTGTATTTTACTGAGAGATTAAATTTACAGAAATGCACTTATGTAGACGAAAACGTCTCCATTGAAAAATCTATCGGATTTTTTCCTTTTTTTTTTTTAAACTGAACCTTTTTTTTTTTATTTCTTTTTATCAATCATCTATCTCAACTGGAATCAGATTTATTCTTTTAGTAGAGATTACATTTAAATCTCTCACCCTTCCTATATTAGACATTTTTAATTGCTTTTAGATTTTGATTTGTTTCTTGGTATCATTTGAATTTAACATCGATCATGAATATCATCAAGCTCTTATTAAACACTGGAGAATATAATTAAGAAAATAAACATGACACATACATCATTATAACAGCAAAACATTTATAAATATAACCATATTATATATATATATATATGATGGAGGTGCGTGGGCTAGTGGTTAGAGTCGTGGAAAATCGACTTGTTGATTCGAGTTCAATTCCTAGACGAAGCTGTTGGCATTTCACATAGCACTAATACCCTTGGGAAAGGTATGAATCCATATATTCTCCCTCCAGCTACGGGTTAAATAGTAGGGCAGACTGGGCCCTTCAGCCTTGGGTAGGTAACCAGTCTAGGAGAGGGATAACTCTGAATTTAAAATTCCTGAGGTCGGTCGTTGATTGGGTTTATGGCAACCCTTGATGCAACAATTCTTTCCTATCGACTGTGCCAAAAAGTGCGAAATGGTCCAACACAAGCATTCACCACTATAAATAAATCACTGTGTGGGTTGTTCATTGTGTGTATGAACCCTCATACGTCAAAAATCGATGGGAGAGTCCATTATTATATATATATATATATATGATATTTTATCTCAGTTGGTAGAGCACCTGCCTAAGAATCACAATGTTCCTGGTTCGATACTAGTCCCCACTAGCTCAGCGCATGAGTAGCATAGATCGGGTAGTCTGTTCTGTGTGGTAAAGTGGGAAACTGACAGTAGGTGTGGCGCTCCACCTCAACAAGATACACCTGAAGGTTTCCACAGGGGACATCGACCGAAACATTGTGTGTATAACAATAAAGATGAGGACAACAGTCAAAAAAATCTAAATTATACAAAAGAAGGAGAGAAAAGATAGTAGAAAAGTTCTGGCTGATGAGATACAGATTCATCGTATCCGAATTACCTTGACTATCAGAAATGTTAAAAGTTTGAAAAAAGTATAGGCTCATCTTTAGCTCAGTCGGTTAGAGCACTCACCTAGGAATCACAAGGTGCCTGGTTCGATACCAGTCCCCACTAACTCAGCACATGAGTATCACCGATTGGGTAACATGACACATACATCATTATGACAGCAAAACACTTATAAATATAACCATATTATCATATATATATATATATATATATATATTTATTTAATTTGCTGAGTTTTTATTGATCAATGTTCATTATAAACAGCTACCCAGGTTTCATGCCAAGGGGCAATCATCAGGTCGTTGAGTTAGATCCCATGGTGTTTGTTAATGACATTAAGTAAAGATCTTCAACAAACACCATGGGATCTAACTCAACGACCTGATGATTGCCCCTTGGCATGAAACCTGGGTAGCTGTTTATAATGAACATTGATCTATAAAAACTCAGCAAATTAAATAAATATTAGCTCTCACAATTTGTGATTGAGCACTGTATTTTCTTTGTTTCATCACAAAAAAAAATTTGTTTTTATATATATATATATATATATATATATATATATATTGGAGGTGTGTGGTATAATGGTTAGAGTTGTAGGAAATGGACTCATCAACCAGAGTTCAAATCCTAGCCAAAACTGTTTGCATTTCACATAGCACTAATACCCTAAAAAAACAAAAAAACAATCACCTTGGTCTAGTGCTAGTGAAAAGGAGTAGACTCCTTCACTGTCTGGCTGATACTGATCTTAGGCCACCCGACAACTTTAATTATGAGGAGTGTGCACTGTATAACTTTACAGACTAAACTAGGGCCATATAAAGTGTAAATTCAATTGGAGTCTGTGTTGGTATAGTTTGACCAACTCCAGTAACCCCTTAATTAACCGACTCCACAGCCCTGATACTCGGCACACCATCTTTTGGGGGGAGGGTATTCTCCATTGACAGGGTGGAGAAATCAATGGGTTCACATGTTACCTATTATATTATCTATTTATAGGGAGTGTGTACCGTATAATTTTACAGACTAAACTACGGCCATATAAAGTTTAAATTCAGTCTGTATAGTTTTACTGATTCCATACCAGTAACCTCCTAATTGACTGACTTCACAGTCCTGATTCTCAGGACACCATTTCTTTGGGGTAGTTTTCGTCCATTGACAGGGTGGAGAGGCCAATGGGTTCACATGTTACCTATTATATCTTAGATACATAATATGCTTTTCTTTTCTTTGTGTATCTTTGTGCATGTGATATCCCATTAGTTATTGGGAAATCAGATGAGGGCAATAGGGTTATCAACCTTTGCACTTGTTTGGCTACAGCCCAAACGACCCAGTCAAGCTTACAAGAAAGGGCAGACGATCGATCTTGTAATTGAATTATTCTGGATACCTAAAAGGTTGTCCTCAACTCAGTATAGTCTGGCACAAGGCCAGGACTATTGAGCACCTGGTGAAAACTGAACTGAATTCACTAACAATGGCCTGCTAATCTTGGTTACTTTGCTTAGGGCAGGTTTAGCTCCCTCAGTAGAGCGTCCGCCTAAGTACCACAACAGTTCCAGGCTCAATACCAGACATCGCTGAAGAATAATTAAAGTTCCAATTACCGTCAAACTGGGAAGACAAGGCAGCAAACAGTTGTAACTGAAATACAAACCCGAAAGCTACAAAGTCCACTACAAAATGACAAAGTATATATAGGACTCTACAATGTCATTCAAATCAAGCAGCCAATCAGAACTCAAGGAATGGAATCACCCAAATCACCCAGATTCATGGATGGATCATTCTTGAGTCCTATTTATATCAACTGTCTTGGACACTGCTTGAGTTCTACTTAGCTGCTGTTATTAAAACCAACAGTAGACTAACTGACTTCAATAATCGCCAACTCCGTGCATGAGTAGCATAGGGATCTGTGCAGTAAAGTGCGAAGCTGATGGTAGGTGTGTTGCTCCACCTCAGACACAAAAACAATTTCTTTAGTCTAGCGCTAGTGAAAAGAGGATAGACTTCCTCACTGTCTGCTGATGCTGACTTTAGGCCACCCCGACGACTATGATTTTTTACTTAGTTCAGTTGTGGTACAAGGCCAGAAATATGGAGTACCCACTGAATACCGAACTCATTAACAATGGTCTGCAAGTCTAGGTTCCTAACCTTAACATCACGTCATTTACCAAGATTAAGTTAGTTGTGGCACAAGGCTAGAAGTGTGGAGCACCCAATGAAAATTGAACTCACTAATAATGGCTTACTGATTTAGGTTGATACCTCTTACACCACATGTGGCAAATGTCCTTCACCAAGCTTAGTTGAGTTGTGGCACAAGGCCAGAAGTATGGAGCACCCATTGAAAAGCTTGTCAACGAGAAGTTTACTAAGAACTAAACCCGAAGTTGAATCCAATTAAAATACATCTCTTGTTAAGACAGAGATTATTAGGGACCCTCTCTCTCAAAAAATTGCAGTGAAGTTTTTATTATAATAAACTTCTGAAAAATAAATACGGTATCACCGTCTTTCTTTCACTACACCAAAGAAATCTTTTATGAATGAAATCTCTAACAAATAGTACAGATACTACGGAGTAGTCAAATTGACCGTGACTAAAGACCCACGGTCGTGAAACTTGATACCTCTTGCTGGACAAATAACGAGAGGCACGCGGCGTGCGTAAGGTGATACTCCCTTGACCTGCCACTAGCGATGAAGGCTGACTACTAGAGATTCTGCGTGGAGTTGTAAACAAACCCCAGAAGTTTACATGACTTGTGAGCGTCCAGCGACTTGGGTGAATTTAATAGTGCCGTACATTTTGAGGCACTGGAAGACGGCGGTAAAATACCAATAACGTTACATATGTCTATTTAGTGCCGTGAAAGAAAAGGCGCTACGTTACACCTGACCTGCTAATCTGGGTACCTAACCCTTAGACCATATATGGCAGACTGTCATTTACTAAGCTTATTTTAGTTGTGGCACAAGGCCAGAAGTACAGAGCGCCCATTGAAAATTGAATTCACTAACTGGCCTGCTGGTCTCACTTAATAACCATTAGAGGAACTGTCTGTCATTTATTAAGCTTATTAAGGTTAACTTAGCAAAGGTCAGAAAGTGTGTGTGTTGGGGGGGGCACCCAGTGAGAATCTAACTCACAGTGGTCTGCTTGCCATGAACACAAGACATCATAAAAATAGTTTCATATCTTTACTAAATAACTGTCTTTATAAGGAAGGAAAAAAAATAAATATGTTATTTATTTTTTTTCCTTGGACACAAAAAAAAAGAAAAAAAAGAATCTCACAAAATTCATGTGGACAGAATCTACAAATTTTCGATTTTATTTTTTTTTAATCCTTTTCTCAATTTTAGTTGTTGTTGTTGTTGTATGCATGAAGTAATTTTTCCATTTCAACACCCTACGCCCCCTCCCCCTCTAAATCATCTCCTCCGCTCCCTTCTCCTGACTTGGTGGAGGTTATGTTAAAATATCTTAGATGAGATGTTGCCTCAAGTAACAAAATCCACTTTTTTATTAAAATTTTTTTATTCAGTGAAAATTATCTAAAAAGAAAGTCTATAACTTAAACACGCAGCTCAGCAGTTGGTATAACAACTTGTTGTACACACACACAAAAATTATACATATATATATA
>CM042165.1:2123824-2126324 GCA_023376005.1 Doryteuthis pealeii
CCGGGTCACAGTGGACCAGGGAGCAATGGTGATGAAGGGTGCTCCACATTCCCCAAACCTACAAAACTGGAACCTCACCATCAGATAGAGTTTAACGTCATTCCCAGGACATGTAGACCCTCAGCCACCGCCTTCTAGAACCCATATGATAAAAAGGGGTTGGGGCTTGCCATAAGGGCAATAGGGTTGGGAAAATCATATAGGTGCTAGGGCTTGACGTGACCAGCTGATTAATCGGAGGGGGCCTCTCCGACCGCCCGTCTAGCCCAAGATAGGGCCAAAGTGGAGTATTGCATGTCATGAACTGCTCATCCACCTGGGCTCTATCCTTAAGTATCATGGGTTACCACCTATAGCCAACAGGTGGCCCCATTGGGGGAGTCTTACCCCTCTGCAGAGGTGCAGTCGGTGCATTCTAATGCCCCACCGACAGGGCGTTGAAATATAAAATTACTAAAATACTATTAGTAGGATGATAGTAATATTATAGTATAATACTAAGTGTACATTTCCTCCTGATGCCACTGGTTGAAAAAAGCCGATATTTTAGATGCTAATCTTCAAAACAAGCAGAGTGTTGACACAGGAAAGCTTAACATAATATAGTTTCCAATATAACTTTAAACCACTTGGCCTTGTGTCATAATAAGAAGCATATATTGTAAACTGTAATGAATGTAAAAGTGTAATATATATAGTATGGATAATTATTAACATTTAAACATGACATAATACTTATTAAAAAATGGGGGTTCAGTAGCATAAGCGCTATTATACATCACCATGGCCACCAAACACAAATACGCTCTTTCATACACACATACACATGTACACTCCCGCGCTAGGATACAGTCATATGTCACAGCCAACACGTATTTTCATGGACACGTGCATGACAAAATACGCACACGTACAAAAAAAACCCCGCATTCACATAAACATACAACACGAGAATACAGTTATATAAAAAATACCATCATTTTCAAAAAAAAAAAAATTCATTTAAATAGAAATGCCATAACTAGACTACTTCAATTCCAGTGATCTTTTGAAAAAGAGATTTTATCTCGAAAATTCAAGAATAAAATACAGGTTAACACACAACACAATCGTTACCGTATTATTATTATTTTTTTTTCTTTACATCTGCATTGTGATAGCCTTTTAAATCAACCTCCTAACAAATATATATATATACATACATACATATATATATATATATATATACATACATACATATATATATATATATATATATATACACATATATATATATACACACACGCGGATATTGTCCGTTAATAATAATTAACATTTAAACATGACATGATACTTATTAAAGAATTGGGGGTTCACTAGCATAATGAAACATAACTTTCTATTTTGGATTTAGTTAACCAAAGAATTATTGTGGGCTAAAAATATTTTGGTTTGGTTTTGTTTTACGGCATATCAACCTCAGTGGGTCATTTAATGCCGATAAAGTTTTGAAATAAATCAATTCTTAATGGATAATACTATTTTTTGATAAATACATTTTTCTATTTAACCCATAGATGGGAGCCTAACAGGTACTACCACTCCGGGTCAGAGTGGACCAGGGAGCAATGGTGATGAAGGAGTGCCTCACACTCCCCAAACCTCCTAAACTGGAACCTCACCATCAGATAGAGATTAATGTCATTCCTAGGACATGTAGACCCGCAGCCACCGCCTTCTAGCACCCATATGGTAAAAAGGGGTTGGGCTTGCCATAAGGGCAATAGGGTTGGGAAAATCATATAGGTGCTAGGGCTTGACGTGACCAGCCGATTGATCGGAGGGGGCCTCTGACTGCCCGTCTAGCCCAAGATAGGGCCAAAGTGGAGTACAAAAATATTTTGGATATTGCAAATGTACCTAATGTGAACTTGTATGAGAAAAATCAAACCAACATAAGAACAATAAGAAAGAGATTCACACTGTGAATTTCTAATATGAAGTCAGTAGAAATTCCTTGATGAAGATCAGCCGCGATGAACATGTTGAGCTGATCTATCCTGAACGAATACATAATTTATGAAGCAAGCCAACATTTCATATGTTGTTTATTTGGACGGGGGTGAAGATGGCGGTAGATCAAGGGAGAGAAAGGCAAACCCAAAGCCCCAGTTAATTACACAACGAGAGAGATAAGAGATCAAGCCAGGAGTGAGGAGAGCCTCCTCGGAGTCGACTAATCGCAGCATCGGAAGGAGATAAGACGGAAAGAACAAATGGAAAAAAGATAAAAACCAGTTTGAAAGCAGCCGAAACATTGAGCAAACAAGAGAGTGACAAGTGTGTAAACACAGTTCCATTGATAGAAAAGCTGGCTTAACACGTTCTTTTTGGTTTTGGGGGGTTGAAGTGGAGACGATGATGTTCTTGAGCTCCTTAAACAACTGGAAGCTGGCACCATCCATTAAGCAATCTGCCTCCTGCTAGAGGATCAAAATGGATCAGATTGGATCAGATCAGC
>CM042165.1:2131324-2144463 GCA_023376005.1 Doryteuthis pealeii
CGACGGTATGTAATATATCAAGAAAAATGAAAAAACACTGGTTTAAATGGGTTAAGTGGTGAGTTTATTGGCCGACGCTGCAGTGTTTCGATCTATTAATTAGATCATCTTCAGGGCATAAGATAAGAAATTATTTATCACAGAATAATGAGAAAAGCGAGTGGTAATCCTTGTCATTCAGTCTGTTTAAAAAATTTCTGAAGTTTGAAAAAAGGAGACGGTTTTGAAATATACTTTTCTCATTATTCTGTGATAAATAATTTCTTATCTTATGCCCTGAAGATGATCTAATTAATAGATCGAAACACTGCAGCGTCGGCCAATAAACTCACCACTTAACCCATTAAAACTGTGTTTTTTCATTTTTCTTGACATATTATATATATATATATATATATATATATATATATATATAGATAGATAGATAGATAGATAGATAGATGAAAGGGTATGAAAACACACCATGATGTTAAAATGAATATATTTTTATATCATTTTCATTCCTAATATTAACAATATTTCGATTTATAATATTAGCAACGAAAATGATGTAAAAATATATTCATTTTAACAACATTGTGTGTTTTCATACCCTTTTATCTATACATATACCATGATGGTAGGTGTGGTGCTCCACCTCAGATGCAAGAACAATCTCCTTGGTCTAGCGCTAATGAAAAGTGGATAGACTCCCTCGCTGATAGGCTGATACCGACTTTAGGTCACCCCGACGACTTTACTTTTTTTTTTTTTTTTACTTATATATATATATATATATATATATATACCAACCCCTCCGCACAAGCAGGATGCGACACAAGGTCAATTTCTTAAGCGGAGTTTAACAGGTTTGAATTCAGAGTTTTCTTTCTCCTAGACTGGTTGCCTAACCAAGGTTAAAGAGCCCAGTCTGCCCTACTATTTACCCATAGCTGGAGGGAGAGTAGGATTCATACCTTTCCCAAGGGTATTAGTGCTAAGTGAAATGCAATTACCACGTCCAGGATTTGAACTCGGGGCCACAAGTCCATTTCCCATGACTTTAACCATTACACCATGCGATTACATATATATATATATATATATATATATATATATGCGTGTGTGTGGAGAAAAAGTGGAAGTGAATCTGACAGTATGTAATATTAAGAAAAATTGAAAAACACAAGTTCATAAACAAGTAATGTTTATTTTTCGCCTATGCAGCAGTGTTTCGATCTGTTTCAATAGAAGTAATTAGTAATTTGCTTGAAGCATTGTTAAGTATGTTATAATATATTAATGATTTGAAGGCAATTACAATGTGTATAAAAAATAAAAACAAAAAGATGTTATTTTTGTCTTATCGATTTTGAAGTAGAAACTTCATCTTCAGAGGTGCATATCTGAAATGGACGTGCTTACGTTTTTCTTTGTGTGGTTATAATTTCTCTTCTTATTTCTTTTTCATCTCCTTTTTTTTTCTTTCTTCTTCTCCTCCTTTCTTTTTTCTTTATGTTATGAATGAAATGGGCATATAACTGTAATTTCTTTTTTTTGTTAATGTCTATTGAGAACAAATGCTTGAACCCTGTATCCAATATTGTCTGTTTGTCATCCGGTGAATGTTGCAACAATGTAGCCATGTCAAATTCAAAATAAAAACCGTCAATAGAAAAATTCATATGCTTAGCTTTTTTTTCCTTTGTTCTTGTTGGTTTTTTCCTTTTTTCTGAAATTTTTTTTTTTTTAGTTGTAAAAAATAAAATCTATTAAATTAAATAGATGGACCAGTAAATAAGTAAATAAAAGATTATCTTAAATTTTCCCATCAATCCTAGTACACAATTTAAGAAAATATGTTTTATGAGTATTTTTAAATTTTTAATTTTAAATTTTAAATAGATTAAATATTATATATTAATCATATTTTAAAATATTATATACATACACACACACATATCACAAATATACTTTATGTATGAATATATACGTGTATAGATAAGTGCATCTGTTCACTTTAGTAGTAGCATATAAGTTTTCACACACACACACACATATATATATATATATATATATATATATATATTAATGATTTGAAGGCAATTACAATGCGTATAAAAAATAAAAACAAAAAGATGTTATTTTTGTCTCATCAATTTCAAAGAAAACTTATATATATATATTACATACAAACTTATACATATATATATATATTACATACATACAAACTTATACATATATATATATATATTACATACATACAAACTTATACATATATATATATATTACATACATACAAACTTATACATATATATATATATATTACATACATACAAATTTATACATATATACATATATTATACATACAATTTTATACATATATATATATATTACATACATACAAATTTATACATATATATATATATATACATTACATACATACAACTTATACATATATATATATTACATACATACAAACTTATACATATATATATATTATATACATATACATACACCATATATATATATACATACATACATATACATATATATATACATACATACAAACTTATACATATATATATATACATACATACAAACTTATACATATATATATATATATTACATACATACAAACTTATACATATATATATATATATTACATACATACAACTTATACATATATATATATATATTACATACATACAAACTTATACATATATATATATATTACATACATACAAACTTATACATATATATATATATTACATACATTACAAACTTATACATATATATATATATACATACATACAAACTTATACATATATATATATTACATACATACAAACTTATACATATATATATATTACATACATACAAACTTATACATATATATATATTACATACATACAAAGACAAATTAATATAGAATTTATAAATATTCATACACATGGCAATAACTGGTAAGTTACATGGGCATATATATATATATATATATATATATATATATATATGCCCATGTGACTTATCAGTTATTGCCATGTGTATGAATATTTATAAATTCTATATTAATTTGTCTTTGTATATAAATATGTGTATGTGAAAACTTATATGCTACTAATGTGAACAGATGCACTTATCTATATATATATATATATATATATATATATATATATATATATATATGAATCTTTCACCATCTTGTTGGCATATGCCTCATAGCATTAGGCACGTTCCTTAATAAAAATAAATTTATGCTAGGGCAAAACAACCCGTGAATAAATCCATCGAACTGGGGGGTGAGTCAGGGTTGAGATCCGGTAACGTTTGTGGCCGATTTTCACCGAGGAACGATAGTGAAAACAAATGAGTCCCTTGTTGAGTGTCCGTCAAGTGGACACACAACGGCAGAATGAATCTAAACAGAAACTGAAAATTCCCGGCAGTGCGGCCAGGCAGAAATGGCCACGCTGAATGCGGATGGCCGGCGTGTGCGTGCAGCCTGCATCTCAATGACCGCAGGATGACCCCCCTCACAGCTGTCTGCATTAAATAGATATGAGCTGAGTGTGCCGTTTAAGTACCATGTGGTTGATAGTGGCAATTGGCAGGGTGGTGTTGTCAGGCCAATAAGGGGGGGGGGCAGAAGAGAGAGAGAGAGAGAGATAATGAGAGAGAGTGGGAGGGGTAGATTTAATAAGGTAAATATCAACAATAAAGATAAAAGCCGCAACTGACTTTAATCTAGAGAGAGAGAGAGAGAGAGAGAGGTACATAGATAGAGAGAGAGTGTGTGAGAGAGAGAGATAGAGACAGAATATGTGAGAGAGAAAGACAGAGAGTGTGCATGAGCAAGAGAGAAACGGATAGATTTAATAAGTTAAATATCGACATTAAGGACAAAAGCAGCAAGAGAGAGAGAGAGGGCAAGGCAGGAAGAGAGATGAATAAATTTGGTAAGTTAAATATCAACATTAAAGATAAAAGCTGAGAGAGAGAGGGAGTAAGAAAAAGTGACAGTGAGATAGATAAATAGAGAGAGAGGGGGGGGGGAAATAGATTCAATAAGTTAAATAACAACAATAAAGATAAAAGCTACAAGAGAGAGAGACAGACAGATAAAGACAGATAAAGTGAGAGTCAGTGAGAGAGATTGATAGATAAATAGAGAGAGAGGGAGGGGGAAATAGATTCAATAAGTTAAATAATAATGAGAGAGAAAGAGAGACAAAGTGAGAGTGAGTAAGAGAGATTGATAGATAAATAGAGAGAGTAATAGATTGAATAAGTTAAATGACAAAAATAAAAATAAAAGCTATGAGAGAGAGAGAGAGAGAGAGAGACAGACAGACAGACAGACAGATAAAGTGTGAGTGATTAGGTTTGGTTTGTTTTACGGCATACCAACCTCAGTGGGTCATTTAATGCTGATAAAGTTTTGAAAGAAATTCTTAATGAATACACAATTAATTTTTATAAATACATTTTTCTATTTAACCCATAGATGGGACCCTAGCAGGTACTACCACTCCGGGTCAGAGTGGACCAGGGAGCAATGGTGATGAATGGGGTGCTCCACATTCCCCAAACCTCCAGAACTGGAGCCTCATCATCAGATAGTTTAACGTCATTCCCAGGACATAAAGTGTGAGTGAGTGAGATAGATTGATTGATAAATAGAGAGAGAGTGAGAGGGGGAAATAGATTCAATAAGTTAAATAACAACAATAAAGATAAAAGCTACCAGAGAGAGAGAGAGAGACAGACAGACAGACAGACAGACAGACAAAGTGAGAGTGAGTAAGAGAGATTGACAGATAAATAGAGAGAGAGTAATAGATTCAATAAGTTAAATGACAACAATAAAGATAAAAGCTACCAGAGAGAGAGAGACAGACAGACAGAGAGACAGAAACAGACAAAGACAGATAAAGTGAGAGTGAGTAAGAGAGATTGATAGAGGGAGAGAGAGAGAGAGAGAGAGAGAGAGAGAGAGAGAGAGAGAGAGAGAGAGAGAGGGTAATAGATTCAATAAGTTAAATGACAACACTAAAGATAAAAAGACTCAAGTGACGTTAACCCAGAAGATAATGTTGAAGATATGAAGATAAATTCTTGAATATGTTGAGACTGTTTTTATCTGGATCAGAGAAAGCAATGAAGTTTCTCTAGTGAATGTCAAATGAATCCTAAACTCTAAACGGATTGTTCACAGAAAGGGACATCCATTTTGGTTCTAAACAAAATCACTCAGACACTGAATTCATTTCACATTTGATCAGAAATGAATAATTTCTTTATAAAAAGTTAATTTTCTTCCAAACAAAATAAACAAGAATTTTATAATTTCCAGTTGAACATTATACAGTGAAAACAAATATCATTAGGTACTATTTATTACCAAACTCTATAACATTGAAACACTGTAACACAAAAATAAAACTGCAACACCTTCATTGTCAAAATATTACAGACATACATACATACATATATATATATATATATATATATTGCAGGGGAAATTCCCATCTACATTTGGTCACACACACACACACACATATATCTTATTATAATGGAGATTGTGTGTTTTTCTGTCTGTAACCGAAACTATATTACTACTCAAGTCACAATTCCCTTAATTATTTACGTCAAATTCTCCATGATTTCGTTCTTTTAAACCTTCAGTTATTAATGAAAATTGTTTTACATTATTAATACTGTTGACCATATCTACGTACTAATAACATGCAATTGTATTTATATATAAAAAAATAGCGGTTTACAGTTTGAACGAGAAGGCTAATTTGCATATTGATATTTAAAAATTTTATTTTAATAAATATGTGCTTGATTATTGATTTCTAATGGTTTGGTTTTATCTTAAGAAATATAAACAAAAATCTCGTGGATAAATCTTAAAAGAAATTTATTTACAAGAAGAAATAACTGTAATATTATCCTTTACTTCCTATTTTAACTAAATAGTTAAATTAGGAAAATTACCAATGAAAGAGGGGAGTAATGGAAAATGATGGAATAGTTAGTTTCAAAGTTGTTCTATTTTTCGATTATACCCCCTCTGTTCCAAATCTTTTTATCTGCATTCTTAGTCAGTTTCATTAGCCTTTCTAATGTAATATGATATTTTATTATATCAAAACTTAAATACTTGCACCCGGAGTGTGCATATATTTGCTAGTATATATAAAAGAGAGTTTCATAATTTGCTTGAAGCATTGTGTATGTATTGGTTAGGAGGTTGATTTAGAAGGCTATCACAATGCAGTTTGGAATAAATAAAAAATAATAATACGGTAACAATGGTGTTCTGTGTTGACCTGTATTTTTATTATTTCTTGAATTTTCGAGGTAATACCTCTTTATCAAAAGAATTGAACTGAAGCAGTCCAGCTATGGCATTTCTTCCCAAATGAATTTTTTTTTTTTGAAAATGATGTTATTTTTTAAATAACTGTATTCTCGTGTGAGTGTGAATGCGTTTATTTTTGTTTGTACATGTGTGTATGTTGTAATGCGCGTGACATTGAAAATGCGTGTTGGTTGTGATGTTAAGATTGTATCCTAGCGCGGTGTGGGCAAGCGCATGCACAACAAAACACAACAGTGTTGCCAATAGTCACACAAATAGTTTCACTGCATCTCCAGCGCTTTGGACACCTTACTTTTGGGATTACCTTCATATGCACAACAAACACAACAGTGTTGCCAATAGTCACACAAATAGTTTCACTGCATCTCCAGCGCTTTGGACACCTTACTTTTGGGATTACCTCATATGCACAACAAACACAACAGTGTTGCCAATAGTCACACAAATAGTTTCACTGCATCTCCAGCGCTTTGGACACCTTACTTTTGGGATTACCTTCATATGCACAACAAATACAACAGTGTTGCCAATAGTCACACAAATAGTTTCACTGCATCTCCAGTGCTTTGGACACCTTACTTTTGGGATTACCTTCATATGCACAACAAACACAACAGTGTTGCCAATAGTCACACAAATAGTTTCACTGCATCTCCAGCGCTTTGGACACCTTACTTTTGGGATTACCTTCATATGCACAACAAACACAACAGTGTTGCCAATAGTCACACAAATAGTTTCACTGCATCTCCAGTGCTTTGGAGACCTTACTTTTGGGATTACCCTGGTACATGTATATGAGGAGTATATTTCTTTTAGAACTGATACATTTTCATATTTCTGATTACAGAGATTCAATGCTGTAGAGTTTGGTAATAAATAATACCTAATGATATCCATTTAGATTGTATCAACCATTCAACTGGAAATAATAGACTCTTGTTTCCTTTGGAAGGGGCTTGGCTTATTTATGGCCAATGAGTTTATTCTTGTTTCTCTGTTATTAAATATTTCTGTTTATCACACTTGCTTATGCGCTTACCTCTTCTTGGGACGTCATATTTTAATGACCAAAGGTCAAACAGCCTCACCCATGGGTTATAAAGGAAATTAAGAACAACGGCTACTACATTCTGTCTGTCACCGATAATTCTAGCTGATCCTTCTAAAATGACATTCTTCCTTTCACCTGTCACTCGTCTCTCTCACCTGAAGAAAACCCAAGGATATAACAGCAAACATTGTGCATACGACAGCAACAATCAAGATGAGGATATTAGTGAATATTAATGATTCTTCATTTCAGATATTCAAACAACCATAGATGAGTTTGAGTTTTGTTTAACGGCATATCAACCTCTGTGGGTCATTTAATGCCAAAAAGGTTATTTTGGATTTCAGACTTTAAAGTAGTGGTTCTATGGAGATAATTGGTTATGTTCTGTTATATTTAGTTGAAAAGGTTGCTTTTTTTTTTATATATGTGTCTGAAGTGCCTTTCTTGCGGCTTTGTCTGCCTTTTCATTTCCTTGGATACCAATGTGACTTGGTATCCAGATGAATATAATATTATTATTTTCAGAGAGGGTGTTTAGTTTGTTTAGGAGCTTCGTGATCAGACCATAGATGGATTATCATGCTATTTAAAAAAGAAAAAGGGTTAAATCGAACCTAACAGACCTAAATTCCACCATTGTATGTCACCCATCCGAAAGAAGAAAAAAAATACCAAAAATCAAGGAATTAACTGAATTTAATGAAATTTTCAGTGTTGATTGATTAAGAGATATAATGCACCAGTTATTTTATTTTAAAAATTTTACGTTTTTTCAGGACAGTTAACTTTGAACCATGTATCTTTGAGGCATAATACAGTTTCTCAAAAATACATGGTTCAAAGTTAACTGACCAACTCGCACGAGCAGAATGTGAAACAAGGTCAATTTCTTAAGCGGAGTTTAACAGGTTTGAATTCAGAGTTTTCCTTCTCCTAGACTGGTTGCCTAACCAAGGTTAAAGGGCCCCCCTCCTCAAAGGTGGTAATTTGCGTATGATTCTAAACTGCTACAATTCTGGAGATGTGGAGAGTACAGTCAACTATTGCCATTACTCCCAGGTTCATGCTGTCTCAGAGTGATAGTACCTCTTAACTTGGGCTCGTTTTTGAGACAATTCTAAGTTAAATTTTCATAGAGACATCATTAATAAATAAGATTTATTCTATGTATATATATTTACCGACCCCTCCGCACGAGCGGGATGTGACACAAGGTCAATTTCTTAAGCGGAGTTTAACAGGTTTGAATTCAGAGTTTTCCTTCTCCTAGACTGGTTGCCTAACCAAGGTTAAAGAGCCCAGTCTGCCCTACTATTTACCCATAGCTGGAGGGAGAGTAGAATTCATACCTTTCCCAAGGGTATTAGCGCTAAGTGAAATGCAATTACCACATCCAGGATTTGAACTCGGGGCGATGAGTCCATTTCCTATGACTTTAACCATTACACCACGCGCTTCCATTAAAACTTTAGTATAGCAGTAGAAACACTCTGAATTAAAAACCAGCTTTACACTCGTTAAAAATTGACCTTGTGTCACATCCTGATCATGAAGGAAAGGTTAGGTAAATGCAATTATTTTGAAATATTTAAATTGACAAAATTTGGACTTAAGATTGATAATATAAAACAAATTCAAAAAGCCTTTTACGATAATGGAATTTCTAATTACTTATACATTGCCAATACATTAGAAAGAGATTTGTGTGTGGGGGCAGATTCAGAAAAATCAATGGGATGAGATAATATTGCACATTGAGTTACCATGACAACGGTATCTCTCATTACTCTTCACCCTCACTTAGAATATGCAGGCTGTATCCCGTGGAGAGGGGTAATACGATCCCCCAAGATGGGTATCTTGGGTATGACATTAAACTGCATCTAATTGTGAGTACCCAGTTCTGGAGGTACGGAGAGTTTAGAGTACCCCTTCATTGGCATTACTCCCAGGCCCACTCTGACCTGGAATACTAATAGCTGTTAGGGTTGCATCTGTGAGTCAAATAGATCTGTTTGAAGAGTTATTTGGATTTGATAGGAAAAAGAAAACCCTTTAAAAAGCACTACAAAAAAAAAAATATAGATGTAAACTTACAATGAACATGATTCCCTAACCCCTAGGTATAAAAACAAGCATAGATGGATTACCATGCTATTTTAAAAAAAATCTGTAGAGTAGCCTATTATTGTTATCAGCTAAACAGCAAGGGAGTCTATCTCCTTTTCACTAGTATTAGATTAAGGAGAATGTGTCTGTTGTTAAGTTTTTAAGGGACATTGCTTGGCCTTATAGCAGAAGCGCTTATCTGGTGGAATCCTTGATAAAAGGTCCGTCCACAATGTGAATCCTTTGGTTACTAAAGTTATTGAAGTCAGTCAGTCAACAATTGGTTTGAACAACGTTACTGGCCAAGCACAACTGAACCAGTGTCAAAACAACTGGTACTTATGGGAATTTAGAACAGTCCACTCATGCATTTGGGTGATTCCATTCCCTGAGTCCTGATTGGCTGCTTGGTTTGTATGATCCTCTGAGGCTTCATAAATCCTGCCATTTTGCAGTAGTCTTTGCAGCAAACCAGAATCGTATTGGGTTATGACTGCTTGCTGTCTTGTCTTGCCAATTCGACGGTAATTGGACTTAGTATGATTATTCTACAAAAGTGTTCTCAGTTACTGTTATCAAGTATAAGTCCTTCGTGAGTATTGGTAAAGATCTTATGTGTGTCATCCAAGAGTGTGTATTTGATGTGTGACCAACAGGGGGGGGGTTAAGTATTTTATCAGGCCACTAGTACTGCCAGTGATTGGTTAAAAGAGTCAATCAAGTGACCTTGGCCAGTCTATATGTATAAGCAGGGAACTGGCACACACCTTATATATATATATATTATCCAAAAGCACTAATACCCTTGGGAAAGGTATGAATCCTACTCTCCCTCCAGCTACGGGTATATAGTAGGGCAGACTGGGCTTTTTAACCTTGGTTAGGCAGCCGGTCTAGGAGAAGGAAAACTCTGAATTCAAAACCTGTTGAACTCCGCTTAAGAAATTGGCCTAGTGTCACATCCTGCTCGTGCGGAGGGGTTGGTAAATAAATATATATATATTATATATATCAAAATTTCTCAACATTTAGCATCTGAGATGGAATTCCACACTTACCATTAGCTCCCTGTTTTACCACACAGATTCAAGGTGAAATATACATGTGCTAAGTTGATGAAGGCTGGTATTGAACCAGGAACCTTGTGGTTCATATGCATATGCTTAAGCAAGTGAGCATTACCACCTGATTATTTTTTTCCTTTAGTCAAATAAATTATAAACATAACAAAATAGAATTTAATGAATTACATGCTGCAATAGTAAAGTAAGTAAAGTTGGCAGAGGGGCCTATTGTCGATGAGGAAGTCTATCCCCTTTTCACTAGCACTAGTCTAGGGAGATTGTTTTGGTGAGGTGGAGTGCCCCAGCTATGCTCAGCTCCCAGATGCTTTAACTCTTAACATCCTGTTGAGAATTTTGAGAAACCCAGAGCCCCATTCCTCCTATAAGGGTTTATCAATAAATGCCTAAAAATGGCCTTTTCATTTAAAGTTACCTGTTATTTTCCATAAATCAAAGACTTCTAAATATGTTTAATATTACATTTAAACAAAGTCCAGATCCCCATTCCTATAAGGTTTATCAAAAATGCCTAAAAATGGCCTTTTAATTTAAAGTTTACCTGTTATTTCCTTAAATCAAAGACTTCTAAATATGTTTAATATTACATTTAAAACAAAGTCCAGATCCCCATTCCCATAAGGGTTTATCAATAAATGCCTAAAAAATGGCCTTTTCATTTAAAGTTACCTGTTATTTCCCTTAAATCAAAGACTTCTAAATATGTTTAATATTACATTTAAACAAAGGTTCTCATCTAGGGGTAGATTAGAAAAATGAATGTGACTTCTGGCCGGGTGGAATGAGGTGGTGTTACATAATCTATGCGGTTGCATAAGATTATTGTCAATCCCCTGTATTTCTAAAGGGATGACCCTTTTCATACCACGGGCGGGACTTTCCATGGAATAGTACAGAAAGCCCGCGAAATATGTGAAGTCACGTGGGACCTGGTTGGGTCCTCAGTTTCAGTTTAGACGTCAGGCAGAGAAGATGTCCTGCCTTAACTGGAACTCACTGCATACACGCGCTATGTTAGTCAGATGTGTAGTTACATGAAATGTTTAAAGTATTGAAGTCAGTTAGCCTACTGTTGGTTTGAATAACAGCAGCTAAGTACAACTGAAGCAGTGTCCAAGACAGTTGATATAAATAGGACTCAAGAATGATCCATCCATGAATCTGGGTGATTTGGGTGATTCCATTCCTTTTCTGATTGGCTGCTTGATTTGAATGACATTGTGGAGTCTTATATATACTCTGTCATTCTACAGTGGACTTTGTAGCTTTCGGGATTGTATTGGGTACAAGCGTTTATATTTGAGACAATGCCTAATGTCTTCCCATTATTTGACGGTAATTGAGACTTTTGAATATATTCTTTTACAAGTAAGTATGAATATATATAAGTTTTAACAAAAAAATATATTAATCCGGTTTTGGTGTTTGGTGAAGCGTCTTATTAAATGACCCAGCGTTAATCAGAAAACGGTTGATACTGACGCAGATAAAACAATAAAGTCAAGACCTAAACGACCAAACCACACCAGACAGCAATTATTAAGTTAAAAGGATGACTACGTATTTGAAGAGACTAGAAGAACTGAAGATTTGATTAATATAGATCGCCAGATAGAAAGTGAGAGCTAGATAGTACCACGTCACTATAGAAGAGAACGACAAACCGGCGACTATGTAAGCACTACAGAAGGTCCAAAGAAAGCAGCGGGGCATACATAAGCTACATATATTTACCAACCCGGCACTCCGGCATCACATTGCGTTCAGGGCACAGGACCTTCAAATGTCAGCAATCTGTCACGTATCGAGGTCAATTTTGCTTAAGCTGGATGTGTCTTATAACACGGATTGTGACACTTCAAGCGAAGTGCATCTTATGGCACATATACGGTGCCTAGCGACTGGTTAACTCTATTGCCATGGCTTATTCAGAGAGGCAACACCAGTATATACATGACAACCTATCTGACCTATTTTATAACGCTCACTTTAGCGAGAACGGGATTGGAGGAGTAGATTACAATGCCTACCATTATATCACACTAAAGAACTATTGTAAATATGTTAGTTTAATTAGTCCTAGCTAAGTTGATTGTTCAACAAAATTAACCAATCAGTCAGCAGGATTTGATTAACTCAGAGGACACGTTACTGAACGAGATTCGCTATTGGATGATGTCGCCTATACCGTTATTAGACTACATATCCACTCCATCCTCCGCTATTCCTATTCGGACGTAGTGTTAG
Organism: Doryteuthis pealeii; assembly: GCA_023376005.1. NCBI lineage: Eukaryota > Metazoa > Mollusca > Cephalopoda > Myopsida > Loliginidae > Doryteuthis > Doryteuthis pealeii. The sequence continues at coordinate 2,144,193 of CM042165.1, forward strand.
CTCTACGCGAATCCTTACATATAGTTATTGTGAGTAGCAATTTGACACAGTTAGAATCAGATATTGACAATTCTTTCTTTAGTAGACTATAACTATGATTCTGAAAGATGTTGTGTTATAAAAATGGAATTTAAATACCCAACAAGTATGAGTGAAGTAAAACAAAAACGTCTTTTGGCCATAAAATAACCCAACCAAGGGTTTGACATGCCATAAATTTCAACCAACCTAACAACTTTGTAAACATTGTGGTGAAGGTTGTCATGAGTTG
>CM042165.1:2144563-2187063 GCA_023376005.1 Doryteuthis pealeii
AGAAGGAGGATAGGGAACCTAACAGGTACTACCACTCTGGGTCAGAGTGGACCAGGGAAGCAATGGTGATGATGGAGTGCTCCACATTCCCCAAACCTCCAGAACTGGAACCTCACCATCAGATAGAGTTTAATGTCATTCCCAGGACATTAAGACCCTTAGTCACCGCCTTCTAGTACCTGTAAGATAAAAAGGGTTGGGGCTTGCCATAAGGGCAATAGGGTTGGGAAAATCATAGGTGCTAGGGCTTGATGTGACCAGCCGATTGATCAGAGGGGGCCTCTCCGACCGCCCATCTAGCCCAAGTAAGGATCAATGTGGAATATTGCATGTCATGAACTGCTCAACCACCTGGGTTCTATCCTTAAGCATCACGGGTCACCACCCACGGTCAACAGGTGGCCCCATTGGGGGAGTCTAACCTCTCTATTGAGGTGCAGTCAGGGCATTCTAACACCCAGCCAACAGGGTGGGTGTATAGGTTATTAGTCTTTGATAGGAATACTTGAAACTTAAGCATCACGGGTTGCCACCCACGGCCAATAGGTGGCCCCATTAGAGGTGCAGTCGGTGCATTCTAATGCCCCAGCCAACAGGGCCGTTGTTCAAAATAATAAGACCCAGTAATCTAAAATCTGAAGTTACACAGTATCATAGCATCTAAGAGATAATTTAGGTTCATGTGCTCATAAATGAAACATATAGAGAGAAGAAAAGAAAGACAGATATAAAGAGATAGATAGATAGAAAGAGGTAGATAGATAGATAGATAAGAGAGAGAGAGAAAGAGAAATAAAGATATATTGTGTGTGTAAGAAATGGGAGAGATAGAGAGACAAATATAGAGGGAGTAAAAGAAAGACAGATATAAATATATATATATATATAGAGAGAGAGAGAGAGATACTGAGAGAGAGAGATACTGAGAGAGAGATTGTGTGTATGATAGAGGGAGAGGTAGAGAGACAAATATAGAGGGAGGAAAAGAAAGAAAGACAGATATAAAGAGATAAATAGATAGATAGATAAATAGAAAGAGAGAGTGGGATAGAGAAAGGTGGGACAGAGAGAGAGAGAGAAATAGTGTGATTTAAGGATAGATAAAAAATGGAAAAGATTTAGTTTGTGTGTGTGTGTGGGAGAGAGAGAGAGAGAGAGAGGTGGTGAGGGGTGTGCAAAAAGGTTGATATAGAAATAGACAGAGAGAAGATAAATATTTGAACAGACAGAGAATATTATGCAAGAGCCGCTTGTGGCATAGTGGTTATTGTTGGACAAAATGGGCATGATGACCCAAGTTCAAATCCTGGATGAGGCTGTTTGCATTTCACAGTGCTAATATCCTTGGGAAAGGTATGCATCCAACTATTCTCCCTTCAGCTATGGGTAAATAGTAGTAAAGGCTGAGCTCTTTAACCTTGGCTAGATAATCAGTAAAAGAGGAGGAAAACTCTGAATAAAAACCTGTTAAACTGTTTAAGAAATAGACCTTGGGTTGCATCCAGCTTGTGTGAAAGGAATGATGTGTGTGAGTATATATATATATATATATATATATATAATATATATATATATATATATATAAATAGAATTAAACAAAACAGGTGTCTCCTGTTTAACAAGTTTATTAACAATCTTTTCAAAACTGGACAACTTTTTATATAAAAAAATCATATATTAAATTAAATATTATAGAAAAGATTGTTAATAAACTTGTTAAACAGGAGACATCTGTTATTAAAAAATTCTATATGCATAAATGAAATAATGCTGCCCAAAGACACACACACACATATACCTACAATAAACATCCATTTTGTATAACATCTGCATTTGGCTACCTTTCTCCACACATGTATATCAATATCTATACATATATAAAGGGCAGTTTTGTGTATATGTATGTCCGGAGGAAACTTTGAAAATAAAACAATTGTAAATATATATACACATTAAATATCAACCAGGGCTGGTTTCTATCTATCTATCTATACATATATAAAGGGCAGTGGTGTGTATGTATGTTCGGAGGAAACTTTGAAATAAACAATTAACGACAAGTAAATATATATACACTCACCAGGGCTTGGTTTTCTATACATATATAAAAGGGCAGTTTTGTGTATATGTATGTCCGGAGGAAACTTTGAAAATAAAACAATTAACACAAAGTAAATATATATACACATTAAATATCACCAGGGCTTGGTTTCTATACAATATATAAAGGGCAGTTTTGTGTATATGTATGTCCGGAGGAAACTTTGAAAATAAAACAATTAACAACAAAGTAAATATATATACACATTAAATATCACCAGGACTTGGTTTTCTATACATATATAAAGGGCGATTGTGTGTATGTGTATGTCCGGAGGAAACTTTGAAAATAAAACAATTATCAACAAAGTAAATATCATACACATTAAATATCACCAGGACTTGGTTTTTGAGCAAAAATAATAGAGATTTGATTTATATGTGTGAAGATTATTAAAAAAATATTCAAATGATAACAGCATGGATTTTTTTTTCATTTAATATTTTAGATAGTAGACATTAACATTTCTATTCAGAGTAGCTGGATCAATGCAAGGTCTATTTTTTTACATAGGGATTTAAATGGGGCATCTCACAAGGATTCAACTCACGATTCAGTAATAATGGATCTGTGGGACTAACTTAAAAAAATCACCCTCTACCCAGGTGATGCCGGGAAGACGCTGTTAGTATATATATAAAAAAAGTTGTTGGGGTGGCCTAATGTCAGTATCAGCCAGACAGTGAGGGAGTCTATCCCCTTTTCACTAGCACTAGACCAAGAAGATTATTTTTAGCATCTGAGGTGGAGTGCCACACCTACCATCAGCTCCTCACTTTACCGCACAGATCCCTATGCTACTCATACGCTGGATCCGTGAGGGCCGGTATTGAACCAGGAACATTGTGATTCCTAACCAAACGCTTTACTGACTGAGCTAAACCAGCCCTATTATATATATATTAAGTTAAGAGTAAGGAAATGAATTTGACGGTATAAGTATAGATAAAAGGATATGAAAACACACAATGCTATTAAAATGAAAATATTTTATATCCTATTCATAGCTAATATTGAACAATATTTCGATTTATAAAAATCATCTTCAGAAATTCTTTTCAGCTTCTCCCTTGATGAGTCCAGAATAAAAACAAGCTCTGAAGATGATTTTTATAAATCGAAATATTGTTCAATATTAGCTATGAAAATGATATAAAATATTTCATTTTAACAGCATTGTGTGTTTTCATATTCTTTTTATATATATATATACATATATATATATATATTATATATATTTATATATAATGAGTGTATCAAAAGTATTTTACATTTTTTGTAAACTCATTTTCTGATCCATAGATGTTAATAGATAGGACCCCAACAGGTCCTACCACCCTGGGTCAGAGTGGACCTGGGAGTAATGACAATGAAGGAGATATTCCACATTCCCCAAACTCCAGAATTGGAACTTCACCACAAGATGAAGTTTAATATCATACCAAGGACATACAACATTAACAGAAAGTTAAATAGAATTGCTGTTGGCTGGTTGTTTTACGGCATATCAACCCTTTTTGAGTTATTTAATGTCAAATCAATTCATTTCGATATTTGATTTTACTTACAGTACCTGCTGTTGCTTAAATGGTCAACCATCTAAGTATTGAACAGGCGCATTGCTGCTTAACTTTGGTAATCTTGCAGGAATCAGTGCTTTTAACATGATTAGATCATAAACTAAAAAGAATTAATTTTTTTATTTTATTTATTTATTCTTTTTAAATCAAGATTATTTTTTCTTCATATTTAAATTTTTGTTTTTTTATTGTTTTTTATTGTTTTTTTTTATTTTTTTTAAATTTTTTTTTTTTTGTTTTTTTTTTTTTTAAAATTTTTTTTTTTAGTTTTTAAAAAATTTTTTTTTTTAGTTTTTAAAAGAGTTTTTTGTTTGTTGTTACCCAGAGAATTTCTAATGGAAATTTTTTAATTCATTTTGATATTTGGTCTTACTTTTACACCCATCCAAGTATCGAACAGGCTTATCACTGCTTAACTTTGGTTATCTAGCGGGAAACAGTGCTTTCATGATTAGATTGTAAGATAAACAGAACTAACTTATTTATTTATTTATTCATTCTTTTTAAATCAAGATTATTTTTTGTTCATTTTTTAAATAAATGTTTTTTTTTAAAATCAAGAGTTTTTTGTTTAAGAATTTCTAATGGAAATTTCTTAATTTTACTTTTTGTGAATTACTCGTCATAAATAAAACATTTAATTCATAAAGACGTTCAATTTAAACAATTCACAACTTATTGATTGTCTAAACAAACTTCTTTCAGAATTTTCTTTTCTCCAAAAAATAATTTGGAAAATACAAATATAATAAAAATGATAATCAGTGATGAGAATATTCCGATTGGCACACGAGGGAAATTTTTTTTTTTTTCCAAAGAAGATTCTCCTCACTAATATAGATACAAACTTTCTAAAAATGTTGCCATCCCTGAACTTGAGCCAAGAAAAATACATGTGTTAGGAATAGAATAAATGATTATCTCCCTTAGGTAATTTGCATGCCCAGTAGGGTGTCACATGACAGTATCAGAAATCTATTTTCAACCACTTTATACCTCTGTTCTTCAAACTTTAACAGGGAATGGTAGAGCCACATTGCTGTATTACTCACACTTGTCAAATAAGCTTTTTCCCGTTTTGAACCCCTTTCACATACTGCTTGTTCAACATCAAACAATGTGTATAATTTTAACAGTTGGGGAACATTCTTTTAGACTGCTTGTCTTTATATTATGTATACTAAAATTTTTTTTTTTTTAAAAAAGTATATTCAAAAAGGAAAAAAAAAAAGTATATTCAAAAAGGAAAAAAAAAGTAATATTCAAAAAGGAAAAAAAAAAGTATTTCAAAAGGAAAAAAAGAAAAAAAAAAGTATATTCAAGACTGCTTGCTTTTATTATGTATACTAGGGAAGAAAAAGAAAAAAAAAAGTCCTCTGGGCAGTGTAAAAAATTAATTTGAAACTTACTGCTGAGGAGGTGGGAGTTAAAATTCAATGTCAGAGAGTTTTGTACCAATAATAAGTATCATAATTTATTAATGGAGTAAAAAAAAAAAAAACAATTTGAAATGGAAACTTAGTTCTGATAATTTAAATATATATTAAATAAAACAATAAATAATATAATACCGGGCATGGATTTTTCAAAACTTGTTTTAAAAAAAAACAATGAGGATCATCTCAGGTTGCATGCTCAAATTTTGAGTGTATTTATTCTATGTTATGACGATTTTGGGTAATGTGACTTATGCAGTGACATAGTTTTTGTTACAGATAAATAGAAACCTAATCTCCATTATTAATAGATATTAAATGTTTCTATATGTATAAATGAGCTTGTCTTTCCTCCTGTTTATTCATTGTTAGTATAGCACTGATATACTAATTCTAATATTGGTCCGTGGTGAGTGGGAAACTCAATATCAAGTTAAGTTAAATAATATTTATTTATCTGTCAGCGCAACACAGCAAATATGTAAAAGAATACCACTCCAGAGTGGACCTGGGAGTAATGGCAATAAAGGGTACTCTAAAATCACCCAGATCTCTAGAACTGGAGCCTCACCATCAGATGAAATTTAGTGTCATATTCAAGAGACCCCTTTTTTGGGGGTTGGTTAAGTGTTTTAACACTTTGCAGGGAATACAGTCAAAAAGGCAGTTTACTAGTTTGGCACAAGGACAGACTTATGAGCACCTAATAAATATTAAAGTCAGTATCAGTGGCTTGCTGGTTTAGCTCCCTAAATGTTACATCACTTGAGTCACCCATGTTGTACAATGTAAGAGCATTTATTTTGGCTGCATAATGTGGGGGTGGAGGGGTAGTGAGATTTATTTTGCAGTGGGTGTGTGTGTATCTGTCTTACCCCTGCGCAGTGGCTATGAAAGTTAAAATCTTTTTATCAACTATTTCTTTATTACCTCATTGGATAAAGGCCCCTGTTGAGTGCGGAACTCTTAACTAATGTTGTATACCCTTCTTTACTTACTCCTATTCTTCTTCTGGCGTCTTTGATATCAAAGAAGTCACCTAAGAGGTCCAGAAGGAAGCAGCGGCATCAAAGCATCGGAACATCAACATCTACAGGGACAACCTACAAATGCAAAATCTGTGGTCAAGAATGTTTTTAAACATCGGACTTCACACTCACAGGAGGCGCTGCAACTTCAGGGGCACACACAAAACTTTTATCATAGTCTTTCGAGACTAAATTGCCAATGAATGGATAAAAATCCTTGGTGAATGGAGGACTCAATGATATATCTTCCCTCCACCGATGTTAAAGAATTTTTGTAATGAATGTGTGTTATGTATTTTACCCCTGCGCAGGGGGTTAAAAAAGTTCAAATCTTTTTGCCGACTATTTCTTTCTTACCTCATTGCATAAAGGTCCTTGGTGAGTGAGGAACTCAACTATAAATTTTCCAGTTAAACAATTATTGCAAAGATAAATATTGCTCTGTATATAATCTAAAAAGATTATTATACATTGAGCTCTCTGTAGTGATTTAAAGATTCACTGTATTTGTACATACTGGATCATATAATAATAATACAGTGTGTCTTAGAAATCACATATAGAATCATCCCTTACTACCAAGTTTTGGATACCTTACATATCTCTCTCTCTCTCTGTCTATGTGTGTGTGTGTGTGTTAGAAAATTATCGAGATTTTTTGTACTTTTTGACACACCTTGTATTCTGAAAAAATACGGTTTCATTCATTACTTTTTTTCAATATACTAGGTGTGTCAAAAAAGTACAAAATTCAAAGCTGTATTTACCAAGATAGTAATAAAGAATGAATGGAACTTTATTTATTTATTTATTTATTTCATTTTTTTTTCAGAATACAAGGTTTGTCAAAAAGTACAAAAAATCTCGATACTTGAACGTGAGTTTGCTGCCATCATCTTACCCCTGCGCAGGGGTTAAAAAAGTTCAAATCTTTTTTGTCGACCATTTCTTTCTAACCTCATTGCATAAAGGTCCTTGGTGAGTGAGGTACTCAACTATAAATCTTCCAGTTAAACAATTATTGTCTGTCGGTGCAACACGGTAGATATATAAAAGAATTCAGTCAATACAAGGTTCTTTTTATGGTTGTACACGTTGCAAAGTCACAGTGGATTTAAAATGTCATCTTGATTTTCCAACCGAGATCGTTAACCGATCGGCGCGATGACCTTGTCAACTGATTGGCTAATTCCTGACAGTTCACGTCTTAGAATTAGGAATTCCTCTTTTGGGAAAATGTCAACAAGACTTCTGAACACAACCAGAAAATATACAAAGATCTGAAAAAAAAAAAGAATGCACGAGATTCGATTTAATAATAAACATTTTCTTTTCTTCTTTTTAAAGGGAATGTCAAGGATTTTATTGCTGACTCAGCTTCTGCATCCCAGGATAAATCTGGAACATCTTTATCCGAAAGGAAAAAAAAAAAATCTCTGGAGAGACTTCAAAGATGAGATGTGGCTGTATCTTCAGGTATCTGGCATTCTAACATGATGATAGATAATCTAGAAAGCTGGGATAAAATTAGAAATGCCAATATTCAACTAATCTCTCTGTTAGCTAGTTTTATCTATTAACTAGATAAAATGTTACCTGTTGGGTCACCCATTGAGCTCTGGGTAGTTAATTGAGATTAGGGAAAAGTGAGTTTGCAAAGCAAATTAAATTTTTAAAAAAAGAAAAAAAAATACAGCCAGAGAATTAAAAAAATCAAAACAACGATATTAAAATCATTTTGTAAGATTTCTAAAAAAAAGGAACCTTGGACCTAATTTAAGCTACAGGCTAGCTGCTTCTGCAACTTAATATACAAATATTTCACAGTCTCTAAATCGCTCTTTTTATACTCATAGAGAAACTAACATATAAAACAAGGAGGTAATCAAGATCTATATAGAGAGGGGGAAAGTGATAAATAGAATGTGGAGTAAGATCCGGGGGGAAACACATGAATCCATCTCTTCTCACCCTGAGATATGAGTAAATATTAGGGCAGATTGAGTTGTTGAACATTGGCAACCAATCTCAGAAAAGGAAAATTCAAACAAGCTTTACTCTGCTTAAAAATTGACCTTGTGTCCCAACCTGCTCATGGTGGAGGGGTTGAGTAAGTACATACTGTTAAGTTTCTGACCGCTATCCTTGGCCAGTTGAAAAGGACTTAAAGTAAGAAAGTCCTGAACTATGGAATCTTTTGGTAAGTGAATAAGTCCTGAGTTATGGAATCCTACGTAGTGTCAAAAGGTCCAGTGATATAATCCTATGTTCCGTCGTCCATGAAGGTTGAAGGTAATTGAGTGGCTAAGATCAGAACAACCGGTATAAATAACAATATCAGCAGCAGAGTACTGCCAGTGATTGGCCAAGAATATGGTCACATGATTATCGCTGAGTCTATAAATAAGAGTGGGCGTCTAGCACACACCTTATATACAGAAAAAATCTCAACACATACATAGCTTAACATTTGGCTAACATTTTTCTTTCTTTTATTCATTTATTCAATGTCTTCATTTTTCATTCATTCATTATATATATTTGTTTCACGTTCTTTCTATCATTCATTAAGTGTTTTTTTTCTTTCTTTTTATCTTCATTTCTTTCAACCCGACTTTCTTTTTTCTGTTTGTTTCATTCATTTTCATTCTCTTTTCTTCCTTTTCCTTCATTTCATTTTCCTTCTTATCATTCTCTTCTTCATTCTTATATTTACTTTTTTTTCTTTCTTTTATTCATTCATTATTTCATTCATTGTATGTCTTTGTTCTGCTTTCTTTATTTTGTTTTGTGTTTATGTTCTTCCTTTCTTTCTTTCTTTGTTTTCTATTTTTTTTCTCTTTCATTCTTCTTTTTCTTTCTATTTCCCTTATTCCTCTCCTTCCTTACTAATTACCCAATCAGAGTGATCAATTTCATGAAGGTATCAAATTAATTCAACCCTTTTGTTATTGACATCTTCCAGCATCCAGTGATGCTGATAGCTTTTTGATTTAGAGTGTCCTGGGACCCACATATTTGCTTTAAATGAGTCCTCAGGAAAATTCATGGGTCCCTGTTGGAATTATTTTCATATAAGGTGTGCTCTAATTCCCTACATGGATTTACAGACTAGCCATGGTCACGTGAGTTATTCCTACAGACAATCACTGGCAATACAGTGTGGCTGATATACTACTTAAACCCCCAACATTGGACATAATTCTAACCGCACTCATTCAGCACGAACTTACAGGATTACCAGATCTTTACCAATACCCAGGACTCTTTATCAACGATCCAATTCCACTGGATAAGCGCTCTTGCTTAAGGGCTCCACGATGGCCCAAAAGATTCTAACAGTCCCAACTAAAGCCTTCTAACCTCTACCTTGTAACCTATCCTGTGTAATTCCTTTCTAAGAAACTATTGAAATGTATTTACAGTTAGCTTGAAATGGTGAGGGAAGAAAAAAGAAAAACATTGGGCTGCATGGATAAAATTTTACCGCGTTCTTTTAGATTTTTCTGCATCAGGGACGTAGGACATGTACCGATCGGCATCTCTGAGCATCTTATACTTTTAAAAATATTAATTTAGTAGGGAAAAGGGATATATTTTAAAAACCTGGATGTAAGTTAACAGCAGGTGACTTGTGAATTAAAAGCACTTTCTATGCATTATCATTCTGATATATATTTTTTTAAACTAGTTATATTGTTATTCCAGATAAAATATTTTATTTAGAATTAAATTTTAAGTTTTTCCATTACAGAGAAAAAAAAGATTTTTCTTTTAGCTTACCAACATCTTCATAAACATCTTCATCTTTGGGAATTCAGGTTTTACTTACCTAGAATACAAGAAAAAGAAAAAAGATTAGAAAAATTAAAACTTTTATTTACTGTGAAATAAAAAAATCTAAAACAATGAATATACAGTATCACCCATAAATATGTGACCATATGCCAGACTAAGATTCACAAATACAGTATCACTCATGAATAAGTGACCATGTGCCAGAAAAGGCTTAATAAATAAAGTATTACCCAGAGATAAATGACCATGAGCCAGACTTTATGAAATACAGTATCACCAATAAAACAAAAAGTACATTCCAAAAATGTTTTCTTTTTAATAACAAATTTTTCTCCTAATTGTAGATAACAGAATTGTATCATTTCTAATAGAATTAACTAAAATACATGATCGGTTTAGCTCAGTTGGTAGAGTGTCTGACTAGGAATCACAAGGTTCTTGGTTCGATACCGGCCCTCGCCAACTCAGCGAATGAGCAACACAGGGATCTGTGCGGTAAGTGAGGAGTTGATGGTAGGTGTGGCGCTCCACCTCAGATGCTAAAATAATCTCCTTGGTCTAGTGCTAGTGAAAAGGGGATAGACTCCCTCGCTGTCTGGTTGATACCGACATTAGGCCGCCCAGACAACTTTACTTTTACTTACTTTATAACAGTATCACCAAGAAATAAGCACCAAATAAGTAATTTTTTTTTTATTAAAAAAATGTTGATTTTCTTCTAAAACCAAAGATACAATGATTTTCTTATTTGTGGTTGAATATTATACAATAAAAATGGATATTATTTCTCTGAATGTTTGAGATGAGGCTTGAAGATTAGTATTATCTGCGTTATTCGGACTATTGTCCCCATCTTCATTGTTATTTGTACAACGTTTCGGCCGATATACCCTCCGGCCTTCTTCAGGTATTTCTTGTCGGACTCGGGAACCTTCTGTTCGAAAAGAAGGTTCCCGAGTCTGAGAAGGTTCCTAGAATAAGCGTAATCTTTTTATATGCATTCTTATTTAATTTCATTAGTCTAATTTAATATATTTTATTACATTAAAACCTAAATACTTACACCAGGATGGGGGGGGGGGGTGCATATTGTTGATAGTTAAAAGAATTCCCTTTGATTCAATTGTTTTTATTAACTGAAAATATCATCAGTTGGTAGATTTTGAGTGAGTGAGGGCTGAAAGTTAAAATCTGATTAATTGATTTTAATGGCATGTCAACCTGTCTAGAGTGATTTTATGCTTGGAGGTTAGGGAATCATATTCATTGTACAGTTACATTTTTTATGCAGTTTCAGCTTAAAAGGTTTTTTTTGGGTTTTTTTTTGCATACAGTCCTATCAAATATGATGGTTTTGTTTCTTTAATGGCATATCAACATTTGTGGGTTATTTAATGCCAAAGCCATTCTTGTAGAAGAATGGTAGTAGCACTATTTAACCCATAGTTGAAAGATGAAGTGGTTCATACCTTTCCCAAGGGTATTAGTCAGAAAGTGAAAGTAATAGCATGACTGGAGTTTGAACTTGCTTACAAGGATGTCAAAGTCCAGAACACTAGCCACTACATCACAGGGACTTCCTCGTTCATGCCAGTCTCCCTCCCTAGCATTACTATACACAAATATAAGACCAACAACACTATACTGAATTATGAGGAGATGTTTAGGATAAAAAATACAAGGAGAGATGAGGGGGTTCATACCTTTCCCAAGGGTATTAGTTTGAAAGTGAAAGTAATAGCATGACTGGAGATGGAACTTGCTTACTACAAAGTTGCATATCAAATATGAATAATTTTTAAACATATCTATTTTACATATAGACAGGACTCTGATAAGCATACCACTCCGGGTCAGAGTTAACCAATGGAGAATCGAAATAAAGTGGTACCCCATACTCAGCAGATCTCCAAAACTGGAGCCTCACCATCTGATACAGTTTAGTGTCATATCCAGGATCAGAGTGAACTTGGGCCTCATGGAAATGAAGGTTTACCCCACACTACCCAGATCTCCAAAACTGGAGCCTCACCATCAGATGCAGATCAGTGTTATATCCACCCCCTTTTTTGAGAGGTAGGGTCTTAGTCCTCTGTAAGGTTAGACAACAAAAGTTCAAATCTTGTCTATCACTGTATAACCTCATTGGATAAAGGAGGCTAAGCTAGCCAAAAACTTTTATCGCCAAAATAATTCTGAAATTGTGGAAAACTTTTGTGATTTCTTTCTATAGAGAGTGTTGATTCATTGATGAAAGGTGACTTTATTCAACAATATATAATAGGACATCTCTTCCGCAGGAAATAAAAGGAACGAAACCTGTCAAGTACATTGCCAAGAAATTCAATCTTTGTCTGAATAGAAGGAATTCCAGAAAGTTCCACACATAACAGACCGATATTATAGTTAAGATGTCATTGACAATTCTCTCTCAATGAAACTCACAGAGGCCGCAGTAAATGACCAAAGTCCTAACGAGCAAAGCAATTAATAGCAGAAGATTGAGAGTTGATTTGGCAACAATATTCAGAGGAAACACTTGATTCCTTCTTTTATAGTTGGCAAACATCTTGAATAATCACAAAAGGTACAAGAGAGAGAATTCCTCGGGAAATTATGGAATTACACAACACGTCTATTTGCTTTATGTCTGCAAAGATTTTATATTAGGATGAAATGGTTATCATCATTGGAAATGGACATGACGACCCAAGTTCAAACCCTAGACAAGGTTGTTTGCATTTCATGTAGTGCTAATACTCATGGGAAAGGTAGGCATACAACTATTATTCCTCTACTTATGAATAAATAGTAGGTCAGACTGGGCTCTTTAACCTTGGTAAGGTAACCATTCTAGGAGAAGGAAAACTTTGAATTCCAACCAAAGTTCAAATCTTGACAAGGTTTTTTTTTTTCTATTTCTGTAGCACTAATATTCTTGGGAAAGGTAAGCATCCAAGTATTATCCCTTCAGTTATGGGTAAATAGAAGGTCAGACTGGGCTCTTTAACCTTGGTAAGGTAACCATTCTAGGAGAAGGAAAACTTTGAATTCCAACCAAAGTTCAAATCTTGGACAAGGTTTTTTGTATTTTATATAGCGCTAATACTCTTGGGAAAGGTAGGCATGCATCTGTTCTCCTCCAGTTATGAATAAATAGTAGGTCAGAAATGGGCTCTTTAACCTTGATAAGGTAACCATTCTAGGAGAAGGAAAACTCTAAATTCAAACCTGTTAAACTCCATTTAAGAAATTGACACAGTTGTAGGGATTATCTTCCCGTTGAGTGTCTGCCCGTTTAGTTTGCTGGTGTCCGCTAGGGGCTGGTTATATCTAAGCAGCTGTTTTGAACACTTCTCTTTCTTTTTCTGTTCCTGATACTACGAGACACATGGGTTAGTTAAGGTCTACCCCTTCTCGTTGGGGCTTCGTCCCCCCCCTTACATTACTGTAAGTTATTCACACAGCATGGACTATCCCTAGTCTCATGTCTGTGGCTTTTATGTATATCTTTTTACCATTCATGAATGTGTCTTTATCTTTCTACATGTAACTTTGTTTTACCTATGTATTATGTATCTTGTTATATCCATGTGCTGTATACGTATTAAATGTTTTGTTTATCAAACCTTTGTCGGAATTTATCTTCAAGTAAATATAACTTTGAATCCTTTTTTACACAGTGTTGCATCCAGCTTGTGTGTAGGAGTTAATGTGTGTGTGTGTGTGTGTGTGTGCATATATATATATATATATATATATATGTTAGTGTAATGTGGACATAGAGTCAACAGTGCTCTATCCATGTTATTGATCACTGTTTGCTTATAAATATAATACCCATATTATCTATATAATGATATTAATATAAAATATCATGTATATATATATATATATATATATATATATATATATATATATATTAGGATGTGTCTAAAGTATTTTTGATTTAAAAAAAAAATCAATGCAGAGACCTGATGAGAGTTTCCGTTTTATATCTTATTTTAAAGTTTATATGTATTTAACAACCCTTCAGCATGAGTAGGATGTAACACAAGGACAATTTTTAAGAGGAGTACAACAGGTTTGAACTCAGTATTTTCCTTCTAGACCAGTTGTTGACAAACAATACCAAGTCTCTTGAACTGTAGTGATCATCCTCCTTGGTTGGGCCCAGAACTTTTCATCAACCCCTTGTATGCAAACTCGGAATTTTAAAGAATTGATAGATTAGTTCAAAGAAAGTATCGAATGAATAAAACGAGGATTTGAAAAAGCGGCGTCTCTGCAAACCGAAGTTATTTGCAAATCCTGATAGAAATCACAATTTTATTATTGAAATATTAAAACCAAGGCAATTTAAGATCGCATCAAGACAAAGAGCAAAGCATCGAAACGGGTGAACGTTGCCAAAAATTGATCTCGGCTGAACACAAACAAAATACAATTCTATATATCGGACTTAACTTTGGCTTTTATATAACAAATCTTTATTAAAAAAAGAAAAAAACGATTCCCCAAATTTATTCATCGGTCGAAGCAAATGAGAAACAGATGTTGGCCAAAAATATCCTCCTTCACTCAACGCTTTCTGATTTAGTCGGGTTTATGGAATTTTTTTTTAGCAAATTTGTAAAATCATTCTGGGAGGAAGGAAAGACATGAACAATTAATTTTAGATTGGGTTTTCTTTTATCTTATTTTCATGACTGATTGATTTTAATGGCATGTCAACCCTTTAGGGTTATTTGATGCTTAGAATTCAGGGATTTCTTTCATTTCATTCTTATGACTGATTGATTTTAATGGCATGTCAACCCCTTTAGGGTTATTTGATGCTTAGAATTCAGGGATTTCTTTCATTTCATTCTTATGACTGATTGATTGATTTTAATGGCATGTCAACCCCTTTAGGGTTATTTGATGCTTAGAATTCAGGGATTTCTTTCATTCATTCTCATGACTGATGATTGATTTTAATGGCATGTCAACCCCTATGTTTATTTGATGCTTAGAATTCATATTCTTTTTTTTTTTGCACACAGTTATATATTAAGTATTCATATCTCCTGCATGCATCACTTGTGCAGTATACTAAATGTCAGGTGGTGGCAGCATGTTTCAAACAGGACCATCCTGGAGAGAACTGGACTCTCTGGCATGCATGACATACTTGTCCAATGCAACCTGAGATGGGCTGACCACTTAAACAGACTTGGGGATGACAGACTGCCAAAGCAGATTTTGTACTCTCAACAGAGAGAAATCACATTGACTCGGTAAACCAAAACTCAGGTACAAAGACAACATCAAGAGAAACCTAGAGTACTTTAACTTCCCCATAGGCAGTTGGCAAGACGCAACCAGAGACCGAACATATTGGAGGAAATGGATTTACATGGTGTCATCATCAGATACGATGAACAACAAGTAATAATAATAATTCCTATCTAATTGAAATAATTTGCACACAATTGTGTAACATGGCGGTGGCGATATATGGTCACAGTACCCAAAGCGATATAAGTAACGTGGCGGTATATTCACACTACCAAAAACGGATATACGTAACGTTCTAATATCGATATATGTTGTATAGCAGGTCTTGTCAACGTGCCTCCAGATTCACAACACTAAAAGGGTGTTCGGCACGTGGCGGTCATCTTGTCGATAAAAAAGTATAACGCGAGAAATATATCATCACAAGCTGCTTAGCTTTTATTTCCAGGCCGTATCGTGGGCTCTGGAGGAAGAGGAGGAAAGGCAGAGAGAAAGAGAGAGAGGACACTGTTAAATTACTGTGATCTACAACAGGGACCAGAGGTCCGGTCCGTACCTTAAGCGTCCTAAAGCAAAAAGAGACCGTTATTTTTCTTCGTCGTTCCATGTCACCACGTGACTTCCGGTTCTGGTCAACACCCGAAACTTCCGGTTGCCATTCAATTCTCCCTTCAGGGGTTCACGCCCCGGTCAAAATCACGACAACCTGTTTTGTGCTCATTACTTTTTTTTTAAACCTTTACTATCTCTTATTTCTTCTTCCTCTATTTTTTAATAGTAGTTATCGCAAAACTCAGGATGTTCCCCATGCTACAATTGTATGGTTTCAAGTATTCTTATCTAATACTAATAATTAAATTATCATCAGGTCACATTAACAGCATGGATTCCCATGACTCTTTCTCACTGCCCATCCCTATCAGTCATCACTCTTGGTAGGTCTTCTGCTTGGCATCAAGAATCTGCACAGATCAAGGAAGAGAGATGGATTTGATGAAGATGTCTAACTCGATTTGAACTTTGGTTGGAATTCAAAGTTTTCCTTCTCCTAGAATGGTTACCTTACCAAGGTTAAAGAGCCCAGTCTGACCTACTATTTATTCATAAGTAGAGGGATAATAGTTGTATGCCTACCTTTCCCAAGAGTAATAGCACTACATGAAATAAAACAACCTTGTCTAGGATTTGAACTTGGGTCGTCATGTCCATTTCCAATGATGATAACTCCAATGAAAGATGGTGGTGACAAAAGACCCGAGGAAGTAATAGGAAATATTTCACAATTATGATCCATTTTTCGTAAACCTTTGTTAACAACTGATCATGAAAACCAGTTTGTTGACAATTACACTAGCACCTAACTAGTTTTAAAAGTTGGTTGGTCCATTGGATTAGAGTGCATGTCAACCTTTGTTGGGTTATCTTATGCTGAAGATATCCTATTTTATTTGTACTTGTTGGGTACTCAAATTCATTTTTAAACTCATATTTTGTTCTATTCAACCCATAGATGAGACCCTAACAAATACTACAACTCCAGGTTAGGGTGGAACTGGGAGTAATTGTGATAAAGGGGTACTTCACATTCCCCAGAGCTCCAGAATTGGAACTTCACCATCAGAGTTTAATGTCATTCCCAAGACATTAAGATCCGCAGCCACCACCTTCTATGTATATGATAAAAAGGTGTTAGATAAATACATGTTCTCGTAGTAAAAATAAAGTAGGCAGAATGGCCTATTGTTGGTATCAGCTGGACAGTGAGGGAGTCTATACCCTTTTCACTAGCTTTAGTCTGAGGTGATGTGCCACACTTGGGTAATTCCATGTCAAATCATCAGGCCATGTCACCCACTTAACAGAATCTTTGGATTCATTGGGCAAAATGCTTTTAAGTAGTAAGGAAGCTCTAGAACTCCTTTTACAGACAAAAATAAATTATAAAACATCACCATTTTTCACCACCAACCCCACCAAATTTGGAAAGCTAAAAATCCTCAGAGCTCCAGAATTGAAACTTCACCACTAGATGCAGTTTAACATCATACCCGGGACACTAAGACCCTCAGTCACAGCCTTCTAACACATATATGATAAAAAGAGTTTGGGGTTACCATAGGGGCTATAGGGTTGGGACAATCATATAGATGCTAGGGCTTGATGTGCTCATAGACAGGACCCTAGCAGGTACTACCACTCTGAGTTGACCTGGGAGTAATGGTGATGAAATGAGTACTCCACACTCCCACCAGCTCTAGAAATGGAGCCTCACCCCTAGATCAAAGTGTCATACCCTGGACACTAGTTTGAAAAGTAATGGCTTTTTAAAATCTGAATTATTTGGGAACGTATCATCTTGTGAACTATTTGACCAAGTAAAACTTTTGTAACGGACACCGAAATTTGGTTCCTTTAATACGAGAATATTTTTTTACCAATCATTGAAGGAAAAAAAAGAAAAAAAGAAAAGAAAAAATCTTCAGATGAATCATGAAATCCTTTTTCCTTTACTTTTTTAGTTTAAAAAGAGAAAAGTTTGATGATTTACGAAACATGAATAAAAATCTGTCATATTTGATTTTATAAAAGGTCACATAGCATCAATCATGACTCGGATTTTTTGAGGGAAAGGAAAAAAAAAGAAAAAGATAGATCTTCCAATTTGATACTAATGCACACACATGTATATGTGTGTGTGCATATATATATATATATATGTACATATATATGAATATGTGTATGCATGTGGTATATATGTGTGTGTGTGTGTGTGCGCGCATTTATATACGTGTGTGTATGTGTGTGCATATATATATGTACATATATATGAATATATGTGTGTGTGCATATGTATGTATGTATGTATGTATATATATATGTGTGTGTGTGTGTGCATATATATGTGTACATATATATGAATATATGTATGTATGTGTGTGTATGTGCATATGTATGTATATATGTGTGTGTGTGTGTGTGTACATATATAAATGTATGTATATGTGTGTATATATATATATGTGTGTGTGAGTGTATGTGTGTGCATATATATATTTTCCAACTCCTCCGCACGAGCAGGATACGACACAAGGTCAATTTCTTAAGTGGAGTTTAACAGGTTTGAATTCAGAGTTTTCCTTCTCCTAGACTGGTTACCTAGACAAGGTTAAAGACCCCAGTCTGCCCTGCTATTTACCCATAGCTAGAGGAAGAGTAGGATTCATACCTTTCCCAAGGGTATTAGCACTAAGTGAAATGCAGTTACCACGTCCAGGATTTGAACTCGTGGCGACAAGTCCATTTCCCATGACTTTAACCATTATACCACGCACCACGCGTGTTTGTGCCTGTCTGTGTGCGTGTGTGTGTATGAGATATAGAGAAATAAGCAATAATGTAAGTAAAAAAAGTGGTTGTTATGAAAGGGTTAAAATGTGATAATAAAACGATCATAGAGAGAAATTGATTGATGGATGATCTTTGTTGTTTCGTCCAATCCAATTGAACAATATTGATTGCAAATCTTAATCTTCAAAATCTATCAGACATTCCTTTCTTTGTTAAGACTGACAGCATCACCCCCCGGGGTGGGGGTTGTTTGTCACGTTTTTTTTTGGGGGGGAGGTTGTTTTTTTACCCCCCCCCCTCTCGTTCCACACTATTTTATTACTCGGATGATTTTTCATTGGAATTTCCACAGCCAGACAAACTTATCAGTTTTACTCTTTCATTGATTCATTGGTTCCGTTTGGTTTGGTGGCTGAGGCAGTTGCATCTATTTTAATTGTTTGGTGGGTGTTTGAATCCTGGTGCTGCCTGGAGAAATGCCCCCCACCTCCCTCGGATCATGTGATTTATTATCTTATCGGTCCACGAGTCAAAGCTCCTATATCAGGTAAGACGGTTGCGTTTATTTCAATTACTTGGTCGCTGTTTGAATCCAGGTAAGTATTTTCCTGACCTCCGACCAGGTCAGATTGACCCAAGGACTTTTTAAGGTAGAGAGCCATCCACTGAGACGCATACAGTTGTCAGTGCAAGGAGTGCACAAATCCATTCAACATTCTCCTTTTGGGGCATCTCAGGCGCCAGGTAATAAATCCACTCCTGCTCCTCTAAGACAAAAGAGCAAATGCAGCCTGGGGGGGGGTATGGCTCCCTAGGATCATGCGATTTATTATATATCTTACCGGCCTAGGAACCAAAGCTCCTATATCAGGTAAGACAGTTGCATCTATTTCAATTGCTTGGTCAGTGATTGATTCCAGGTAAATATTTTCCTGAACTGCCCCCCCCCCCGCGGATTGACACAATAACTTTTTAACAGGGGGAGCCACATACAACTGAAGCTCATACAATAGCCATTGCAAAAAGTACAACATCCTTTTTGGGTCACTGGGCAATAAACCCACCCCTATACTTTTTTGGATGAGGGAGCAGGTGTTTGGATGAGGGAGCAGGTTGGTCTGCCATTTTAACAAAGAAACCAAATGAGCCCCTTTTTATAAACTTATGACCTTTGAACTTTGACATCAATAACACTGGTCTGCAATGTTTTCATGATCAAATTTTAAATAGTTGATTTTAAGGCTTTTACACTGAATCCAAAAATCATACTCATTTTTTCTAATCAGATCAAATTTCTGATTGCTTAATAGGTTGATTTTAACGGCATATTAACCTATCCAGGGTTATTTTATGCCAAACGGTAGGTTGTGAGGGATCTTTTTTTTCAAGGATTTTTCTTGATTTCGATATTAGGTTGTTTGCAGTTGTTTGTTTTAAATTGGATTGAAAATCAGTTTAAAGGATAAGTTTATAGGATAAAGTTCAAGTTTGTTATAAGCGATAGTTTGGTAGAAAGTTTTTTTTTTTTTTTTTTTTTTTTTAAAAACATAATTTTTATAAAAAGCTTTAAATTTTTTCTAATAAAGTAATGATGTCTAGACAGCTCTTTAAAAAAGTCAGGGTCAATTGTGGGTGACGGCCTGTACCGAACCTCGACTTAGTGGGTTCTAGGCTGATGCTCAACCAACTGAGCTAAACTGGTGCAGTAGGTTGTGAGGGATGGACAAATTTATTGTTAAGGATTTTTTTTTTTTCAAGGATTTTTCTTGATTTTGACATTTGGTTGTTTGCAGTTGTTTTTTTGGGATTGGAAATCATTTTAAAGGATGGGTTTATAGGATAAAGTTAAAGTTTGTTATAAGCAATAGTTTGGTAGAAAGGTTTTTTTAAAACCATTTTTATAAACAAATTTCTATTTAACCAATAGATGGGACCCGATAACAGGTACTACCACTCCAGGTCAGAGTGGACCTGAGAGTATGGTGATGAATGGTCACATTCCAAGACTTGGAAGATAGATAACATCATACCCAGGATAATAAAACCCTCAGCCTCTACCTTCTATATAAAAGGGTTTGGTTTGGTTTTGTTTAACGGTATATCAACCTCAGTGGTCATTTAATGCTGATAAAGTTTTGAATAAATCAATTCTTAATGGATAATACAATTTTAAAAAAAAATACATTTTTCTATTTAACCCATAGATGGGACCCTAACCTACCACTCCGGGGTCGGAGGGAGCAATGGCGATGAAGGGGTGCTCCACATTACCCAAACTTCCAAAACTGGAACCTCACCATCAGATAGAGTTTTAACATCATTCCAGGACATGGCCCTCAGCCACCACCTTCTAGCACCCATATAAAAAAAAGGGGTTGGGGATCGCCATAAGGGCAATAGTGTTGGGACAATCATATAGGTCCTAGGGCTTGACATGGCCAGCCAATTGATTGGAGGAGGCCTCTCTGACTGCCCGTCTAGCCTAAGTAATGGCCAAAGTGTTGCATGTCATGGACTGTTCATCTACCAGAATTCCATCCTTAAGCCTCACGATCACCACCCATGCCAACCGGTGGTCCTATTGGTCTCCCCCCTCTGCAGAGGTGCAGTTGGTATATTCTAAAGCCACAGCCAACAGGGCTATCAATTTTTTAAGATACAACCTCTTACTTGAAATGTATAGAACAATTTGATAGCTATGACAAGTGGAGTCCACAGGCTTTTGAATAAATGTTATTAGGTAAAACTTATTAAAAACCAGACCTGACTAAACAGAATGAGTGTTATTTTTTAATTTAGCATAAAATGGCGATCATAAAAAGGTGTGTCAAAAAAGTATTGAGATTTTTTGTACTTTGACTCACCTTGTATTCTGAAAAAAAAAAAAAAAAATTTGTACTTTTTTTTATATATACCTTGTATTCAATCAATTTATTTTTTTTAACTTTTTTAACATGCCTTGATAAACCATTGACTTTTGGAAAAAAATAAAATCTTTAACACAGGCCTGTGTAATCAAAGAAAATAATCACTTCCTATGTGTGTCTAAAGACATTGAAGTTTCATTAAAATTTGTGGCAATGAGAAAATTTTCATTTTTTTTCACTGTTTTTTTTTTTTTTTGGGGGGGGGCTTTTTTGTTGTCCAGTAGTGTCTAAATAATGTGAACTTTAAATGAAAGGTTTATAGGAGAAATTTATTAAGTGTATTGGAAATTTGGCATGTGTCAGCTTTTAGGGTAATCAACAAAAGAATCATGTCAAAACTTTTGTCAATAAAAGAAAAAAAAGAAAAAAAGACCCCCCCCCCAAAAAATGAATCAATTCTTATCGAAAGATCAGTTTTTAAAGAAATAACAAAAAATCAATGTTATTAATTGACATTATATCATAAAAACTGGAAAAATCTGGAAAATTCCATAATTAGAAGATTTTCTTTGCTTCCATCCATACCAACCCCCCCCAACACCACCCCCACACATGATCTTTTTTGCTCAAATTTTTAGATATTTGATTTTTATTTGGGGCTTAGAATCAACAATATAGGATTTCTTTCTTGGATTGATTTGAGGCAAATCCGCTTTCTTATATATATTTTATAAAAAAAGGAAGGTCCGCAAAATGTATTTTGTTCTCAGAAAATTTTTTTTATTTCTTTTTGTTTTACATATGCAACACGTGTTTCAGATCTTCTGGTATCTTCTTCAGGCTTTGATTGATAATATGAAAATGAATTCTTACATGCATGTGTATATATATATACATACACATGAGTATTTCTTCCTCTTCCTGTTTTTGTGGGAGTGGAAAGGAATTTCATTTTTAACATTAGTCTTTTAAACAGGTGTTTTTGTTTTTTGGGTGGTTTGCTAAAAATTCATCAGCTGAATTTTATAACTTTTTTTATTACTTTTTTATTTGGGTTGTCTTGATAAAGTTCATCAGATGTTCATTTGATATATCAGGTGTGGGTGTTTGTAATTTGTTTTTGTTCTTATATATATATATATATATATATATATATATATATATTTTATTTATTTATTCATAGAGTACTATAAGTGTGAATACGATGATATACATACATAAACAGAGAAAGTAGGAGTGAATAAAAAAACTAGACCCCCCCCCCAAAAAAAATACTGTGTTAGAAAAAAAAATACGATCAAGATAAGTCCAAAAAATAAAAATAAGCCTCATCTCAAAAATTCAGACAAATAATTCTATCTATATATAATGGAAATTCAGTCGTCTGTCTGTAACTGAAACTACATTACTACTTAAGTCTCAATATCCTTAGGAATAGTGTAAGTTTATGAATGAGTATTTAATTTATAGTCAAAATCATTACTACATAGAATAAAGAACGAGCCTGTATGATATATGCTCAGAAATTAAGTATACAAAATTAAACGGTTCACATTGTTTGTTAAAACAAGTTTTAATAAATACATGCCTGGTATTATTGATTTATATATAGTTTGTTTTATTTTAATATGTTTAAAGTTATCAAATGTACAGAGTTTTATGAGAAAATTATATACAAACAAGAAATAGTCATATAAAGTTCTTCTACATAAGATTTTATATTTTATCATATGGTGAAAACAAAAATGTTCCATTTTATTATTTTGGTTTATGACAGGCAATAATCAAAACAGAATGGTTTTAATGCCTCCCAAGAGATTTGGTTTGGTTTGGTTTTATGGCATATCAACCTCAGTGGGTCATTTAATGCCGATAAAGTTTTGAAATAAATCAATTCTTAATGGATAATACAATTTTTTTATAAATACATTTTTCTATTTAACCCATAGATGGGACCCTAACAGGTACTACTGCTCTGGGTCAGAGTGGACCAGGGAGCAATGGTGATGAAGGGGTGCTCCACACTCCCCAAACCTCCAAAACTAGACATATAGACCCTCAGTCACCACCTTCTAGCACCCATATGATAAAAAGGGGTTGGGGCTTGCCATGAGGGCAATAGGGTTGGGAAAATCATATAGGTGCTAGGGCTTGACGTGACCAGCTGATTGATTGGAGGGGGCCTCTCCGACCACCCGTCTAGCTCAAGATGGGGCCAAAGTGGAGTATTGCAAGTCATGAACTGCTCATCCACCTGGTTCTATCCTTAAGCAACACGGGTCGCCACCCACGTCCAACAGGTGGCCCCATTCTAACACCCCACCGACAGGGCGGCCTCCCAAAAGAAGACCCATAAATATTTGAATTAATTTGAAATCAACAGTTAGAAACTTGGTTTTATTAGAAAGAAACATATTTATTTGAATTTTGACGCCAAAATTATCTTTTTAGGTCTATTAATAAAAAAATATAAGATTTCAAAGATTTAATTTGTGCTCATCCGCTTTGTTTTTAATAATGGAAAAAAAAGACTTGGTTTATTTTCTCAGACGTCTTTACCAAAACCGAACCCCAAAAGGGTCCAACCGCGCGGTGAGAAGATGACTTACTTGGGAACAGACGACCATCACGTCTGACCTCTTCGACTAACCGCCAAATTCTAACTACCCTAACTCAGCTCCTATCACACGCTTTTCCTTTAGCCAATTTTAATTTTTTTTATGAGTGTGGCTAAAATTAATTTTTACACCACTTGGAAGCTGATTTTTTTGCTAGTATTTTTAATATAGACTAGAAGGACCTGTGGATATATTACAGTTTGATAATCTAATATTACAACAATTGATATGTCTACTTAAGAGCTATTGCTAAATAGTTCAATTTGTAAAAAGTATAATCTTAATTTAACTCTCTCTAAAACACTTTTTTTTCTTCTTTTCAACATGTTTGATTGAAACAGATTAGCGTTATTACCGCTACTTTCTATCTTTCTCCTACTTTTTAAAAAATCTTTTCTGTGTAGCATGTCCTTTTCTTCCCTTTCTTTCTTTATGATAAAAAATGAATGGTCCATTATTTAGCTTAGGTGACAACACTCATAAGAAATAAATGGATAGGCAACACCAGAAACTAAGGATTTGCATTTTTTAATTTCATCTTGGTAGATTTGGATGGTCCCCTTTTTAACCAGAGGGTGTTGCAAGATGAAAACGGTCTGAAGATTAAAGAACAATTGTCTTAATATATAGATAGGAACATTAAAAGATTCACACAGAAACTGTAGGTTGGAAAAAAAACAAAAAAAAAAAAACGAAAATACTTTAAATACATTTTTTTTTATTTTTTAGATTAGTGAAATAGATCACTAATTAGGACTGAGCCTATTTTAGCAGTGACCACCACAAGTGGAGTTTAACAGGTTTGAATTCATAGTTTTCCTTTGCTTAGACTGGTTGCCTAACTCAGGTTAAACAGCCCAGTCTGCCTTACTATTTACCCATAGCTGGAAGGAGAGTAGTTGGATTCATACTTTTCCCAAGGGTATTAGTGTTTTGTCCAGGATTTGAATTTGGGTCGATGAATCCATTTCCAACAACTAACTATTTCACCACGTGCCCCCCAACTGAATATTACTAAAGTGAATTGAACACACTTAGAAATGAGAGTCACCTTTCAAAGTGGAAAGGTATTTTTGTTGTAGACAAATCAATAGTTTTACACTCTGAGGTACTTCATGGTAAACAAGATTGTCTGCTGATGCCAGAGTTGTTGAATCTTTTAAACACCAAATGTTTCAGACAAAACTTTGTTTCAGACAAAAACGATTCTTAGATCTCTACAGTCACTTTCATTGTACAATGTTGCAAACACTTACATTATGTTTACGACCAAAAAGAAAGGGGTTGGTTTAACTCGATCAGTAGTGGCCTGGTGCCTCAACGTTAAGCAAGGTACAGAGAGGGGTGAGGCAGAGAGGAGAATAGCCTCGACAGAAAAGAGTGCCAGAAAGAGAGAGAAAAGCCAGCAGCCCCAGAAAGCATCACAGTTTGTGTGCATTCAGTGCACCAAAGACTGTCACTCAAGAATTGGCCTGCAGAGTCACTTGCACAGATAAATTTTTATTTTTCTATTTTTTATCGGACACTATGCCATCGTCCTTAGAGGACGGAAAGGATCCAATAAGAGCATCCGACTAGGAACCCCAAGGTACCGGGTTCAATACCCGCCCTTGCCAACTCAGCGTAAGCGTAGCACAGAGATCTGTGCGGTAAAGTGGAGCTGATGGTAGGTGTGGTGCTTTGCCTCAGACACCAAAACAATCTCCTTGTTCTAGTACTAATGAAAAGGAGATAGACTCCCTCAATGACTAGCTGATACCGACTTTAGGTCACCCCAATGACTTTACTTTTTACTACCAAAAAAAAAATGCCCTCTGGGCGGTCTAAAATTTAATTTTTGAAACTTATTGCCAGAGGGGGTGGGAGTTAAAAATTCAATGTCAGAGAGTTTGTATCATAAGTAATTAAAATCATCAAATTTATTAAAGGAGTAAAAAAAATAAAACAAAACGAAATGGAAACTTAGTTTTGATAACTTTAGATATCTATCTATATATATATATATATATATAAATAAAGGGCTGTATGTCTGGATGAAACTATGAAAATAAAACAATTAATGGTAATATATATATATACACACACATTAAATATCACCAGTGCTTGAATTTGTGCAAAACTTATGAAGATTTGAGTTATATTTGAAGATATTTAAAAATTAAAATATACATAGAAATAGCATTGAAATTTTACTTAAAAATGTCCAGCATTTGTAAATCTCAAGAGTAAACAAATCAATACATCAGGTTTCTCTCCCTCTACCCAGGCAATGCTGGGTAGCTGCTTCTAGTATTAAAATAAAACATACTATATATAAATATATATTACCGGGCATGTATTTATTAAAATTTGTTTTAAAAACAATGAGGATTGTCTAAAGCTGCATGCTCAAACTTAGAGTGTATTTATTTCATGTATTGATGATTTTGGGTAATGTGACGTTAACAGTGACATAGTTTTGGTTACAGACAAATTGACACTTAATCTCCATTATTAATAGATTTCAGTCTCTGATAAAATGTCATCTGCAATCATCATCAGGTCATGCTGATAGCACGGATTCCCGTGACTCTCTCTTGCCACCCATCCCTATCAGTCATCAAAATCCTTGTTTTCTCAACATTTAGCTTAGAAACTTGTTAGAAAATTTAGTAATTTCAATATTTAAAACAGAAAAGCTTGTCATTTTAAACGAAACAAATGAAATATTTTAACTAGAATTCAAATTGAAAATATACCCTCCCATCACCACTGACACCTCCGATATGCTGTTTTTTTTTTTACCTAATAATTAAGCTGTAATAGTGATAACATTTTAAAAGATTGAAATCTATTTCCTCAGAAGGTGGCAAAGTTTTGAAGAAAAATATTTTGTGGTAATTTTGTATGTTAATTTGTAACTTTCACTACATGGGAAACGTTACAGTTCCAAAATCGACCTACTCTACTGCTAAGCCACCTTAAGCATCACAAGTTGTTACATAATCTATGCGGTTGCATAAGATTATTGTCAATCCCCTGTATTTCTAAAGGGAGGGCCCCCTTTTCATATAACAGGCGGGACTTTCCATGGAGTAGTACAGAAAGCCTGCGAAATACGTGAAGTCACGTGGGACCTGTTTGGGTCTTCAGTTTCAGTTTGACGTCGGGCAGAGAAGATGTGCTGCCTTAACTGGAACTCACTGCATACGCGCACTATGTTAGTCAAATGTTAAGTAAATAAAAGCTTAAGAAAATAACACGGTTTTGTGATTAATGAATGTCTTGGTAACTAGACTAATCTAGAAGAAGAAATGAGTTAAGTGCGACCGATCACCAAGACGAAGTCCAGACACTAGAAGAGACGCTAGAAGAAGAATAGAAGCAAGTAAGGAAAGAGGTATGCAACAAAGTCACCACCCGTGGCAAACAGGTGGCCTCATTGGAGAGGCAGTCAGTATATTCTAAAGCCTCAGCTGGATCATCTACTTTCGATGATAAATGATACTAGAAGTTTTCACTTTAAAATACAAGACACACTTCAACATTACACAAATCAGCTATTGGCTTAAGATTTCACTTCAAGTCATTAAACAAAAAACATAAAAGTTAATGAATTGTTGTGTAACACTGACACAGAAGCCTCGAGGGTGAGTGCTAGATTTAGATATGGAGACGCCCTCAGCTACATAAAGCTTGGAGACATTTTGGTTTAAAAAAAAAATAAAAATAAAAAAAAAAGAAAAGAATATCTAGCACTCCTGAGGATTACAAGGCCCGAAGCTGTAGTTAGTTTTGCTCGTGTTGAAATCCATTATTGCTTAAGGTCATTGATAGATAACTCAGGCGTTAAAAGTTTACTTCTGTGAATTTAATCCTCATAACCAGATAAAAGTTATAGAGTTTAGTATTTCATTTGACAGTCATAAATATTGAACAACTTTTAGAAAACAATAAATTATAAAGTAAATCTGAAAATTTACAGTTGTGCTTTTATTATATGTGAATATCTCAAATATCAAAATGTGCTTTCTTCTATCTTATTCTTATTATAAGTAACCAAGTCTTGACACTACTTTAACTCAAATTTTAATGCTCTATTAATGATACTAGCAAATATATGCACCCTCCGTAGGGTGCAAGTATTTTAGTTAAATTTTATAATAAAATATCATATTAAATTAGAAAGGCTAATGAAACTGAATAAGAATGTAGATAAAAAGATTTTGAACAGAGGGGTTATGATTGAAAAATAGAACAACTTTGAAACTAACTCTTCCATCATTTTCCGTTCATCCCATCTTTCATTGGTAAATTTTCCTAAATTTAAACTGTTTAGTTAAAATAGGAAGTAAAAAATAATATTACAGTTATTTCTTCTTGTCAAGGGATTTCTTTTAAGATTCATTGAAGAGATTTTTGCTTATATTCATTAAAATAAAACCAAACAGTTAGAAATCAATAATACTTAGCACATATTTATTAAAATCAAATTTTAAATATCAATATGCAAATTAGCCTTCTCGTTCACACTGTAAACCGCTATTTTGTTGTATATATAAATACAATTACATGTTATTAGTACGTAGATATGGTCAACAGTATTAATAAGGTATAACAATTTTATCAATTATTGAGGTTTAAATAAAGATAAATTCATGGAGAATGTGACGTCAATAACTAAGGGAATTGTTACATGAGTAGTGATATAGTTTCGGTTACAGACAAACACACTATCTCCATTATAATAAGATATATCTCAAATATCAAAATGTGCTTTCTTCTATCTTATTATTATTATTACAAGTAACCAAGTGTTGACACTACTTTAACTCAAATTTTAATGCTCTATTAATGATACTAGCAAATATATGCACCCTCCGGGTGCAAGTATTTTAGTTAAATTTTATAATAAAATATCATATTAAATTAGAAAGGCTAATGAAACTGAATAAGAATGCAGATAAAAAGATTTTGAACAGAGGGGGTATGATTGAAAAATAGAACAACTTTGAAACTAACACTTCCATCATTTTCCGTTCATCCCATCTTTCATTGGTAAATTTTCCTAAATTTAAACTGTTTAGTTAAAATAGGAAGTAAAAAATAATATTACAGTTATTTCTTCTTGTTAAGGGATTTCTTTTAAGATTTATTGAAGAGATTTTTGCTCATATTCAATAAGATAAAACCAAACAATTAGAAATCAATAATACTAAGCATATATTTATTGAAATCAATTTTTTAAGATCAATATGCAAATTAGCCTTCCCATTCATACTGTAAACCGCTATTTTGTTGTATATATAAATTCAATTGCATGTTATTAGTATGTAGATATGGTCAACAGTGTAAGTAATGTAAAACAATTTTATTAATAATTGAGGTTTAAATAAAAATAAAATCATGGAGAATATCATGTAAATAACTAAAGGAATTGTGACTTGTATAGTAATATAGTTTCGGTTACAGATAGACAAACCCACAATCTCCATTATAATAAGATTAGCAAAATAAAAAACACCCTCCAGGCTATGTAAAAATAGATTTTTGAAACATATTGCCTGAGGGGTGGGAGTTAAAAAAAATCAATGTCAGCGAGGTTGTACCCTAAGTAAGTAAAATCATCAAATTCATTAAAGGATTAAAAAATAAAACAATTTGAAATGTAAACTTTAAATATGTATTAAAATAAAACAAACTATATATAGATATATAATACCAGTCATGTATCTATTAAAACTTGTTTTAAAAAACAATGAGGACTGTCTAATGTTGCATGTTCAAATTTTGAGTGTATTTATTCTATGTTATGATGATTTTGGGCAATGTGACGTAAGCAGTGACGTAGTTTTTGTTACAGACAAAAACCGGAATCAAATCTCCATTATTAATAGATTATCATTAGATCTTTTATATTATCATTCCTTATACACAATGAGGCGCGTGGTCAAATGGTTAGAGTCATAGGAAATGGACTCGTCGACCCGAGTTCAATTCCTGGACGAAGCTGTTTGAATTTCACATAGCGCTAATACCCTTGGGAAAGGTATGAATCCAATTCTCCCTCCAGCTATGGGTAAATAGCAGAGTAGACTGGGCTCTTTAACCCTGGCTAGGTAACCGGTCTAGGAGAAGGAAAACTCTGAATTCAAACCTGTTAAACTCCGCTTAAGAAATTGAACTTGTGTCACATCCTGCTCGTGCGGAGGGGTTGGTAAATATATATACACAATGAAATCTGAAACAGTATCTTTTATATTATTTCATATTATATCTTATTATTATTATTATTATGCTTAGGTAGGTAGGTTGGTTGGTTGGTTGGATTTTACATCATGTCAACCCTTGTTGGGTTATTTTGTGTTAAAGAGTTTGAACTCCTCTCACAGTGTCCATTTCCTACAAAAGTGACCATTAAATCACACACTTCCAACAAAGTGGTTTATTTCAAAATAAGAAGCAGTCAGTTTGTTTTAAAACAGTTGGTAATATATTTTGGTGTTTTATGGCATATCAAACCTTTATGGGTTATCTACAGTCCACAGGAGATAAACATAGATATTTACCAATCCCTCCACACAAGTTGGATGTAACACATGGTGAATTTCTTAAGTTTAACAGGTTTGCATTTTCCTTCTCCTAGATTGGTTGCCTAACCTTGAACCGAAGTTAAAGAGCCCAGTCTGCCCTACTATTTACCCATAGCCAGAGAGAGAATAGTTGGATCAATACCTTTCCCAAGATATTAGTGCTATGTAAAATACAAACAGCCTAGTCCAGGATTTGAACTCATCCTGCCGTGTCCATTTCCTATGAAGGTAACCATTATACCACACGCCTCCAACAAAGTGGTTTATTTTAAAATAAGAAGCAGTTAGTTTGGTCCAAAAAAAGGTCTTAATAGATTATGGTATTTGATGGCATATCAACGCCTTATGGTTTGGTTTGGTTTGTTTTTAGTTTGGTCCAAAAAAAGGTCTTAATAGATTATGTTGGATTTTGTGTAAAGTATTCAACTCTGTTACAAGATGAATGCCAGACTAAAACTAGAGTTTGGTAGGTGGCTTATATGGAGCTTTGGATTGTTCCATTATGAACTCAGACAAGTTCATTTCCTGAGTTCTGATTGGATGTTGGATTTTAGGGTGAGTAAGAACATGGATAAGTACCCACTCTTCAGCCATTACTTTGCATTATGCTAGCAGCATGCAAGGACTGTATTTAAGTTACAGCTTGCCTGTTGTTCTCGTCTGCTAACTCGACGGTAGTTAGAACCCCACTGCGACGGTGAGTATCATTGTTTCTACAGTATTTGATGGCACATCAACACCTTATGGGTTATTTATAATCCACTGATTTTTTTAAACACAATTTTTATAAAAAGCTTTAAATTTTTTTCTAATAAAGTAATGATGTCTAGACAGCTCTTTAAAAAAGTCAGGGTCAATTGTGGGTGACGGCCTGTACCGAACCTCGACTTAGTGGGTTCTAGGCTGATGCTCAACCAACTGAGCTAAACTGGTGCAGTAGGTTGTGAGGGATGGACAAATTTATTGTTAAGGATTTTTTTTTTTTTCAAGGATTTTTCTTTATTTTGTTTGCAGTTGTTTGTTGTGGATTAGAAATCATTTTAAAGGACAACTTTATAGGATAACGTTCAAGTTTGATATAAGCAATAGTTTGGTAGAAAGTTTTTTAAAACCATTTTTATAAACAAATTTCTATTTAACCAATAGATGGGACCCGATAACAGGTACTACCACTCCAGACCAGAGTGGACCCGAGAGTAATGGTGATGAAGGGGTGCTCCATTATAATCCACTGATTTTTTTATACAATGCTCTGATGTTATTGGGCGATAAATATAGCTTTGACAAATGGACGGAGAGAAAGATTTAGAATTTGTAAACAGATGTTCTATTCAACCCATAGATAGAACCCTAACATGTATTTGTTAAGATCAGATTTTATATTGTCTAATTAAATCAACGTTCTAAAAAGTATATCATTGAATGATTTTGTTTTCGATTTTGTGACCGTCAGTGGATTTTTAAATCTACAAAATCTTCTTTTTTTTTTCTGGGATATTTTCATAACATTTCTGATAATTATGAAACTTTGATTAAGATTATTTGGTTTTCACGAAATATATGAAATTTAATCAGTAGAACATATGACTTGAAACAGATGAGGTGCCGGTTTCAATATCGGCCCTCAGCAATTTAGCGCATTAATACTGACACTTTCCAGCTCAGTGTATGATTAGCACAGCTTGAATCTGTGCGGTAAATCGAAGTTGATGGTAGGTGTGGCGCTCACCCTCAGTCGCAAAAACAATCTCACTGGTCTCATGCTAGTGAATAGGCCACTCCACGGATTTTACTTACTAATGTGGTATCTTATGACATTGATTCATAGATCAACTGATTCTCTAAAAGAAAAGTTTTCAACAAAGCTGTATTAGCATAAATTTACTAGTTGTAACATAAAAATATTTATTTAAACAAATAATTTATCCAGAATTTGTGCACTGACTTCCCCTGACACAAAGATAAATGTTTATCATCATGTCGTGCAAGTAGCACGGATATTCATAACAATCTCTCGCCAACCTTCCCTATCATTCATTGCCCCCGGGAGGTCTTCTGCGCAGCAACCAGCATCTTCGCATAGTTGGTCAATGTAGGTCCTTGGTGGGGCATGTCCACGTGTTGGCTTCCACTAGAGAATGTTGCTTATAAGCTCGTACTTGCTTCTCCAACAGTGTCCCACATGCTTAGTCTGTCTCACTTGGATTGTGAGATGGGGGTGGGGCAGGTTGCCATACAGCTGCTTCCTTGTGGGATGCTATTTTTTGTTCAAGACTGTACACAGCATTCTTGTGCAGCTCCCATCTAGCTTATTCTCAAGGCGCTTCGTTAGGGTCCAAGTGGTGCAGTCATACAGCAGTACTGATATAACCATAGCATGGAAGAATTGTCGCTTTAACTTGTCTGTGAGATTGGATTTCCATATGACTGATAATTTGTTTGTGGCCGACCATAAATGTTAAATGTCTTTAATGGCTGTGTCATTTGTTGGTTCTGATTACATCCAAGGATTTAACGATGTGTTTACAGAGAAACAAGAGAAATAAAATGGTCACTTGTTGATAACTTATTGATTGATGAGATTAATTTCTCTCCAAGGGCAGACAACTCCGGTGGTTACCGACCCAACACTGGATATTATGATATTAGTCTTAATCATTAGCATACTGGTTGATGAAGAGAATTGCTTTAGATATGTATGCAATCGTTCAGAAAATAATGGTCTTTGTTGTTTTATTGTTGATGTGGTTAACAAAATATTCCAGCTGATCAGTTGCAACAATCTCAGACAAATCTGCACCAAATATTACCAGACAAACAACTTAAGAGACCTCTTCAAAAATACTAAACCAGAAGACATCTTGAATTTTCTATATATAAAAAAAGGGGGTGTGGTGGCAACCTTTTCAACAAGATCTAACCAAACCAATCCTTTCACCAAAATTGACCTGCCTTGTCGCTGGGGCGTTAGAATGCACCAACTGCACCTCTGCAGAAGGGTAAAACTCCCCCAATGGGGCCACCTGTTGGCCATGGGTGGCGATTCGTGATGCTTAAGGATAGAACACAGGTGGATGAGCAGTTCATGACATGCAATACTCCACTTTGGCCCTATCTTGTGCTAGACGGGCAGTCGGAGAGACCCTCACCGATCAATCGGCTGGTCACGTCACCTATATGATTTTCCCAACCCTATTGCCCTTATGGCAAGCCCCAACCCCTTTTTATCATATGGGTGCTAGAAGGTGGTGACTTCTGTCCTGGGAATGACGTGCATCTGCCATTGTGTTAGATACAAGTTTAAGCATATTATGTACACAATTCTTTAGAAAATAATGATCTTTGTTGTTTTATTGTTGATGTGGTTAACAAAATATTCCAGCTGATCTGTTTGCAACAATCTCAGATAAATCTGCATCAAATATTACCGGACAAATATCAAACAAGAAGACATCTTGAATTTTCTAGAAAAAAAGGGGGGGAACCTTTTCAACAAGATCTAACCAAATAAACTTGAAGTAGACAACCAGCTAATACTTGCATCTACCTATCAATCTACCTGCATCTATCTTGTATCTCTTACTTATATATACATATTTACCAACCCCTCGGCATGAGCAGGATGTGACACAAGATCAATTTCTTAAACGGAGTTCAACAGCCTTCTCCTAGACCGGTTACCTAACCATGGTTAAAGAGCTGAGTCTACCCTGCTATTTACATATAGCTGGAGGGAGAGTAGGATTCATACCTTTTCCAAGGGTATTAGCGCTAAATGAAATGCAATTACCACGTCCAGGATTTGAACTCGGGGCAACGAGTCCATTTCCAATGACTTTAACCATTACACCACGCGCTTCCTACTCTCTTACTTATATATATGAATTTAATTTACACTATCCCATAATCTGGTTTGGTTGTGCAGGCACTACCCATGTAGTGTGTCTTGTTCAAGAATAAACATGGATGAGCCCATCCCTCTCCAGGTCTACAACTGGTTTGAATTCAAAGTTTTTCTTTTCCTCGACTGATTGACATAGTCTGTCTTACTCGTTTACCATAACTGGAAGGAGAATAAAAGTAAAGTCGTCGGGGCGGCCTAAAGTCGGTATCAGCCAATCAGTGAGGGAGTCTATCCCCTTTTCACTTGCGCTAGACCAAGGAGATTATTTTAGCATCTGAGGTGGAGCGCCACACCTACCATCAGCTCCTTACTTTACCGCACAGATCCATGTGCTACTCATACGCTGAGTTGGTGGGGACCGGTATCGAACTAGGAACCTTGTGGTTTCTAGCCGAACGCTCTACCGACTGAGCTAAATTGAATTCTGTTGAAGTCAGTCTGCTGTTGAAGTGAACAACCTGCTAATTCTGAGTGAATTTGAAATGAAGCAGCTGGTATATATAGCACTTAGGAATATTCCATATTTGGTAATACCATTCCCCAAGTCCTAATAGCTGGATGGTGCTTAGATAAATAAACCACCACTCTGTACTGTGCTTGTGGCAATGTAGGAATCGTATTTACGGCTTGATGCTATCTTTGTCTTCCAATTTGATGGTAATTGGGCTTCTACATTCACAAGGGTTTATAATCTGGACCAAAATGTCATTAATATCATCTACAGTAGACAAAAGAGGTTGGTTGGTTGGATTTTATGGCTTGTCAACCCTTGTTGGGTTATTTTATGTCAAAGACATTTTATTTGATTCATACTTGTTGGGCATTCAATATCTTTTCAAACTTAATTTTTAAACATTTTTTTTAATTCAACCTCTAAATGGGACCCTGACAGGTACTACCCTCCAGGTCAGGGTAGACATGGGAGTAATGGCGATGAAGGGGTACCATACTCTCCCCACAGCTCCAGAATTGAAACTTCACAACTAGAGGCAGTTTAACGTCATATCCAGGACCCTAAGAGCTTCAGCTACCGCCTTCTAGTACATATATGATAAAATGGTTTGGTGGTTTGCCATAAGGGCAATAAGGTTGGGGCAATCATATAGGTGCTAGGGCTTGGCACGACCAGCTGATTGATTGGATGGAGGCTTCTCCAACCACCTGTCTAACTAAGTAAGAGCCAAAGTGGAGTGTTGCATGTCATGGACTGCTCAGCAACCATGATTCAGTCCTTAAGCATTACAGATTATCCCCCACAGCAAACATGTGGCCCCATTGGGGGGATTGTACTCCTCGGTTATGGGTAGAATAGTAGGGCAGGCTGGATTCTTTAGCCTTGGCAAAACAACCAGCCTAGAAGGAAAACCCTGAATTCAAACCAGCAGTACTCTGCTTAAAAAATGATTGGTTTGGTTTGTTTTACGGCATATCAACCTCAGTGGGTCATTTAATACCGATAAAGCTGTGAAATAAATTCATTCTTAATGGATAATACAATTTTGTTTATAAACTCATGTTTTTCTATTCTACCCATAGATGGGACCCTAACAGGTACTACCACTCCGGGTCAGAGTGGACCAGGGAGCAATGGTGATGAAGGGGTGCTCCACATTCTCCAAAACTGGAACCTCACTATCAGAAAGAGTTTAACGTCATTCCCAGGACATGTAGACCCTCAATCACCGCCTTCTAGCATCCATATGATAAAAAGGGTTGGGGCTTGCTATAAGAGCAATAGGGTTGGGGCAATGATATATATTGAAGTAAGTCAGACAGTCAACAATTGGTTTGAACAATGTGACTGGCCAAGCCTAACCATGCAGTTACTAGTTCTCCAATGAACCCACTATGACAGCTTAAATAATTACTGCCACCACTGCCAGGAAGAGTCCATTAAGCTGAGGAGGTGTTTGACTGTTCCACTGTCCAATAGTTAACAATCTGTAACAGTCATTTCCAGACTGCAGGTTCAATCCTGGCTAAGGGTGAAAGTAACACAGAATAACAATTAACAGTATTCTACAATATAGGTGCTAGGGTTCAACGTGACCAGCTGATTGATCGGAGGGGGCCTCTGCGACCGCCCATCTAGCCCAAGATAGGGCCAAAGTGGAGTATTGAGTCATGTCCTACACATGGCAGAGAAAGGGATGTATCCAACTATTGTCCCACTCCAACTATAAGTAAATAGTATGGCAGACTGGGCTCTATAACCATAGTATGGCAACTTGTCTAGGAAAAGGAAAACCATGAACATTGAAACCTGTTAGACTCCACTTGAGAAATTGATCATGTGTCACATCCTGCTCTTGTGAAGGTGTTACATCCTGCTCTTGTGAAGGTGTTACATCCTGCTCTTGTGAAGGTGTTACATCCTGCTCTTGTGAAGGTGTTACATATTAATTGGATCCCTATTACATTTTTAAGGTAGCGTAGAAATCATTATGGCGATCAGTATAACTGATGGCCTTGAGAGTGAGTGACGGCGTTTGACCTCACTCTGACCTTGCGTTCTGGGGATGATCGTGAGAATCGGAAGGCAATAGAAGGTCCTTCCGGTTTAAGGAGTAAGCAACTCAGTTAGACAGTTAGAAGCGAAGCTAGCAAGATGTGAGCTCACTGCGTGATTGTCTGGTCTGGGGTTCTACGAATAAAGTAACATCATCGTAAATCGAAGTCTTGTGGTTATTACTAAAAGCTAACAATAGCACAGGGCTTCTGATAACAAGTAATCCCTAGCAACAGAAACCAGACCCGGAATCTCCAGATAAGAAAGACCAGACCTTAGAAGAAGCAAAGCCGGCCAGAAGACTAGATGACCAGAATAAGATGTAAGAGAAGTATATAACAAAGGTTATTGATAAATACATATTCTGCTTTAAAAAAATGACCTTGTGTCACACATTGTTCATGGTGGAAGGATTAGGTAAATATGTACTTCTAATGACAACTCTGATGAAAGCCAATCTAGAGAGCGGTTGGGTGAGCAATCTGGCAAACCACTCTCGCATAACTATATCATATGGCCAGACATTGGTATGAAAAGGCTGCTATTACCTTTTGTGACCTTGACAGAAGCCAATAGGATAAGCCCATGCATTTGCAAACCATCTGATATCCAATCAGTTCATCTTTTGCTTTCAGGCAAATCTGCCATCACGCTTGGACTCCACCCCCCCACCTTCTTCTCGTTTTTTTGATAATGATGTTTCTTGGATAATGTAACGTTGAATATATACAGCGAGATAATTTAACCAAGTTATATCGGATATAATTCACTGGAATTTTCGCTAATAGAATCACGTGAGGATGAATTCCACTATTTAATGAAAATGCCTATAACGTCTTTTTTTTTTTTTTTTTTTTTTTTTCAAAACATTAATCGAATTTACAAATCCATTATGGAGTTTCACTGAAGATGGAAGTCAGTCAAAGGGCTTCAGAATTTATTAATTTTCAGACATTACGTTCTTTTATCCTCGGATTGAAATCTTGTTTTACGCTGGTTTCCTGTCTGTTAAATAAGTTTTGGATTTAAATGTAAGGATGACAGTGGAACCCAAATTCACAAGATAAGGGGAGGGTTGGTTTATCTATTTCAGAAATGTTCATATATATATATATATATATATATATATATATATATATATATATCTCAACCCTCCTCACAAGCAGGATGTAACACAAGGTCAATTTCATAAGTGGAGTTTAACCGGTTTGAATTCAGTGTTTTTGCTGGAGGGAGATTATTTGGATGCATACCTTTCACAAGGGTATTAGTTTACCTCAAATCTAAGACTTGACCAAATATTTTTCAAAATAATAAACGGCTGTTAATGATTTTAATGAAGATAAACAATTTTGCTGTAGAAATTGAGTTAACACAATTCTGCTTCAAAAATGTACTAGATATGATTTTGCTGCAGGAAGGTATCAACTAAACAATGATTTTTGCTTGCAGAAAGGCGCCAAACCATGATTTTTGCTGCCAGAAAGGCGCCAAACCATGATTTTTGCTGCAGAAAGGCGCCAAACTATGATTTTTTTCTTGCAGAAAGGCACCAAACCATGATTTTGCTGCATGATTTTTGCTGCAGAAAGCGCCAAACCATGATTTTGCTGCAGAAAGGCGCCAAACCATGATTTTGCTGCGCCAAACCATGATTGCCAAACATGACATGATTTTGCTGCAGAAAGCGCCAAACCATGATTTTTGCTGCAGAAAGGCGCCAAACCATGATTTTTGCTGCAGAAAGGCGCCAACCATGATTTTTTGCTGCAGAAAGTGCCAAACCATGATTTTGCTGCAGAAAGGTGCCAAACCATGATTTTGCTGCAGAAAGCCAAACCATGATTTTTGCTGCAGAAAGGCGCCAACCATGATTTTTGCTGCAGAAAGGCGCCAAACCATGATTTTGCTGCAGAAAGGTGCCAAACCATGATTTTGCTGCAGAAAGGCGCCAAACCATAATTTTGCTGTAGAAATGTATAAAACATGGCTTTGCTATAAAAATGGATTAGATCCAAATAAAAAAGAAAATGGTTAGGAATTAAGTCATTCATTCATGAGAGAAGAAGAAATGTTTTTGTCATTTGTATAATATAAGAGGACAATAAATGCATCATTGACTTGAATGAAAGCATCATCAATAAAAGATCAGAACAGATGCACACACAATGCATTTATGCATTTGACCATGCAAACAAATATAAAATAAAAATTAAGATAAAGTGCATCTGTTGCATGAATTTATAAAGTCTGACTGAATGCAAATTTCTCTTTCAAGCAACAAGCTTCACCTTGCCAGCGTTAAAAACATTTAAAGCACAAATCGCTTACATATAACATTTTAAGTAACCTTCATAAAAGGGGAAGAAGAGAAGAAGAAGAAGAATGAAAAAAGGCGTCGAAAAATGCATTTTATTTTGGATGGCACAACGAAGATGAAGAAGAAGCTGAAGGTGAAGAAGGTGAAGAATCGTTTGCATCAATTAGTAGTGCGTTACAATGCAGTGACTGTCAATGGAGTTTGCAAGAAAGAGCTTTTAAAAAGTAGGTATTTGCACCGAACCGCACGGCAGCATCCATATTTTCATGACAACCTTTTACACAGTCTTCGAGGCAAATAAATGGAGTGCGGGGGAGAGAGAGCAAAATGAAGTGAAAAGACGCCAGGGTAAGCGGGTGGCGGCAAAGAGAAGAGAGAAGAAGAAAAAAATGCAATGAATGTAATGGACTGTGAATTGAATGGAATACAATAAACACAATAAGGGAGGGAAGGAAGGGAGGAGGAGGGAAGGAATGGAGGGAGGAAGGAAGGAAGGAAGGAAGGAATGAGGACGAGGGAAGGAATGGAGGAGGAAGGAGGAGGGAAGGAAGGAAGGAATGGAGGGAGGAGGGAAGGAATGGAGGAGGAAGGGAGGAGGGAGGAGGGAAGGGAGGGGAAGGTGAAAGGAAGGAAGGGAGGAGGGGAGGAGGAATGGAGGAAAAGAAGGAAGGGGGAGGAGGGAAGGAAAGGGGGAGGAGGGAAGGAAGTGGGGGGAGAACTTGGGAGTGATTTCGTTGAAGTTTATGTCAGTCAAGTTAGCCATCAATACTTGGATCCGGGTGCGTGGGGGTTGGGTGGTGTCAGTGATATGGCAGCGAGGAGGGGGGGGGGAGAGTCGAAACAGGATGGTGGTGGGGGGTGTAAGTAAGAAGACAAGAGCCATCTACTTAGGGAGCCTGATTGATAGTATCTGTTGGATAGCATAACTGACTCTACGGGGGGGGGGGGGGGGGTTTAAAATGAAAGTGAAAGTAAAAGTAAAACAGTTGAACAAAACAAAGAGATCAGTTTGAGAGAATAAGTCAGAAATAGGAACAAAAAGGTTAAAAAAAAAAACAAAAGAAAAACAAAAAAACAACAACAAAAAAAAACAACAAGTAAACAAAGTTCATGGATGCAAAAAGGGTAATGCAGCTAAAATGCAGATGGTAAAAATGTTGCATAAAAAAAACTAAAAAAAAAAAAAAAGAATAAAGTAAAGAAAAAAATTAGATGTATTGAAATTTAACATATTCAATGTAAATTTGGGGAAGAAATTATATATATATATATATATATATATATATATATATATACATACGTACATATACACACACAAACACATATATACAGCCGCCCTGTCGGCTGGGGTGTTAGAATGCACCGACTGCACCTCTGCAGAGGGGTAAGACTCCCCCGATGGGGCCAACTGTTGGCCGTGGGTGGCGACCCGTGATGCTTAAGGATAGAGCCCAGGTGGATGAGCAGTTCATGACTTGTAATACTCCACTTTGTGTTCCTTCTCCTAGACTGGTTACCTAGCCAAGGTTAAAGAGGTCAGTCTGCCCTACTATTTACCCATAGCTGGAGGGAGAATATTTAGATGCATACTTTTTTCAAGGATATTAGCGCTATGTGAAACAGCCTTATCCAGGATTTGAACTCAGGTTGACACCTGCCCTGTTGGTGGGGCGTTAGAATGAACCTCTGCAGAGGGGTAAGACTCCTCCAATGGGGCCACCTGTTGGCCGTGGGTGGCAACCCGTGATGCTTAAGGATGGAGCCCAGGTGGATGAGCAGTTCATGACTTGCAATACTCCACTTTGGCCCTATCTTGGGCTAGACAGGTGATCAGAGAGGCCTCCTCCGATCAATTGGCTGGTCTCATCAAGCCCTAGCACCTATATGATTTTCCCAACCCTATTGCCCTCATGGCAAGCCCCAACCCCTTTTCATCATATGGGTGCTAGAAGGAAGTGACTGCGGGTCTACATGTCCTGGGAATGACGTTAAACTCTATCTGATGGTGAGGTTCCAGTTTTGGAGGTTTGGCGAATGTGGAGCACCCCTTCATCACCATTGCTCCCTGGTCCTACTCTGACCCGGAGTGGTAGTACCTGTTAGGGTCCCATCTATGGGTTAAATAGAAAAATATATTTATAAAAAAAAATTGTATTATCCATTAAGAATTGATTTATTTCAAAATTTATCGGCATTAAATGACCCACTGAGGTTGATATGCTGTAAAACCAAACAAATATACATATATCAATATTTATTAGAGGGTTCAATATCATTGATAGAGTTGTGGCGTTACTTTCGTATTTGCCTGGAGAGTTGTCTGCCCGTTTAGTTTGCTGGTTCCCGCTAGGGGCCTGTTATATTTAAGCGGCTGGTTTGAACGTCTCTTCCTCTTTCCCTGTTGCTCGACCTATGGGACAGACTCTGGTCTACCCCCTCCTTGTTGGGGCTTCGGCCCTCAACGCCGGACTAATCATTGTAAGTGATTTATACAGCATGGACTATTCTTAGTCTCATGTCTGTACTTTTATGTTTTTCCCTTTTACTTTTGTATGTATGTTTATGTACACCTATGTATTATGTACCCTGTTTATCCATGTGCTGTACCATATTAAATGTTTTGTCTATCAACCTTTTTGTCGGAGTTTTATTTGCAAGTATTATCACTTTAATTCTTACAGAGTATATATAATCAGTTACCAAGCGCCACTGACTTTATGTCTTTCCTACCATAACTGTGTGTGTGTGTATGTGCATGTGGTGTATGTGCATGTGTGTATATGTATTTGTAGTCAGGTCACTGAAAGTGCTATGAGTACTATGTAATCCAGTACTACCTGTTTCATAGTCGGATCATCGGTGACTAAACCGGTAACCCCACCAAGCTCTCTTGGTGAGGAGGGTGGCTAGACACCCAGCAGGACAAAAATCTCTGAAAGGGTGGAAGAAGTTTCTTGCTCAACGGCCATCTAGCACATTACATTAAGCGGGGATGTAGAAATACCTGGGTTGGTATACAGGCGCATAGCAAGACAACTTGAGGTATCCTTGTCTTACAGTCTTGTCGAATTTGTTTGTCACATTGTCTCTCTGATGTGGACCTAGCTATATCCACTAAAAATATTCTTTTCAGCACAGG
>CM042165.1:2192063-2199563 GCA_023376005.1 Doryteuthis pealeii
CATGTAAAAATCGCCAAAAACAATCACAGTAGATAAATCTTGGGAATCCAAAATTTCAGGATTGTGGGTCTGGATTCAGTTGGGAAAGTTTTTAATTCGCTCACAGAGTCGGCCTGATTACAAAAATGTTATATGTTGAATTACTGCCTCTAAGAGTAAAGTTGAAAAAAATGTAACACACTAGCATTTGCATTTATTATTATAGTTTTATTGTCCTAATTTTGTTCAACTTCACTGAAATGCAATAAATGAGGTCATCAGTGATGTACTAATATGTACATATTACACACTGGTATCCTTACAGATTTCGGGTATTGCAACATCAGATCTGTTCCACTGGTAACGCCAACTGGTTTCTAGGGTGCCTTCTCTCAGGATTCGCTCTGGGTAATTTAATAAATATTTTAGGAGTCCTTATATAATGGACCAAGGGGATGAAGGTGCGTGGTATAATGTTTAGAGTCGTAGGAAATTAACTTGCCAACCTGGTTTGGTTTGGTTTGGTTTTATGGCATATCAACCTCAGTGGGTCATTTAATGCCGATAAAGTTTTGAAATAAATCAATTCTTAATGGATAATACAATTTTTTTATAAATACATAGATGGGACCCTAACAGGCACTACCACTCCGGCTCAGAGTGGACCAGGGAGCAATGGTGATGAAGGGGTGCTCCACATTCCCCAAACCTCCAGAACTGGAACCTCACCATCAGACAGTTTAATGTCATTCCCAGGACATGTAGACCCTCAGCCACCGCCTTCTAGCACCCATATGATAAAAAGGGGTTGGGGCTTGCCGTAAGGGCAATAGGCTTGGGACAATCATATAGGTACTAGGGCTTGACATGACCAGCCGATTGATCGGAGGGGGCCTCTCCAACCG
Source organism: Doryteuthis pealeii (assembly GCA_023376005.1). Taxonomy (NCBI): domain Eukaryota; kingdom Metazoa; phylum Mollusca; class Cephalopoda; order Myopsida; family Loliginidae; genus Doryteuthis; species Doryteuthis pealeii. The sequence goes on from CM042165.1 coordinate 2,192,948, forward strand.
CCCGTCTAGCCCAAGATAGGGCCAAAATAGAGTATTGCAAGTCATGAACTGCTCATCCACCTGGGTTCTATCCCTAAGCATCACAGTTTGCCACCCATGGCCAACAGGTGGCCCCATTGTAGGAGTCTTACCCCTCTGTAGAGGTGCAGTCGGTGCATTCTAACGCCCCACCGACAGGGCAGTTGTCAACCTAAGTTCAAATCCTGGACAAGGCTGTTTCACATAGCGCTAATATCCTTGAATTCTCCCTCTATCTATGGGTAAATAGTATGGCAGACTGAGCTCTTTAACCTTGACTAGGTAACCAGTCTAGGGGAAGGAACACTCTGAATTCAAACCTGTTAAACTCCACTTAAGAAATTGAAGTTGTGTCTCATCCTGCTTGTGTGGAGGGGTTGTAAATTATATATACATATATATATTTAATTTAATATACCAAACTTATTGGTAAATCCTTGCGGTGAAAAAAAAAAAAAATTAATTTAAATATATATAATAAAATATTGATTTAATAGTGTTTTTTGTTTTTGTTGTTTTTCTATTGGTCGTTTTAGTTTATGCTGATTTAAGTGATTTATTTGAACCACGGTGGTAAGTACTATATTTAATGCGTTTGCTCCTAGTCTCTTTAGTCAGGTCTTAGCCCTGAAGAGCATTAAGCGAAACTTTTAGTAGGTTCGTCTGACTCATTAGATTTATCTTTTTTATATATATATATATATATATATATATATATATATAAAATGGCCAATGGATATGCAAAAAACAGATTTTTGTTCGGATACAGCTAGGAACGTTTTAAATTTGTTCATGGCGTAGGCTTGATTCCAAAATAGTATGTATGTTGGATTAAATATAATATCCCAAGAATATGCAAAAAACAGATTCTTGCCAGGAACATTTTTTATTTGCTCATGGAGTTGGCCTGAATACAAAATTGTATGACGTGTTGGATTACTGCATCTAGGAGCAAAGTTGAAAAAAAAAAAATCTGACACACTGACATTCACATTTATCATATAGATTTATTGCATTAAAAGTTTTATTCATTCTATATAAATAAAACCTTTAATTCAATAAGTATATAAATAAATATCGGATATAAACAAAGATAAGAAAAGACGTCCAGTTTTAGGTGAAGCCTTTTGCATTGAGACGCTCTAGCAACATTTTTAAACAGGAAGGATCATAGATTTATGAGCGAGTCGGATCAGAATAGTTTCCTGGTTCGAGGAGAAGAGATTTAGTTTGCAAGTCAGTTTTTCCATTCAGGCCGTTCCATCAGTGGGCAGAAAAAGAAGAAAAAAAAAAAAGAGAAAAGAAAATTGATAGTGGCACAAGAAGAAGACGAGGAAGAAGACGAAGCCGAAGCCATTTTCTCTCTATGCAGTTGGGTAGGAACTCAATGAGGTTGAATTGATAGAATCTCCAGATAAAGACTTTAGTAGAGTTTTGTCCTCCAGGAGCACATGCAATAATCGAAGGGAAATAATCACGTTCTTATTTTAGACTTTGACAAGACAGAATAACGGCAAGATGACAAAGATGGAAGGAGAAGGAAAAGATAAAAAGAAATGATATTAATCACTTGAAGGTATTTTGATTGAAATGAATTTTGAAAAGATTTGGGAGAAGGAGGAGGAGGGGGAGAGAAAAGAGTGAGGAGGAGGAGGAGAGAAAAGAGTGAGGAGGAGGAGGAGAGAGTATGAATATATAAAAGAGAAACATCAAGAAACTTGGTGACAAAAAGAAAAAAAAAAAAGAGGAAAAAAAAACGTCAAAGAAGATGATGAAGTCTTAGAAATAATAAAGATGAAATATTAAGTTTTACACATGAATTATTTGTGTTGATTTATCTACCTTTTCCATATATATATATAATATATATATATACACACACACACACATTTATTTATTTATTCAATTTAACTAATACAAATGTAAAGTCTGTCTAACCATTGGTTTCTGAATATCACTTTTTCGGTGTTATTCGTCGTCAGAGACGTTGACTTTTGAAAAATAACACCGAAAAAGTGATATTCAGAAACCAATGGTTAGACAGACTTTTCATTTGTATTAGTTAAATTGAATAAATAAATAAATACAGCTCTTACAGAAGTAATTGAGCCCTCTATAATCTTTTCTCCAATAATAATAAAAATTTAACCTATATATATATATATATATGATTGGAATGAAAGTCTGGTCTGTTACAAAGTAACATTTATCTAATTAATAGAATAATAATAATTAAATAAATACATGTATTTATTGGTTAAATAAATTTTCTATCAGTTTATATCAACCTTCCTGGGTTATCTAATGCCAAATCTGGTTTTGTAGAAGAACAATTGGGGTACACATATATGATAAAGGGTTGCCATTAAATTAATATGATCAGGACACTCATATAGGTGCTAGGGCTTGATGTGACCAGTAGATTGGAGAGGGCTCTCTCTGACTGCCCATGTAGCCAAAGTAAGGCAAAAGTGCTCAGCGACCAGGACTCCATCCTTAAGCATCACAGGTTACCACCCATGGCCAACAGGTGTCCCCAATGTGGAGGGGGTCTTACCCCTCTGCAGAGGTGCAGTCGGCATATTTTACAGCCCCAGCTAACAGGGATAGTCGATTTCTTATATTTTCTATCTGATGTTCTTCTTGGGACTTCTTGAGTTGAGTTGCTTGGGTGTTTCTTAGTCTCTCTTTCCATTTTTGTTCTTTTGCATGAACACAAGACTGTGTATTTTTGTTTTGTTTGTTTTGTTTTGTTTTACGACATATCAACCTCAGTGGGTTATTTAATGCCGATAATGTTTTCAAATAAATCAATTCTTAATGGATAATACAATTTTTTTATAAATACATTTTTCTATTTAACCCATAGATGGGACCCTAACAGGTACTACCACTCCGGGTTAGAGTGGACCTGGGAGCAATGGTGATGAAGGGGTGCTCCACATTCCCCAAACCTCCAGAACTGGAACCTCACCATCAGATAGAGTTTAATGTCATTCCCAGGACATGTAGACCCGCAGCCACCGCCTTCTAGTACCCATATGATAAAAAGGGGTTGGGGCTTGCCATAAGGGCAATAGGGTTGGGAAAATCATATAGATGCTAGGGCTTGACGTGACCAGCCGATTGATCGGAGGGGGCCTCTCTGACCGCCTGTCTAGCCCAAGATAGGGCCAAAGTGGAGTATTGCATGTCATGAACTGCTCATCCACCTGGGCTCTATCCTTAAGCAACACGGGTCACCACCCACAGCCAACAGGTGGCCCCATTGGGGGAGTCTTACCTCTCTGCAGAGGTGCATTCTAACGCCCCAGTGTGGGTGGACTGTGTATTTTAGATGTCTTTATTTTCCATGTTCCTATATTCAATAACTGCATGTGTGGAGAGAAATAGCTTGCAGGAAAGACGCCATTAACATCCATCTTCCTCAGTCATTCAGCTAAGTTTGATTCTCTAACAAACTGATTTTCACGATCAGGTGATTACATATGCAAACCAGCCAATCAGAAAACTGCTAACAGGTCAGCTAAGGGGCCAGGTCTTGTCTATCATACTGACATGAACCCCTGCATTAATTCTTACTGGCTACATTCCATTAATGAATTACCAGTTAACTTAAAGTACCTGCTATTGCTTAAATGGTCATCCATCTAAGTATGGAACAGGCTCATCTCTGCTTAACTTCAGTTACCTAAATCTTAGTAATATGTGGGAACTTTTACTTGGTAGAAAATTCAGGATTAACCAGGCTTTTTTATAAGAAAAAAAAAAAAGCACACTGTGAGATTTTCATGAAGAATTATGTTTAAGAAATAAAAGTAATTTAAGAACTAATGCGGAAATATAGAAAATTATGAAAAATATATTGTTGTGGCCAGTAAATTATCGAAGCAGTAACGATAGCATAATTATATAATGTGAGCCAATAATTACAGGTAAATGAACATGACAAAAACTTTGAGAGTTGAATAAGAAATAAATTAAAGGTGTGTTATTGAATTATATTTTATACAACTAAATTGACGTATGAAAATCCTTAATGAAGCAAAACTTGATTATTACTATTATTAATTATTTTATTTTTTGTTTATCTACTTCACTTTTATTCTTGATCAAAATTACACGGTATGAGCAAAAAGTAACAATTATTTCAAAGTGCATTTCGTAGATGAGATATTTTAAATGAAGCAGCTACCCATCATCACCTGGGTAGGAGGGGGAGGGGCAAAAACCCTGTTGTATTAAATCATTTGCTATTGAGATTTACAATTGCTGGACATTTTTAAGTATAATTTCAATGCTTTTTCTATGTATATTTTAATTTTTAAATATCTTCGAATATAAATCAAATCTTCATAATTTTGGCACAAAAAGCAAGAACCAGAGATATCTAATCTATCTATACATATATGAAGGGCAGTAATATATATATATACACATTAAATATCACCAGGGCTTGGTTTTGAGCAAAAATAATGAAGATTTGATTTATATTTGGAAAGATATTTAAAAATTCAAATTTGAAAAGTAACAGAATTATGTTTAAGAAATAAAAGTAATTTAAGAACTAATGCGGAAATATAGAAAATTATGAAAAATATATTGTTGTGGCCAGTAAATTATCGAAGCAGTAACGATAGCATAATTATATAATGTGAGCCAATAATTATCATCGATAAAAATAACAACCCCAGCTCGTCGTAATTCTTGTTTATTATCGTAATTCTTGTTTAGATATGAAGATGGAACATTTGCATATCATCTTGTTTAACTTTTTTTTTTTTTTTCTCTCGCTTTGAAATATAATATTGATTGATGGAATAAATTGCATCATTTATATCTTTATTTTTTTTTTTTTAATTGTAAATCATTGAATGGAAATTTCTTACTATATTGTTATATATTTCCGTGGGGATTTTTATGGGGCAACCAGCGAGGATCTCACTCGCGATAAGTAATAATGGATCTGCGAGACTAACTTTAAAAAAATCCTCCCTCTACCCAGGTGACATTAGGTAGCCACTTCTCGTGCGTATATATATTTACTTTGTCATTAATTGTTTTATTTTCATAGTTCCATGCATACATATATACATACATGGTGATTGCCACCTCTTCACAGAACTTTCAAAACTGTGTGTCGTGATACTTCATTTTATCGATGATAATCTTAACATACAAGTTCTTTATCTATTTACTAGAAGTAAATAACCAGCATTGGTAGAGGAGAGGAGACAAAAAACCCCTGGTGTATTGATTTATTTACTATTGAGATTTACAAATGCTGGACATTTTAATGCTTTTGCTATGTATATTTTAACTTTTAAAATGTGTGTGTGATTATCATTCCAGATTTGGCCTACCAAATTTTTTTTTGTTGGTATTGGTGGTCTGTTTGTTTATTTATGGGTGTGTGTGTGTAATTTCCATGCCTATCAAATAATATATATATATATATATATATATATATATATATATTTATAAATAAGATAAATAAGATAAAATGAATTTGGCCATGTGCCTGTCTAAATAAAAGATATACGTGGTCGGAAGAAGCTCGTGGGCCCTAGATACCCACAAGTGGAAATGGTCCAATACCACGATACCTATGGTATTTAAGGCCTTTTTATTCACAAATATATATATATACATATATAAAAACATATCAATCATAAAGAAATTTTTTTAATCCCATTCCTCTCCATATATATATATATATATATATATATATATATATATATATATACATACATATATATATATATAACATATCAATCATAAAGAAATTTTTTTAATCCCATTAGCTTCAAGAACTCAATGTACATAACACTATAGAGAAAGATGTCTGCTGTTGAGACATGAGGACATGCCACATTAACACCAACACATGGGAGGTCAGTGGAGAAAATCAAGGGGCCTGGCGCCTCAATGTCAAACAAGGCACAAAGAAGAGTGAGGTGGAGTGGAGAGTAGCCTCCACAGCAAAGAGAGCCAGAAGGAAGCACAGAAGACAGCATCCCCGAGCAAGCATGACTGTTTATGTATAGTCAGTGCACCAAAGACTGTCACTCAAGGATTGGCCTGCTCAAACATTTGCGCAGATGCAGATGAAATCTTTTTCTTTTTTTTTCTTTGTGGACATTATACCATTGTCTTTAAAGGACGGAACGATGCCAACCAAAAGAGAAATAAAGGAAACCTGGAACAATTATTGAAATACACAGATATTTATGTCTTCATCCTCTCATTGAAATTCATAGATCCATTTTACCTTTTTTTAACAGTAATTTAGATTCATAAATTGCACTCAAATCTTTTTATGTCACTAATCAGTGATTAAAATCTTTTATCATCTTTAAAACACTTTGATAAACAGGAAGGGAGAGAGAGAATAGTGGCAGACAGACAAAAAAAAGAACGGTAATTTATGCATCCCGGTCTCCCGCCTCAAAAATCGCTACCCGGTGACTATCAAAATAACAACCCCAGCTCGTCGTAATTCTTGTTTATTTATCGTAATTCTTGTTTAGATATGAAGATGGATATATAGTTTTGAATAGACTGAGATAGATAGATAGATAAACAAACAAAATAATAT
>CM042165.1:2207063-2209563 GCA_023376005.1 Doryteuthis pealeii
ACGACCCAGCTCAGTCTATTCAAAACTATCCATCTTCATATCTATCTATCTATCTCAATTTGTTCATATTTATCTATATTACTTTAAATACTAAGATTTTCTTTTATTCATGTTTGTTTAATGTCTTGTTTTTAGTTAAATAAACAATAATTATGACAAAAAAAGAAGCGACCCCCACAATACATTTACTTGTTGAAAATATCTATCTCCATTTGTTCGTATCTATCGATATTATTTTGTTTGTTTATCTATCTATCTCAGTCTATTCCAAACTATATATCTATCTTCATATCTAAACAAGAATTACGACAAATTACGATAAATAAACAAGAATTACGACGAGCTGGGGTCGTTATTTTGATAGTCACCGGGTAGCAATTTTTGAGGCAGGAGACCGGGACGCACTTCCTCATAAATTACCTTTATATTTATCAGAAATTAACACTGGATTAGTCAGTTGGACAGTGGACACATGGTGCAATGAATATAGGGGTTAAGTTAATAGAGTTTTGACAATCATCTGTAGATTGCAGGTTCAGTCCTGACCATGGGCGATAATAACATAGAATCTTTAACATCGATAAGAGGAGAAACATGAGAGAGAAGCAATTACTCGCCAGCTGTCACCTGTCTGCTGATCTTGAGATCTGGAGGGGGGTATGGAACAAACATCATACTCACCTCCATGGGAAGGCTGTTACTAGCGTCCAGAAACCAGATGAAAGCCTAACATGTACTACCACCCGGAGTAAGAGGAGACCTGGGAGCAATGGTGATAAAAAAGTACTCCACACTCCCCAGAGCTCCAAAATTGGAATTTCACCATTAGATACAATTTAATGTCATACCCAGAACAATAAGACCCTCAGCCACCGCCTTCTAGCACATATGATAAAACGGGTTGGAGGTTTGCCATAAGGGCAAAGGGTTTGGGACAATTATATAGGTGCTAGGGCTCAACATGACCAGCCAATTGATTGGAGGGGTCCTCTCTGATTGCTCAGTGCTCTTTATTGGATCTCTGGCCCAACAATGACACTTCATACTATTGAGGTCAGTTAGCCTACTGTTGGTTTGAATAACAGTAGCTAAGAACAACTCCAGCAGTGTCCAAGACAGCTGGTATAAATAGGACTCAAGAATGATCCATTCATGAATCTGGGTGATTTGGGTGATTCCATTCCTTGGGTGCTGATTGACTGCTTGACTGCTTGATTTGAATGATATTGTGGAGTCTTATATATACTCTGTCATTTTGAAGTGGACTTTGTAGCTTTCGGGATTCTATTGAGTTACAACCGCTTTGCTGCCTTGTCTTCCCAGTTTGACGGTAATTGGACTTTAATTATTCTTCACATACAAATAAATTTGTCAAAAAAAATCACGTAAAAAAAAAAAAAAAAAAAAAAAAAATCGCCAATAACAATTCTAGTAATTAACACTCAAGATTCTGGGTCTGAATTTGGTCCAGAGTCTTTTTAATTTGCTCATGGAGTAAGCCTGATTTCAGCATTATACATATTGGATCACTGCCTCTAGGAGGAAAGTTGAAAAAAAAAATGTAACACACTGATATTTGCATTTATTATTAGAGATGTACAAGGTGTGTCAAAAAAGTATCGAGATCTTTTGTACTTTTGGACACCTTGTATTCTGAAAAAAAAAAAAAAATAATGTTCTATTCATTAATTTTTTTTTCAGAATACAAGGTGTGTCAAAAAAGTACCAAATTTAAAGCTGTATTTACCAAGATAGGAATAAAGAATGAATGGAACGATATTTTTCTTTCAGAATACAAGGTGTGTCAAAAATTACAAAAAATCTCAAAACTTTTTTTTTGACACACCTTGTACATATCTACAAACTCCTCTGCAAGAGGATAGGATTCCAACCACAGATACCATAGTCTATGATCTTTGGTTGGTTGTTTGAATTTTACAGCACATCAACCCTTAAATCATTTTATGCAGATGTTTTGTTATATTCCTTTTCGTTGCATATTCAAACTTTTAAAACAAACTAATTTCTTGATCTATTTAACTCATAGATAGAACACTAACAGGTAGCACACCACTCCAATGATCTTTGGCTTGCCTAGTTAAAAAAAAAACAAATCTAAAACTAAAATATATCCCAATAAAAAAGGATTCCAACCACAGATACCATAGTCTTCACTCCAAAGATATTTTTACTGAGCTATTTAGCTAAGAAAGAAAGAAAGAAGAGAAAAAACAAGATAAAAGTAAATAATCTCAACACAAAGGGACAAAAAAAAAGAAAAAAAAGGTTTTGCATCAAAGCTTTTTACTTAGCAAGAGATAAATATTGATTTTCTATTAAATTTGTTGTTTTTATGTTTTTTTGTGATCCTTTTTTTTTGTTGTGGTTGTTGAAATTATAGAATATCAATAAAGAAATGGGAAGAAAAAAAAGAATTTTTTTCTTCTTTTCTGTAAACAGCAGAAAGATTTGGATAATGAAAACAATGAAACAAAAAAAG
>CM042165.1:2214563-2257063 GCA_023376005.1 Doryteuthis pealeii
GTCTAATGTTAACATTTCCAAAGCTTGAAATAAATTTCAGAAAAATTGAAAGGGGTGGGTGATAATTTTACATTTTTCTGGAATATTTGACATGGAATTACCCACTTACCATGAACTCCACATTTTACAGATCCAAGCTGTAATTCCTATGCAGTGAATTGGTAAGTACTGGTAACCGGAACATTATGGCTTCTAAGTGGATTTTTGTACTAATTCCTAATTTTGAATATCCCAAAATGTAATCACTTACAGAGACTATTCAATTTTTAAAACTTTTTTCCAGAGCTATATATATATTTCAGTTTTCAATAAGTTTTTGTTTTTTATTTCTATTAAAGTAATGAAAATCATTTTGATTTATCTTAGAAATTTAGAAACCCCAACATTTTGTTTTCCAAAGAAAATTATATACATTCATAAAACCAATAAATGTATTCTATATATTTTGGCATTTTTTTTTTCTAATGTTTTCAATACTGTGTTTCTCTAGATTAGTGCAGAAAAATTCAGCATTAACTAAAAGAAATAAAGACGTAGATTCATCAAAAATACATTTTATTTTACGTATTCATCTGACAGTTTAACACAATTGGCACATTGGTTTGAACATTTCTATAACCTTAATAAAGAATTTTTTAAAAAAATTGATTATGTTTTCAGAACCACCTGTAGAATTTCGCTTTTTGATCCCTGTTTTACTATGTCTCTTTTACATTTTGATCCCCATTTTGCATTTTGATCCCCATTTTGGTATTACTTTTACATTTTGATCCCCATTTTTGTATATAACTTTTACATTTTTGATCCCCCATTTTGGTATATAACTTTTACATTTTGATCCCCATTTTGGTATATAACTTTTATTTTGATCCCCCTTTTACATTTTGATCCCCCATTTTGGTATATTTTACATTTTGATCCCCACTTTTACATTTGATCCCCCATTTTGGTATATAACTTTTACATTTTGATCCCCATTTTGGTATATAACTTTTACATTTTGATCCCCCATTTTGGTATATAACTTTTACATTTTGATCCCCATTTTGGTAATAAACTTTTACATTTTGATCCCCCATTTTGGTATATAACTTTTACATTTTGATCCCCATTTTGGTATATAACTTTTACATTTTGATCCCCCATTTTGGTATATAAACTTTTACATTTTATTTTGATCCCCATTTTGGTATATAACTTTACATTTGATCCCCATTTTCCTATATAACTTTTCCATTTTGATCCCCATTTTGCTATGTAACTTTTACATTTTGATCCCCCATTTTTCTATATAACTTTTCCATTTTGATCTCCCATTTTGCTATATCTCTTTTACATTTTGATCCCACATTTTTCTATATAACTTTTACATTTTGATCCCACATTTTGCGATGCAGCTTTCTATTTTGATCCCATGTTTTCTGTAATTTCTTTATTTTAATACTACATTTTACAATGTAACTTCTATATTTTGATACCCTATAATTTCTGTAACCTTAATAAATTTAAAAAAAATCAATTATGCTTTTCAGCATCCTTGTACAATTCTGCCTTTTGATACAATGTTTTACAATGTAATTTCTACATTTTGATCCAACATTTTACTATGGTTCTGCTACATTTTGATTCCATATTATAACTTTTGTATTTATATCTCATATTTTACAATGTAACTGCTCCATTTTGAACCAATGTTTTTCACATTTTAATGCATATATTTTTTTTTTTAACAATAACCTCATCATTTTGACCTGATCTTTTTTTCCCCTCCATTTTGATCCTACATTTTTCTACCTAATGTATTTCAATCCGAGAATATCTTTTTCATTTCTATTTTTTTATATTTTATTTCCAATGCTTACCAAGTTGTTTTGATCACAATATTCCAGCTAATGCACTCTCAAACTTTTTCTTTCTTTTTCTTTTCACGTCCATGTTGGCTTGTGTAATTTCAGAAAGTAATCTCTTATCTTATCCACATCATTTTTATTTCAATTTTGCAACCACTCAGGTTAGGGTGGGTGGGGGAAATGTGGCTGTAATGGTGGACTCTCTTCAAATATATGAATGGCGGGGGGGGGGATGAAATATACACCTGGAAAAGACGGAAGAATGAAGAAAAACAAAAGCAGAGACCCCCCAAAAAAAAAATAAGCTAGTCAGAAAATTTCTGTTTCTTCAGCAATGGTTGATTATTTGTAAGATTTTGTAGAATTACTGTCGTCCCTTTAAGCAAAAGTTTGCAAAAATACTTTCACCGCCCCCTCAGAACAAAAAAATAAACATTGGAAGTATCCTTATATAAGAATACTTTCAGTGTTTTTTTTTATAGTATATATATATATATATATATATATATATATATATATATGTGTGTGTGTGTGTGTGGTGTGTGTGTGTGAGAGAGAGTATAAAAATATGTTATATATGTGTGTGTGTGTGTGTGTGTGTGTAAGTGTATAAATATGTATATATATATGTGTGTGTGTACGTGTATAATATGTATATAGGTGTGTGTGTGTGTACGTTATAAATATGTATATATAGGTGTGTGTATGTGTACGTGTATAAATATGTATATATAGGTGTGTGTATGTGTACGTGTAAATATGTATTATAGTGTGTGTATGTGTGTGTATATATATATATGTGGTGTGTATGTGTGTGTATATATATATATATGTGTGTGTATATATATATATATATATGTATGTGTGTATATATATGTATGTATGTTATATATATATGTGTGTGTGTGTGTGTGTGTGTTATATGTATGTGTGTGTGTGGTGTGTGTGTGTATGTCACCAATGCACAGCCAACTCAATTTTCTCTTTATTCAGGAATGATACCACCCCACCCAACCCTTGTACCACTAAAGATGAAATGCCCTCTCAGCTGCCAATAGTAATGGATCAATATTGGGTTTTTCTTTTTTTCATCCAGACTTCTGTGTTTATACCGGCCAAAAATAAAGTTTATTTAGCCGAATGTGTTTTGACAACATACAAAAGAAACATTACAGTTTAACAGAAAGGTTTTGTTTTTTTTCTTCTGTTTTCTTTTTCAACCATCTGATCTGAGAACACTGCACAATCTTTATATAACTGTTTATATGTAAGGTGCCATTCATGTAATAGTTATGGTCATAGGAAATGGACACAGCCATTAGGGTTTCAATCCTTGATAAGGTTGTTTGCATTTCACATCTTATTGGTTGGCAGCCCTCCGTCTACGAGAGACGATGGAGTAGTGTCAAAATTTATTTTTTATTTTTTCTTCTTCCTTGAACTTCATAGCCTGGGCTGGTCCCTATGGAGGATAAGCTGTTGCCCATGCAGCAAATCCCCCCTTTCCACACTGCCACTGTGATCCAAAGGAAGGGTAAGGCACCAATGCGGTTTAGAAACGGTAGTGTTGCAGGAGTTGATGGGTAGCACTGGATTTCAGCATCATACCACCTTAGGGATTCCGACTCCTGGTTTGTTTTCGAGGTTTACTCCCCTAACCTTTCCTTGAAAGGCAGCAGAGGTTTTTGTGTCAGACTTTTCCTTGACTTTGATGGGTTGCTGACCAAGGCTAAAGAGCCCCTTTTAACCCATTTGGGGATTTATAGAGTAGTAAGTACCCCAGAACTACTACTGCTACTACGGTGTTCCTGGGAAATGAAATGAGATTAGGGTTTTGTTTCTAATCAAAACTATGTCACTGCTTACATCACAATACCCTAAGAAAATATGTAAGTTTATCAATGAGTATTTAATTTATAATCTTATCTTATTCAATAACGATGTATCTATGAAAATCTGAGATTTGCCTCAAAACAGCCCATGTTATTAGTGCATTTAAAATCCTGCAATGTGTCCTATATATCACTAAGAAATAAAGGTTTACATCATATATTGTGTGGTTAATTTGCATACTGGTTTTAACAAATACGAGATTAATAAATAATTACTTGGTGTTATTTAATCACTAATATTATTGTTTTATTCTCCGATATATTAAAATCAATCCAATGAAGGATTTTATATAGAAACAAGTTAAAATATAATTAAGATAATTAATCTTTTTATATGTGTTCTTATTTAATTTTGTAATTCTTTTTAATTCAATATATTTCATTGCATTAAAACTTAAATACTTACGCCTAGCGGGTGCATATTCTTGCTAGTAACTCAAATGCCTTTGGGAAAGGTATGAATCCAACTATTCCTCCCCCCCTGTTATAGATAAATAGTAGGATAGACTGAGCTCTTTAAACTTGGGAGAAGGAAAACTTTGAATTCAAACCTTTTAAACTCCACTTAAAAAAATGACCTTATGTTGATTGTATGGAGGTGTTGAATAATGATATATCTCAGGTAAGATTTACTGAAGGAAACTTGGCAAAATTTATATATATACAGGTGTGTCATAAAAATATTGAGATTGAAGCTGTATTTACCAAGATAAGAATGAACAATAAATGGAACATTAATTTTTTTCAGAATACAAGGTACTTCCTCCAGGCATTTACTAGTTCAGTTCCAATGGACAAACTGCAACAGATTAAGTAGTTGTTGCTACTACTGCTAAGAACAGTCCACTAACTTGAGGAGGGTGTTTGGCTTGTTCCATTAACCAATAGTTAACAATCTAAGACAGTTCTAAGTGACAGTTATTTCTAGACCGCAGGTTCAATCCTGGTCAAGGGTGAGAGTAACATTGAATAATATTTAATTAACACTGAGTATTGCTGAAAAAAAAAACCAAAACCTATTAATGACATTCATGTTTTTTTTTTAAAACAATTTAAATAGTTTTTGTTCTATTAAATGGATATTCTTGTTATAGGTTCTCTTCTATTAATTGGTCTAGAATTTTTTAATGAATAACCCATATTAAATGTGAAGGTGTTGACTAGTTCAGTGCCAATGGATACACTACAACAGATTAAGTAGTTGTTGCTTTGCTACTACTGTTAGGAACAGTCCACTAAGTTGAGGAGGGTGTTTGGCTTGTTCCATTAACCAATAGTTAACAATCAAATTCTTATTTTATTGCTCAATGAGGCCACTTGGAAATATGCTAAAGATATTTTACTAAATTTCTATAAAACTACACTAAACTCCATTAACCAATAGTTAACACAGGGTAGATCAAAAAGTATAGATTTTTAAAAGCTGTATTTACCAAGATAGAAATGAAGAATGAACGGAACGTTAATTTTTCAGAATACAAGGTGTGTCAAAAGTACCTTGTGTGTGTGTGTGTGCGTGTGTGTGTATATATATATATATATATATAGTCCCCCAGATGAAGGTGTAATAGTAGCACTGAAACCGCGGTCGGGATATAACTTTTTCTACAACTATTAATGCTCTATATTTACAATACATTGAGCCCTATAGGATTAACTACTTACGCTATGTTTACATAGTAGTAACCCATCAATGAATATATATATATATATATATATATATATATATATTTATTCAAAAAAATGTTCATTAGTCTATTCCCTCTTGAATTTTTGTTACAATAAACTTTTGGCAAATCTTTCATTACCACGAAGAAAAAAATATTCATTTATGAAAACAATTGTACAGGAAATCATATTTTTTTGTCTCAATTTTTTGAAAATTTGTGAGTGAGAGAGTGAGTGAGAGAGAGACAATGAATTGGAAAAATGCAAGCAAACTTATATAAAACGTGTTCAGTTAAATTATACAAGTGACAGGTGTAAAAGCTAAAATATCAATATCAAATTTAAAGATTATCTTTTCTGGTTATGACACTGAGCTGTATTTGTTAGTGAGGCTCCAGTTTTGAAGAGTGTGTAGTAAAGCTTTCATTGCCATTACTTTCATGTCAACTCTGACCCGGAGTGGTAGTACATATACACACACACATACATATATATATATATATATATATAATATATTAATAAATTGAAGGCAATACAATGCGTATAAAAAATAAATAAAAACAAAAAGATGTTTTTTTGTCTTATCGATTTCAAAGAAACTTTATCTTCAGAGACAAAAATCATTTTTTCTTTACTTTTTTTTCTTCTTTTCTTTTTCCTCTTCTTTTTTCTTTCTCCTCTCTTCCCCCTTCTTTATGTTATGAATGAAATGGGCGAATAACTGTAATTTCTTTTTTTTTTTTCTAAATATTTTTTTGAGAATGAATGCTTAAGATCCTACCTTGTATATGTATCCAATATTTTCTGTTTATCATCCGGTCAATACTCACTGTAATAATTATATATATATATAATATATATATATATATATATATATATATAGTATTACAGTGAGTATTGAAATAACCTACTCGTGTTTCACCATAAGGATCTTCAAGGTTAATTCCAAGGAATTAATCAAGATATTGATTATTTACTGCTAATTGTGGAAGTGAATATTGCAATTATGACCGTTGAAAAAAGGTTTGCAGTTAATGAACGCTACAGTGTCATTTCAAAAGTTGAATGTCAAATACGATTCAACTTTCAGCTTTCAAAATGACAAACATGATTCAACTTTTGAAATGACGGTCTCACATGTATTTTATGTGACAGGACGTGTAAAAGCAAACCTGGACTTCTGAGCCATTTGCGTGCTCACAACCGAACTTTGTAGAAGCGGCCTTCTTCTGGAAGAAGTGGCAATCACCATATATTATATAATATATATATATATAATATATATATGTGGCGTGAGTCGAACCCTACCTGTCAGGCTGACAGCGGACACTCTAACCATTACACTAGCAGGCTTCCCCAGAATTTCTCGTTTATTTTTAAATTGATATAAATTTCGTGCTATTTTGGGTGACTTATAGCACGACAGTATGAAGTGAACAAACAGTGTGTTTGAAATGGCGAAGGCCGACAATTATATATATATATATATGTATATATATATGAAGTGGTCAAACAATGTGTTTGAAATGGCGAAGGCCAACAATTTTTTCAGAGATTATGTGCTTAATTAAAGTCATACCTAATTTGTTAATTAATTAATTATAATTAAATGATGGTTGAGCACTGTAGGGGAGACATTAGTTGACCTTTCACCGTTTAGCGTAAAAGCAAATACTCGCCTGTTTACAGACTGGAGTTCTCTGGTGATTGTAAAATCATACATCCTGTAAGTTTATCAATTAATTGTTCGCTCCAGGCTGACAGTTCCTAATAGCTGAGAGGGTAAGCAGCTTGATGGATGAAAATTCTGTTGGGTTCGCACCCGGCTAGAGGTAGCTGTTAAAAAGTCGAGCTGCACTGATGAGAAGTAACTTTGAAACACGTGTCTGTGGATGACTAGTGTGTATATATATATATATATATATATATATTATTATTTATATTCTGCTTGAAGGCAATTATAAATGCATGTATCGAATAAGATTCGATAATTATAGAAAATAATCTTGACAAGTAAATCGCTGAAGAGACTTAATAAGTCGAAACAGTCTGTACGGTGTTCTACATAGCGAGCATCCTTTGCGGGATTTACTTGTCAAGATTATTTTCTATAATTATCGAATCTTATTCGATACATGCATTTATAATTGCCTCGCAAGCAGAATATAAATAATAATTTATTCACTTGCCTTCTATAAAAAAACAAACATCCAAAATCTTATATATATATATATATATAATATATATGTATAATGGAAAAGGTGACTTACCGGTGAATATGGTCACTATGGGTAGTTGATGCAAAATTCAGAAAGGTAAGTCAGCGATATAACAAATAGAAAGTGCTCAATACGTTAGTAGAGCAAATTTATTACAATATAGGTACAAGTGATAACCTACTCGAGTTTCACCATAAGGATCTTCAGGGTTAAATCCACTGAATTAATCAAGATATTGATTAATTGCAGTCGATTACACGTGTATATATCTTTCGCGATAAACGGTTCGTTCCTGAAGATCCTTATGGTGAAACTCGAGTAGGTTATCACTTGTACCTATATTGTAATATATAGGTACAAGTGATACCTACTCGAGTTTCACGCATAAGGTCTTCAGGACGAACCGTTTATCACGAAAATATAAATATATATGTGTGTGTGTGTGGTGTGTGTGTGTGTGTGTGTATAATATATATATATATATATATATATATATATACACACACACACATACACAATGCTGTTGGCTGACTCACCGACGGTTTCCAATATCATTTCACATGAGGTTAAATTGGTTGGCAGTGAAAATGGCCTCCCATGACAACATGTAGATATGCACGTGTGTAAAATGGCCAACCAACCTGTTTAACCTAAACTAACTCTGGTCCAACAATGTCAAGATGTGTGAGAGAAGAACTCCTATTTAGGGATCATACAGCTCGGCTTACTCACTGGCCCTTCTCCCCCACAACACGCAGCCCCCCACCACCACCACACACACCACCTAGTTCTACTCGAATGTCGAATCAGCATTTCACCTTTGTATCATTCTCTCAGTGTGCATTACAGTGTGACTCCCTAACACCAAGATCATCAACTCAGCTAGAGTCTTGAGTGTTGATGTCAAAGAAATACGCACTCACAAAGAATAGGCAGCAGTATTATGACGATGGAAGAGGATTGTCTTTCAAAGATTCTCTGGTTTGGTTTTGTTTTATTGTTTAATGGCATATCAACTCCTTATGGGTTATTTAATGCTAAAATTTGATTCATTTTGTTGTTTTGGTTTGATTTATTGTTTAATGGCATATAAAATCTTTATGGGTATTTTAATGCCAACAATTGATTAATTTCTAATGTTTGATTTACAATTAAAGAAGAGGAGAGAGAGAGAGAGAGAGGAGAAAGAGAGAGAGAGAGAGAGAAAGAAAGAGACTAGCAGAAGAGAGGGTAAAGAGAGAGAAGAGAGAAGAGAAAGAGAAGAGAGAGAGAGAGAGAGAGAAGAGAGAGAGAGAGAGATTTAAAGTGAAGATAGGAGATCAGAAAGAAGAGACAAGAAGAGAGAAGGATTTTATTTGGTTGGTTTATCAGTTAATGGCATATCAACTCCTTTTGGGATATTTATATGCTAAAATTTGATCATTTTTGTTGTTTTGGGTTTGATTTATTTGTTTAATGCATATAAAATCTTTATGGTTATTTAATGCCAACATTGATTAATTTCTAAATGTTTGATTTACAATTAGAGAGAGAGAGAGAGGAGATAGAGCAGAGAGAGATATTTAAAGTGAAGAAAGAGATAGAAAGAAGAGACAAGGAAGAGAGAAGGATTTTATTGGTTTGGTTTATTCATTTAATGGCCATATCAACTCCTTTGGGATATTTAATGCTAAAGATTTGAACTTAATTCGTAAATTATGATTTAAATCATAGCTATTTATATTTGGTTTGGTTTGTTAACGGATAGCAACAACTTATGGGTTATTAGTAAGTGGAAATGTGAATTAATTTTCTTTTTTGTAATGCATGTTTGTTATATATAATATATTAGTTAATGTATAATATATGATATATATATATTGAGTGGTGTTGTGTGTGTGTGTGGGTGGTAGTGTGTGCGCAGAATTTTGTTTAGTTACAAAGACTTCAATACTTTAGAATTGTAATTAAATAATACATAAAATGTCCGTTTGTTTGGTACGAATTTAAGAAATCAGGTTAGCTTTTTTGTATAGAAGAATTGTGTTAGGCAAGTTCCACTGTTCATGGTGTTATGGGTATATGTACAATTTAGAAAATGGATATGACGTTGAAATTTTTTTGCATTAAATTTTGAAGCCGGCCGAGAAATTAATAAGCATTTACAAGGGAAAAGATTTCATGATCACAATTTAAAATTTACTGGTCATTTTGTATGATGATCATCAGTGTGATATTGGATATAAATAAAAATATTTGAATAGATTCATCTCATTGACTGTTCTCCACTCATGCCTTCCTAGTTTTGCCCGCTTCACCGGGGGGTAAATTGTCCCTCAGTTGCCTTTTCACCTGGTTTTCGTCCCCTGCCCCACCGATTGTTCTTTTCCTTAGTTTTCTCCTTCGCCACCCGGCATGTATGCGCTTGTCTCATAGTTTCCCAGCCGCCAATAGACTTCCTTGTTCCGTTTGTCTCCCCCCCATCTGCCGTTTTCCTAGTTCCCTCCGACCTCCATTGGCTCTCGTCGCCCCCATGTTTGTCTCTGAGTTTTCTCCCCGCCACCGGTACGCATTTGCCTTTCCTTATGATCTTCCCCACCCCATTGCTTTCTCTTGGTTTTCTCCCCGGCCCGCCACGGCCCATTTGCTTTCCTCGTTGGTTTTCTCGCCCCCACCCCCATTGCCTTTCGCTTGCGTTTCCCCCCCCACCCCATTGCCTTTCTCTGGTTTTCTCCCCCCCATCCTTTCCTTAGTCCCCACCATGCCTTTCTCTTGGTTTTCTCCCCCCAACCGCCATGCTTCTTTCGTTTTGGTTTTTGCTTCCCCACCCCCTCCATTGCACATTTCCTCTTGGTTTTCTCCCCACACCCCTATGCCTTTCTCGTGGTTTTCTCCCCCCACACCCCATTGCCTTTCTCTTGGTTTTCTTCCTCCCCCATTTTTACCGCTGCCCCCCCCCATCCTCTTTTCACCCTGGTTTCCCCCCCACCCTTGCCTCTTTCATGATCCCCCTCCTCCAGTATTTATTATTTTTTTCTCGTCACCTGGTATCTCTTTTCTTTAGTCTTTGCTAATTCTTCCCAGAAACAAACCAAAATGCAACCCAATAAAAAAGAAACACAATGTTTATGCTTCTTATCAACACGTCTCAGTTTTTAGTAACAGATATCCACAGTCAGGAATTATGAGAACATTAAAATGAATGAAAGGAAATGAATAAATAAAGCAGAAAGACAATTTTACCAAAGATGATGAAATCATTATATGTACTAGCAACAGGAAGAAAACACCCTCACGACGGCGATGTTAAAAATTAATTTTTGAAAGACAATTGCCGAGGAGGTGGGAGTTAAATATATCAATGTAAGTAGGGTTTGTATCATAAGTAAGAACAAATCCTATCATATTTATTAAAGGAGTAATAAAAAAAAAAAATAAAACAATTTGAAATGAAAACTGAGCCCCATCCCTCTCAAATAAAATGTTGCGGCCAGTGTAATAAATCAAACAATTATTTTTTGAATATTTTCCACATCAATTTTACACAAAATCGTGTAGGTAGGTATTTATTTATTTGTAAACTTATTTTAGTTAACTTCTTTGTACTTGTAAAAAAAAAAAAAAGGGACGAGAGTAAAACAATTTTTTATAATTGTTTATCAATTTTGGGAGTATATAGACATAGGATTATGTGACGTAATCTTGTGTATGTAGTTTTGTTAACGACATATTAATACAGACAATCTCCAGTTATTAATAAGAATTATATTAATATTATAAAAAATATTGAATGTAATATATAAGCATTAGGAGGTTGTGAGTTAAATCCGACAGAATGTGGTAAAGAATAGAAGGAAAAAAAGGTAAGAAAAAAGAGCACAACTCAAACAATAGATGTAGGAGATATAATTTTCCTGCCTTGAGCAGGACTTCATCAGTCTTTTATTAGAACATTTAGTGAACACTAACATTGTTTTGTATAAACTGAGAGAAAGTAATGGTGGGTGCGGTGTGCTGAGTTTGGTTGATGAAAGTCAGGGAGGATATATAAATCGATATGGATAGTTATATAGTGTATATATATTAATATTTATAAAGTGTTGTTCGATGGGAGTCAATGGGAGAAAATGAAATATTTCATAAAAAAGATAAGTCCGCGCAAAAATAGTATTAATGATTTTAAAATATTCTTTTCTATTTAGTAAGCAAACACGTTTCAGAGGTCTTTTGATAGTCTTCTTCAGGGGCTGTTTGATTAAACACGTTGCGGCTTAGCTCAGTCAGGTAGAGTGTCAGCATAGGAATACAAGGGTTGCTTTGGGTTCGAGAGAGGCTCGCCAGCTCAGCGATTGGGTAGTACAGGATATGTGCTGGTATAAAGTGAGGAGCTTGGATGGTAGGTCTGTAGCCGCATCAGACTAGATGACTAAAGACAACTCCTCGTTAGGCGTCTATTTGCTAGTGTGCAAAAGGGGATATAGAATCCCTCGACTGCGGTCCGGCCAATACTTGACATTAAGGCCACCCCGACGATTCTATATTATACACACACACAACACAGCTTTTAATTAAAAGAGAAAACTCAACAAAACGTCATCTGGCTATTGATAAATTTCATTAGTTAGCCCGAAGTACACTCCATAACTAATGAGCCCTGCTTTCTGTCAAATGCGCCATTACAAAATATAATATATTGACAGACTCCACATTAAAACACAGATGGTATCATTTGACCTTTCTAACAATGTTTATTTTAACTAGCAAGAGTCTACCGGCAATCTGCTCGGGATTTAAATAAATTAGANATGGCATTATCAAGGTCTCTAGGGTTATTATACTAAAATATGATCCCATTCGACTTGTTGTTGATTTATTTGTTAATGGCATATAACTCCCTATGGGTGATTTAATGCTAAAATTATCCTTTCATTGTTTGGTTTATGATTTATTTGTTTAATGCAATCGAACTCCTATGGGTCTATTTAATACGCAAAAATTTGACCATTCATTTTTGTTTGACTTTTTCGTCGGGTATAAGCATATCACTCCTTACTGGTGAGTTTTAATGCTATTTAAAATTTTGATTCATTTTTCAGTTTGGTGATTATGCTTTAATGGCATATTCACACTCGCTTATGCGTCATTAATGCTAAACGTATTTGATTCATTTTGTGGGGATCGAACTGGGTTGTTTTGAGCCGTTGATTTATTTGTGCTTCTTAAATGGCATATCAACTTCATTATGGCAGTATTAATGCTAAACATATGTCTTCTGCGTCTGATTTGTCTCTGGGGTTCGATACAAAATATTCATCATTGATACGAGTGGTGTGCTACAAGGCTCGTATTCGTCTCACGTGCTTAGGACTCGCGAAGCCGGTTTGATATAGCTGGTCGGGACGATCTGTCCTATCTCCGCACCGATACCGTAACTTCCAGTTTATCCGATTGGTCATCAGGATGCACTCTAGCTCGCTATGAAATTCTTTGACGATGTTGGCCGTGTGTGCGGGCGTACTAAATGGTTATAAGTAAAGTAGTCGGAGCGGCCTAAAGTCAGTATCAGCCAATCAGAGAGGGAGCCTATCCCCTTTTCAATAGCGCTAGACCAAGGAGATTGTTTTAACATCTGAGGTGGAGCGCCACATCTACCATCAGCTCCTTACTTTACCACACAGATCCCTGTGCTACTCATACGCTGAGTTGGCGAGGGCAGGCATTGAACTAGGAACCTTGTGGTTTCTAGCCGAACGCTCTACCGACTGAGCTAACCCGGCCCCTAGACAAGACTGTTTCCAGTTCGCATAGTGCCAATACCCTTGGGGAAGGTAGGGATCCATATATTCTCCCTCCAGCTATGGGTAAAATAGTAGGGCAGACTGGGCTCATTAACCTTGGACAGGTAACTAGTTTACGAGAAGGAAAACTGAATTTGAAAAACTTGAGGTCAATTGTTGATTGGGTTTGTGGTATTCCTTGTGCACCAATTTTTTCCTATCAACTGTGCCAAAAAATGCGGATGGTCCAACACAAGCCTTCACCACTATAAACAAATCACTGTGTAGGTTGTTCATTGGATGAACCCTCATGCGTTGAAATCGATGAGAGTGTCCATTACATTATAGGAAATGCACACCAAAACTTGTGGTCAAATCTTGGATGAAACTGTATGCATTTCACATAGCACTAATCCCTTGGGAAAGGTATGAATCCAACTAATGTTCCTTCAGCTATGGGTAAATAACATGACAAAGCTCTAATCTTGGTATGGCAGCCAGTCTAGGAGAAGGATGTTAATTTCTTGCAGATATTTTCATGTTATTTAATGGGGCATTGTGTCCAATGACTTGAATTAGCGTATTCTAAAAACATGCAGCTGAAAACACCAAAAGGATCTTAGAGGTATATACAAAGGACATTTTCTTTCATTTTTTTTTTTTTTAACTTTTTTAGCCAAAACATTTTAAGGGCTTCAACCTTGGAGACAAAACCACCTCTACGAATCTGACGGTGTTTTATTTAAAATCTATTATATACAGGATATTCATTCATTGGATTAAGAGGTGCTTATGGTGTAATGGTTATCATTGTAGGAATTGGACATAGAGACTCGAGTTCAAATCCTGGATGAAGCTGTTTGCATTTCACATAACACTAATACCCTTGGGAAAGGTGTGCATCCAACTGGCAGAAAGTGTAGAAGGAGGAAAACTGAATTCAAATCTGTTAAACTCTACTAAAAAATTAACCTTGTATTATTCTCATGTGGGTGGGGGGTTGGGTAATAAGGTAGGTTGAACAAATTCTCTCAAACAGCGTAAGTTGTATACTGGTATAATAAATACTTATACCAAAAACTAAATCTATTACTTGCACAATTGTTTGAGGAAATAGCATCAAAGATCGTTTACTAAAATGCACCAGAAATCATTGTTTTTTGCAGCATTTAGCCTAAAAATTGGTTAAAAAATTTTGAAATTTCACTAATTAAAACCAAAAAGCTTGTCATTCTAAATGAAACGAATAAAATATAACTAGAATTCAAATTGAAAATATGCCCTCTTCATGACCAACACCTCGGATATATTGCTTTTCACCTAATAATTAAGCTGTAACAATGATATCTTTTAAAAATTGAAATCTATTTCCTCAAACGAAGGCAACATTTAAAAAAAAAAATATTTTGTGTGATAATTCTTAATATTAGTTTGCAACTTTCACCACATGGGTGACATTACACTTCAAAAATCGACTACCCTATTATTATTTTCTACCCCCACCCCATTGCCTTTTCCCTGATTTTCTACCCCCACCCCCATTGCCTTTTCCCTGGTTTTCTACCCCCCACCCCATTGCCTTTCCCTGATTTTCTACCCCCACCCCATTGCCTTTCCCTGGTTTTCCCCCCCCATTTTCTTTTCCCTAGTTTTCTCCCCCCACACCATTGCCTTTCACTGATCCCCCCCTCCCCAGTATTATTATTATTTTTATTCTCTCCACCTTATCTCTTTCTTTAGTCTTTTCTAATTCTTCCCCAAAACAAACCTATTGGGTAAATACATACAAGGTGTTTCTAATAATTTGGCAGGGGAGGGGGGGTCCTCATGGCATGATGGCTGACATGATGGATGGTGACATAGTAAGTGGGCTGGAATTCCAGTCATACTATTATGTTCCTTTTTGGATTAATACCCAAAAGAAAGGCATGAACCCTCTTATCCCCCTCCCCCCCAGCTAAGGGTTAAATAGTAACACTACTATTCTTCTACAAGGATATCATGCATCGATATCAAAACAAATTCATCTTTTTTTTTTTTGAACACTGTTTTTCTATTTCAATATATTGTCTCATTTATTCCCATATTTTTACTCATAATATTGTCATTTACTTAGCTTAATTTGACACAAGCCTTTTTCTTTTTATTATATTATCCTGAGGAAGGTTTAACATGAACCGAAACATTTGAACATCGACTTTTTTTGAAACATTAACTTTTTCTATTTCTATATAAATGACAACAGTAAAGACGACCTTGATTGAAATGAAGCTTCTGATGTTACTAAGTACAAAGAAAAAAAAAAAGATATTTGTGTCATATATCACTAAGAAATAAAGGATTATATCATATATAGGGTAGTCAATTTGCATACTGGTTTTAACAAAAATGGGTTTGATAAACAATTACTTGGTGTTATTGATCTCTAATATTATTGTTTTATTCTCCAAGGTATAAAAATCAATCCTTTTTTATATAGACACCAATTAAAATATAATTAAAATAAATGTAATCTTTTTATATGTGTTCTTATTTAATTTTGTTAGTCTTTTTAATTTAATATATTTCATTACATTAAACCAAATACTTACAAGTGGAGGATGCATATTCTTGATAGTCTAAATGATATCTACACCTCTACCCCAGCTATGGTTAGTGGAATGAGAACAGGATACCCCCGTGGACTGAATAAAGGGTTGGGTTCAAAGTTCCATGATGTCTCCTGATTACGACAAGAAGGTTCCTGAGTCCGAAAAGAAGGTTACCGAGTCTGACAAGAAATACTTGAAGAAGGCCGGAGGGCACATCCGCCAAAACGTTGTAAAGATAACAATGAAGATGAGGACAATAGTCCAAATAATGCAGATAATACTAATATCTAGTTAGTGAATTTGATTCTCACTGGGTGTTCCATATTTCTAGCCTTGTATCAAACTAAGCTCAGTAATTGATAACAGTAAAGCTGACCTTGACTGAAATGAGGCTTTTGATGTTACAAAGTACAAAGAAGAAAAAGAAGAAGAAAAAGAAGAAGAAAAAAAAAAGAAGAAGAAAAAAAAAAAGAAAAAAAAGAAAGAAATTAGTGTCCTTGAAAGCTGCAGATGAAAACGCAATATTGTGAATAATGTAGAATCCTAAAGGTTAATAAACGGAGTGAACTTTTCTGACAACTAAATAACGCTGCCACCGATCTTTGACTTCAATACGGTTCTCTCTTATCAAAGAGCCACTGGCTTCTTGAGTAGACAGTAGCATTCCTAAGGGAGAAATTTGACCCCATGTTAGGAACTTTTTCTTTTAAAGAGCACCTTCCAATTGACCTGACAAAATGTTTTTTTTCTATTTTTTTTCTTTCTTTTCAATCTATTTTCAGCTCTTATTGGTATTGTCTGCATTATAAAAAGGGCTTGCAATATTTCCTGTCGGATAAAAATATGAATCATATAAACGTAGCAGAGTCAAATACAAGAAATTATTTTTAATCGCAACAACATTCCATGTCTTTATTTGCTTCTTAGATGATAGAAACACACAAAATAACAAAAAACAAAAAATAGGCACAACAAAAAGTTTCTTTGTGCAGAGCAAAGAATGAAAATTTGTTCAATGGCTACTAGATGCACCCACCCCCACCCGCACCAACTGATTATAGCAGTGGTTCATGATGATATTGATGATTCTTTTTAGAAAAGAAGATTCCAATTACCATTTAAAAAGCCTGTTGGTGAGGCTTAGAAGCCAGTCAGCGAGGGAGTCTATCCCCTTTTCAATACCATTAGACCAAGGAGATTGTTTTAGCATCTGAGGTGGAGCACCACACCTACCATCAGCTCCTTACTTTACCACACAGATTCCTGTGCTACTCATAACGCTGAGTGGC
Source organism: Doryteuthis pealeii (assembly GCA_023376005.1). NCBI lineage: Eukaryota > Metazoa > Mollusca > Cephalopoda > Myopsida > Loliginidae > Doryteuthis > Doryteuthis pealeii. The sequence continues at coordinate 2,231,829 of CM042165.1, forward strand.
GAGGACCTATTGAACTAGGAACCTTGTGGTTTCTAGCGAACGCTCTAACTGAGCTAACCCGCCCCAATTTGGTTCTAAATGACAGAATGTTGGATTTTATGGCAAGTCAACCTTTGTTGGGTTATTTTATGCTGAAGATGTTTTTGTTTTACCCATTCTTGTTGGGTATTCAAAATTAAATTTAAAAAAAAAAAAAAAATTCATTTATTGATTTATTTGACCTAAGATTTGACCTAACAGGTCTGAGTCAAGGTGGATCTGGGAGTAATAGCAATGAAGGGGTAGTTCATACTCCCCGGAGCTCCAGTAATGGAACCTCACCACTAGATGCAGTTTAATGTCATACTCAATTTTTCTATATCTAATGTTATTTCTGTTTAATAAGTCTGGTGGCATTTAGTGAGTGGTAACAATTTCGGCTCTGAAACAACATTTGAATTTATGAGTAATTGTCAGAAGATGACTTATTCTAATGTCATTTAAAAAAACAAACAATACCCAAGATTGCTGTGGCCTGAATGTTGTATTTATACATGATAAAGATAAGGACAACAGTCCGAAATAACACAATTATTAATATTAAGTTGATATATTGTCTAATTTTTTAAAAATCGAATATAGATAAATATGAAATTATTGATTCTTAAAATTATTGCAAATCTGCTTTCTAGGTGGAAGTTTTAGTTACTAGACTATATATTTGTGAGGACATAAAAGAAAAAAAAAGAAAAAAAAAAAAAAAAAGAAAAAGAAAAATAGAAAAAAAAGAAAAAATAGAAAAGAAAAAATAGAAAAAAGGAAAAAAGGAAAAAGGAAAAAAAGGCAAAGGATAAAGAAAAAAAAAGAAAAAGAAATAGAAAAAGAAAAAAGAAAAGAAAAAAAAAAAAAAAAAAGAGGAAAAAAAGTAAAAAAGAGAAAAAAATTTCCACAACTGAAAATCTTTCTTTTAAATTTTCATAAAATCTTTTCATAAAACAATTTATGTATTATTCTAAATAAAATGTCTTGGAGAATTTTAATCAAATGCAATTATCATCAAAATCATTTTATCTAGAGAGACAGTACCTTGTCAATTTGAATAGTTCTGATATTAATTAGTTCATACTTCCTTAATCTGAAAGTGATACCAATTCCCTTGAACACATAGTAATATTGGTCTTTATTTGTATGTAGGAAAACATAGAAAAGCAAAGAAGGAATGTTAACTCACTGACAAAAAAGTCCATTTGAAATTTGGTCAGAAATCAGGTCTTACCTAAAAAATAAAATGGAATTAAAAAATCAATACAGAAATTGAAATTAGTGATTATTATTTCAAAAGATCAATTTGATAATCAATTGGAATGTCAGAAAATTTTTTTTAAAAAGTACCAATCAAAATGGACGATAGTCCATGTTCAAATATAACTTGACATTTGTGGAATTAACAAAAAAAAGATAAAGGAAATAAAAAAAATACTAATGGCGACCATGAATGTTTATTTTTCTGACATGGTGCAATCTATACATTAAATACTCTTGCTCCTTAATCTTCCAACCGTTATCATCCTGCAACAAAATGTGGTTAAAATGAGACCATTCAAATCATCCAAGATGAAATGCAAAAATAAATAAAAGAAATATTTCTCTGAATTTTTGAGATGAAGCTTGATAATTTGTATTATTATCAGGACTCAAGGAATGGAATCCCCCAAATACATGAATGGACCATTCTTGATTTCCATAAATACCAACTGTCTTGGCACTGGTTCAGTGGTGCTTAGCTAGTTGCTGTTGTTCAAACCAACAGTAGACTAACTCACTTCAACAGAATACTGTATGTGTAAGCAAATTTTGATTGAAACACATGCCGACATATAACAATAAATTTCATTCATACCAAATCTATATATTTTTCTCCTATTTATCTTTTTAACATTATATATATATATATATATATATATATAAAGAAAAATTGAAGGACAATTTGAACACCTCAATATTAACCTGAGTGCTTGGGAAAATCTAGCATCAAATTGTAAAGAATAGTGTAAGGCATGTTTTGCTAGATTATAGAGCTTTGCAGAAAATAGACTGAAACATCGAGATCAGCTCCATCTAACTTTAAAACAAAAACATCGGACTCCCGCTTTAGGAAATTCCATCTGTCAGTGTGGCTTCATAGCTTACAGCAAGGTTGGGCTGTTATCACACTCAAGGAAACACAAAATGTCTTCTTGATAGCATGCACAACATGGGAGGAAATAAATCACTCACTGCTGACCTCATCTATCGTTCACGATTGGAGACAGCAATACAAGTTTTGTTGAACTGTACAGACAATTCCTGTTGGACAAGTTTTTCGTTGATCCGTTCCAATTTTAGGTTTGACGGATCAATCTCACTCGAATTTATCATACCATCATACCTATATACATATTATACTTGTATTATACGTATATATATATATATATAATCTCAATGCACTTTTGTTTCTTTAACATTTCTAGTGTAACTTTAATAAAATTTTAAGCAGAATACTTTTATTTCTTTCTGAAAAACATATGTGGCCTTTTTACTATCAAAGATCAAACAAAATTAAATTAATTATTTTATGAATGAATTTTTCAAAGAGAATTTAAAGGACTTGAATAGTTGAATTTTATTTTATTTTCTGCTTCTAAACATTCCCAACAATTTCGTCTTTTTTTTTTCCTGTTTTTTTTTTTTTTTTTTAAGATATAGAAGAAAAAAACCTAAAATAAAAGAATGCAAAGATTCTAATGAAGTTTTGTTGATATCAAGTCCAAGCAGCTTAGAGAGAAAACAAAAACAAAAAACATACAAAACCTCAATAAACACACATACAAACTGTTACATTTTTAATGTACAAGAAATGATAATAATAAAAAAGGCTTATTATATGTTTAACAATTGTAGTGTAATGGTTATCATCATAGGTAATGGACATAGCAACACAAGTTCAAATCCTGGATGAGGCTGGCTGCATTTCATATAGCACTAATACACTTGGGAAAGGTATGAATCAAACTATTTCTCCTCCAGCTATTGGTAAATAGTAGGTCAGACTGGGTCCTTGAACCTTGGTATGGCAACTGATCTATGAGAAGGAAAACTGAATTAAAATCAAGGGTCTCTCTTCTCATTAGTCAAACTACTTTGAAAGCTCCTCTTCCTCCTTGCAACTATTCTCTCTCCAACTATGGGTAAACAGTAGGGCAGTTTGGGCTCTTTAACCTTGGTAGGCAACTGATCTATGAGAAGGAAAACTGAATTAAAATCAAGGGTCTCTCTTCTCATTAGCCAAACTACTTTGAAAGCTCCTCTTCCTTCTTGCAACTATTCTCTCTCCAGCTATGGGTAAATAGTAGGGCAGATTGGGCTCTTTAACCTTGGTATGGCAACTGATTTGAGAGCTCCTCTTCCATCACTGACTTTATTGTCAACATCCTAACAATAATATTTCTTTCTTCTATTTTTTTTCTTCTCTTTGGTTTAAAAACTTTTTTTATGTTTGTTTCCCTTTATTCCGTTCCAATAATGAGAAACAAGCACTTATCAAACATTGCCTCATTGTACATTAGTATTTTCTTCAAATTGGTTTTCAATACAAGAGACACAAACACAATAACCTGATTTGTAAATCCTCAATACAACTTCTGAATGAATGTGTTATGCAAACGGAAGGGGGGGAATTAAATTGCAGCTCAGATGCGACCGTCAGTCGAATGATATTTTAATTTATTTATCTTATCAGACAAGCATTAGATTTCCGAGCCACAGAAACCAGGTTGTGATGTCAATGGAGCTGATGTTACCCCCATTGATCAATGGAACTGTGTCACTGTGTCTTGTCTCTTCTCGTCCGTTGTCAACTTTATTGTTCCACTCGGCTTCCAGACTCGGCATCAATAAATCCTCGGAGGTTACCATCTCACGGCTATTTCGAAATTTGCCAAGACAAAGATGCTAATGAACATTGCAGTTTCGAATTTGAATGTGGAATTTTTCAGGACATTCAAGCATCATTCTTTACTGCACTTAAGGCTAGAAAGTTCTTTTGTTTTTTTTTTTTCGTTTTTTTCTTTTCTTAAAGACATTGTCTTTTCTAGAGACAAGGCCTATTCTTGACAAATCATGGTTTCTTTGTCTGGATAATTAATGACAATTATGAGAACAGTTTGTATAAATATCTATTCATCCATCCCAGTTTTTATCTATCCATCCATCCATCCATCCCAGTATCTTTGCAATAGCTCTTAAGTAAACATATCAAACATTGTAATAATCAAATTATCATACTGTGTTATATCCACAGGTCCTGCTAGTATATTATATTATCATTAACTTTTTTTCTCGCATTTTTTTAATTTCATTTTTTTTTACAATCATAGTTGTCATATAATACCTTGATAAAGGGTGAAAGTCACCCGAAATATTGGAAAAAAGACAAACCAGGGACAAAACAACGGTTGGGTATTGAAACTCTGTTTTTTGTTTTTGTTTGCTTGTTTATTTCCCATGCTTTATCAGATAAAAAAAAAAAAAAAAAAACGTTCACAATAACAAAGTTGATACGCAATATATTATCATATATAATATATCATATATTATTATTACTAGTACAAAATAAAAAATGCCCTCTGGGCGATGTAAAAATAGATTTCTGAAACATTGCCTGAGGGGTGGGAGTAAAAAATTCAATGTCAGCGAGTTTGTACCCTAAGTAAGTAAAATCATCAAATTCATTAAAGGATTAAAAAATAAAACAATTTGAAATGTAAACTTTAAATATGTATCAAAATAAAACAAACTATATATAGATATATAATACCAGTCATGTATTTATTAAAACATGTTTTAAAAAACAATGAGGACTGTCTAATGTTGCATGTTCAAATTTTGAGTGTATTCATTCTATGTTATGACGATTTTGGGTAATGTGACGTAAGCAGTGATGTAGTTTTTGTTACAGACAAAAACCGGAAGCGAATCTCCATTATTAATAGATATAGAATCTATAGAATATATTATTTAGTGATATAGAACATATATAGTTTTTATAAATACATAAAAAGACAACATTTGTTCAACTCAACATCAAATTGACGTGGTGGCCTATGTTGGTATCAACTGGATAGTGAGGGAGTCTATCCCCTTTTTGCTAGTGCTAGACCACGGAAAAAGTTTTGCTGAGGTAGAGCACCACACCTACCGTCAGTTCCTTAATTTACCACACTGATCAGATTACCTAATCTATGCTACTCATCTGCCGAGTTGGTGGGGGCTAGTATCAAACCTGGAACCTTGCAATTCCAAGGTGGGTGTTCTACAGACTCTGGTATACCAACCACAAGTTAATTGATAAAAGTAATATAAAACTTTTAAACATTTGTAATAAATGAAATCTAAAACCATTTAGTCTGCATTTATCGTAATATTTTATCATTTATCAACAAATTTATCGCAAATGTTTTTAATAAAAAAAAAACTAATTATTTGCTTTATTGAAATAATTATTTTCCTTTAATTAAATATTACTAATTAAGTTTATTGATAGCCGTTTTAAGATTGAGATGTAAATTAATTATAAAACATTATTGTTGAGTTAGGACTAACAATCTAGACAAAAAAAAAAAAAAAAAAAAATGTTCAAATCAATAAATCTCATTTAAATAAAGAAATTGTTTTGCTACAAAATTGGATAAATTTTTTACATAAAAATATTAAATTCATAAAAGAAAATATCTAATTAGTAGATTTATTTTCTTTTGTGTAGATTTATTGTTATTATTAGTACCAATTAGTAAAAAACATTTATGTTCAAAACTTATTAAAGTAAAATTACTTAATATAATATTCAAAAAAGTTAAATCAAAAATCAAATGATATAACATAAATCTGTAGTAATGTTGATTGTTTTGTTTGTTTTGTTTTACGGCATATCAATCTCAGTGGGTCATTTAATGCCGATAAAGTTTTGAAATAAATCAATTCTTAATGGATAATACAATTTTTTTTTTATAAATAAATTTTTCTATTTAACCCATAGATGGGACCCTAACAGGTACTACCACTCCGGGTCAGAGTGGACCAGGGAGCAATGGTGATAAAGGGGTGCTCCACATTCCCCAAACCTCCAAAACTGGAACCTCACCATCAGATAGAGTTTAACGTCATTCCCAGGACATGTAGACCTGCAGCCACCGCCTTCTAGCACATATGATAAAAAGGGGTTGGGCTTGCCATAAGGCCAATAGGGTTGGGAAAATCATATAGGTGCTAGGGCTTGACGTGACCAGCCGATTGATCGGAGGGGGCTTCTCCGACCGCCTCTAGCCCAAGATAGGGCCAAAGTGGAGTATTGCATGTCATGAACTGCTCATCCACCTGGGCTCTATCCTTAAGCATCACGGGTCACCACCCACGGCCAACAGGTGGCCCCATTGGGGGAGTCTTACCCCTCTGCAGAGGTGCAGTTGTAGCATTCTAATGCCCCAGGTGACAGGGCGGCTGTAGTAATGATTATTTGAATTGTGTTGAATTTGTCTGATTGCAGCATCAAAAGATCAACACTTAACAATATCAATCACTTCATCATTGACAATATAGTCCAACATCAACAGCAGCAAGAAGCCGACACTTCAGTCAGGAGCCAGCACGCTATTCAGCAGCCGCACGCTCGGACAACATAAACAGCCGACACTCCACGCTCGGACAACATAAACAGCCGACACTCCACGCTCGGACAACATAAACAGCGACACCACGCTCGACAACATAAACAGCCGACACTCCACGCTCGACAACATAAACAGCCGACACTCCACGCTCGACAACATCTCCACGCTCGACAACATAAACAGCCGACACTCCACGCTCGACAACATCACGCTCGCAGCCAACACTCCACGCTTCGACAACATAAACAGCACGCTTCGACACCTCCACGCTTCGACAACTGACACTTCACGCTTCGACAACATAAACAGCCGACACTCCACGCTCCGACAACATAAACAGCCAACACTCCACGCTTCGACAACATAAACACAGCCGACACTTCACGCTTCGACAACTGACACTTCACGCTCCGACAACATAAACAGCCGACACTCCACGCTCCGACAACATAAACAGCCGACACAGACAACGACACTCCACGCTTCGACAACATAAACGACACTCCACGCACCGACAACATGCCGACACTCCACGCTCCGACAAACATAAACAGCCGACACTCCACGACAACATAAACAGCCGACACACTCCGACAACATAAACAGCCGACACTCCACGCTCCGACAACATAACAGCCGACACTCCACGCTCCGACAACATAAACAGCCGACACACGCTCCGACAACATCGACACTCCACGCTCCGACAACATAAACAGCCGACACTCCACGCTCCGACAACATAAACAGCCGACACTCCACGCTCGACAACATAAACAGCCGACACTTCACGCTTCGACAACTGACACTTCACGCTTCGACAACATAAACAGCCGACACTCCACGCTTCGACAACATAACAGCCGACACTCCACGCTCCGACAACATAAACAACACTCCACGCTTCGACAACACTTCACGCTTCGACAACTGATACTTCACGCTTCGACAACTGATACTTCACGCTTCGACAACTGACACTTCACGCTTCGACAACTGACACTTCACTTCACCCATACCAACACATAGATGCTGATAGGTACGCATCCTGCATCACTGACGCATAAAAATCTAAAAAGATGCAGAAAAATCATATCCCTATGTCCCAGTGTTCCCCCACCCCACCATTTCCAGCTAATATGTAAATACATTTCAATAATTTCTTAGAAATGAATTACACTGTAGGGGGTAGACGGCTTTAGTTGTTCATAGATAAAACTCTACAATTTATCGAGAAACTTTAGTTGGGACAAATCAAATTTCCCGGGGACTCTTTCAATTAAAATCTGTGCATCCCAGGATGCACTAAATTAAAAAGCTATCAGCATCACAGTCAACAAAAAACACACACTTCACTTATTCTTGGCTGATTTATTAATCAGCAAAACTTTTACATTCAAAAACTTATGAAACTAAAATTTCTAAATTTTCAAAGAGTTAAAATATTTTAAAAAAGAAAAGAAAAAGATGGACATAGAATAGAGAAAGAAGAAAAATTTTTTTTTAAATCTATAAAAAAAAAAAAAAAAAGTTAATCATTTTAAATGTCCTCAAAACTATTAACGTCAAAATGATCCGATCCTGAGGGAAAAAAAAAAAAATCAAATTCATTTTTCAAAATAAAAAGTTTCAGACACAACTGAAATATTTTTTTTTATCTAAGTCATTTTATTTTACATTTGGTTTTAATGTATGTCAAATATATTTCTTAGTGATAAGGGGTTGCATCCCCTCTGTCACAAGATGACAAGATGTTCATTGGATAAAAATAGGGTGGGGATTTTTATTCAACTTTAGTTTTCGCTGAATTCACCAATTTTCCTTTATAAAAAGACTAGAAGTGGCTACCCAGCATCACATGGGTAGAGGGGAGGGAAACCCTCGTGTATTGATTGGTTTACTTTTGAGAAAATTGGTTGTTTTCTTTCAAGTAACACCACCGAGACGACATAGCTGGGGACGTTATTTTAATAGTCACCGGGTAGCAATTTCTGAGGCAGAAGACCGGGATGCAACTTAGGGCATTAAATGTATTTTAGAGGGGGGGGGGCTTCTCTTTTTTTATATGAACAAATGGAGATGGGTGGATAGATATATATAAACAAAGTAAAAAATGAACAAATTGAGGTAGATAGATAGATAGATAGATATCCATCTTCATATCTAAACAAGAATTACGACAAATTTCTATAAATAAATTTCTAAACAAATTACGATAAATAAATAAGAATTACAACAAAAAATACATTTAACGGCCTAAGTTGGTTGTTTTCTTTCAAGTAACACCACAGAGACGACACAGCTGGGAACGTTATTTTAATAGTCACCGGGTAGCAATTTCTGAGGCGGGAGACTGGGACGCACTTCCTCATAAATTACCTAAAATTTTAAATAAAACTCCAAGTTATGTGTGTTCTTCTCATTAACTTTTTGGAAAAATAATGATTCAGAAATAAATTCCAAGATTTTCAAAATAGGGAAAGGAGTGACTTTACAATAGGTTGTGATTTGATATCAAGCCTAAGAGACACCTAAGGTGTCCTTTAAGCGATTTGTTTGGTTTGGTTTTATGGCATATCAACCTCAGTGGGTCATTTAATGCCGACAAAGATGAGAAATAAATTCATTCTTAATGGATAATACAATTTTTTTATAAATACATTTTTCTATTTTACCCATAGATGGGACCCTAACAGGTACTACCACTCCGGGTCAGAGTGGACCAGGGAGCAATGGTGATGAATGGGGTGCTTCACATTCCCCAAACCTCCAAAACTGGAACCTCACCATCAGATAGAGTTTAAATGTCATTCCCAGGACATGTAGACCCTCAGTCACACCTTCTAGCACCCATATGATAAAAAAGGGGTTGGGGCTTGCCATAAGGGCAATAGGGTTGGGAAAATCATATAGGTGCTCGGGTTTGACATGACCAGCCGATTGATCGTAGGGGGCCTCTCCGACCACCCGTATAGACCAAGATATGGCCAAAGTGGAGTATTGCATGTCATGAACTGCTCATCCACCTGGGTTCTATCCTTAAGCATCACGGGTCACCACCCATGGCCAACAGGTGGCCCCATTGGGGGAGTCTTACCCCTCTGCAGAGGTGCAGTCGGTGCATTCTAACGCCCCAGCCGACAGGGTGGGTCCTTTAAGTGAGTTTTTGATAAAAGAAATTTTGTTTGTTTATAACTTAATGGCTTATAAAATAAAACCTTACACCCTTTGATTTAAGGTGTAATAAAAGAAAACAACTATTATTATTTATTCAAAAATGCTGATTGGTTAGGTGTGGCAAAAATCTTTTGAAAATGCTTTATAAACACAGCAATTATATAAATTAGGAAGACATTATTTGAAGCAGGTAATATGATATAAAAAAAACAAAAAACAAGTATGGTCATTGATTTATTTATTACTAGTAGAGCTACCCAACCTTGCCCGGGATTTAAAAACTTAAAAATAAATATCTTATCTATGTTTATTATTATTTTACTTATGTGCGAGAACATGGAAATATATTTTTCATAAAGTTGTTATGAAAATTATATCAATCAGTGATGACCCGGTAAGAGTTAAAAAAAAATGATTTTACTTATATTTTTAAAGAGACTGAAAAAAAATAGTTCTTTTGTTTTGAATGATAAGTTTGAGGTTTTTTTTATATGATTAATAAAACTTCTATTTCTATATATTTGTTTTATTATCTTTTATTCTTTATCTATTCTTGTTTTTAAGTGATTTTTATCTATATGTTAATACTCACGTTCCTTAATTGTTTGTTTGTTTTGTTTTTGTTTTTGTTTTGTTTTACGGCATATCAACCTCAGTGGGTCATTTAATGCTGATAAAGTTTTGAAATAAATCAATTCTTAATGGATAATACAATTTTTTTCTATAAATACATTTTTCTATTTAACCCATAGATGGGACCCTAACAGGTACTACCACTCCGGGTCAGAGTGGCCCAGGGAGCAATGGTGATGAAGGGGTGCTCCACATTCCCCAAACCTCCAAAACTGGAACTTCACCATCAGATAGAGTTTAACGTCATTCCCAGGACATGTAGACCCTCAGTCACCGCCTTCTAGCACCCATATGATAAAAAGGGGTTGGGGTTCCTTAATTGTACAACCATTAACATCTTGATGAAGTGCAAAAATGTAAATGCAGATTATCTGGTGTTGCTTATTTCTTCTGAGTGTTGTCACCTCACCCAAATAATGATAACGTTAATCTGTCTAAATCAAAAATGATGAAAAGGAAAGAGAGAAAAAAGAGACGTAAAACAAGATATATATATATACTTTTTACATATTGAACTATTTTGGTCATGTAATGGAATGGTTTTATCATCATCATCATCATGGCTTGGGTTTTTTATAAAAAAATTAAGAAGGGGGTGGTCTACATTGGCTGCAGGCATGTTCATGGCTAATAAGACCAATGCATCACAGGCAGGTATGATCATAGCGACTGAAGGTCTGGTCAGAGTTTGATGGAATCATGTTGTTGTTCTTCCTGTGTCTTTTGTCCCTGAGGGTGGCCCTGCAGGCATTTTCAAAGAAGGAACCAACATAGTTGGTGGTGACACACCAGGCGTCACCGTTCTCAGCTAGAGTGGACCATTGGCAATGGAACTTTATACAATCAAAAACAAATATCATTATTAAAATCTACAACACTGAAGCCGTGACAAAAAAATATATGTAGTAGTCAAAAAATAAGTACACCACTATACAAAATTCTTTCTTTCTCTCTATTATATATACTAGCAAATATATGCACCCTTCGGGTGCAAGTATTTAGGTTTTGATGTAATAAAATATATCAAATTAGAAACTATTTAGAAAATGATAAACTGAGGGGGTATAATCGAAAAATAGAACAGCTTTAAATCTAACTCTTTCATCATTTTCCCTCACTCCCGTCTTTCATTTTTCCTAATTTATCTATTTAGTTAGATTATGAAGTATTTAATAAAATTACAGTTCTTTCATCTTGTTTATAGGTTTCTTTTAAGATTTATCTTCGAGTTTTTTGCCCAGATTCATTAAGAGAAAACCAAACAATTAGAAATCAATAATACTAAGCATATATTTATTAAAATCAAATTCTTGATATCAATATGCAAATTAGCCTTCTCGTTCACACTGTAAACCGCTATTCTGTTGAATATATAAATATACTTGCATGTTATTAGTATGTAGATCCAACAGTATTTATAAGGTATAACAATTTTATCAATAATTGAGTTTTAAATAAAAATAAATTCATGGTGAATGTGATGTCAATAACTAAGGGAATTGTGACTTGAGTAGTGATTTAGTTTCGGTTACAGACAGACAAACACACAATCTCCATTATAATAAGACTAGCATTTTTTTTATATGTATGTTTTGTAAGCGAATGGTTTATCAGTAATTATTTAAACGATTGAATAATAAGTTGAACCGTTGTTTTTAAACAGGTATGATTGACAGTTTCAGGTAAAAATGTGAATTAATTTTTGAAAGATATTGCCTGGGGCGGTGGGTTAAAATTAAATGTTAGAGGTTTTGTATCATAAGTAAGTAAAATTGTCAAATTTATTAAAACAAATTAAAATGCAAACATAGTTCTGCCCACCCCCAAGAAAATGTTGCGTGCATCAATAAATTATTAATTGAATAATTATTTTGAATGCTTTGCACATAAATTTTACATAAAATTGTAGGTATTCATTTATTTGTAAACATTTTGGTTAACCTCTTGTTACTGGAAAAAAAAAAAGAAAAGCCGAGAGTAAAAAATATATTTTTTTAAATAATGAATATATAATGCCAGACATGTATTTATCAAAACTTGATTTAAAAACAATGTGGTCCGTTTAATGTTGCAAACTCAAATTCTACTTTTTAAGGATTTTGAATATAAATCAAATACTCATTGATAAACCTAGGCAATTCCTGAGTGTTTGTGACATCAGCAGTTACGTAGTTTCTATTACAGACAGAGATAATGAATCTCCATTATCAATATATATATATATATTATATATTTGTGTGTGTGTGTGTGTATGTATGTATGTGTAATTTTATAAAAATGAAAAGGTACAAGTTTCATTGATAAGTGATGTTTAATAAGCCGACTCTGCACTGTTTCGGTTTGTTTAAGAAACCTTCATCAGGGCCTTTGTTTGTTTAAGAAACCTTCATCAGGGCCTTTGTTTGTTTACAGAAAAAAAGAAATTATTATTTTTTTGAATATCAACAAAAGCCACCACATACCAGAAACAGAAGCTCGTAGACTTTTGTTCCCTAATAATTTCTTTTTAATAGAAAACGCCTAAAACAGAGCCTGAGGTTACAGTGGCCTGAATGTGTTTAAACACAATAAAGATTAGGACAACAGTTTGAAATATAATTTTTCATATCAAGCCTCATCTCATAAATAGACATAAAAGATGATTTCCCATATTTCTCTCTCTCTCTCTCTCTCTATATATATATATATATATATATATATATATATATATATATATATATATATATATGAAGATAGGATGGATGGGTTTAGAATCCGACAATATGAGGTAGATAAAAGGATAAGTGAGCAAGAAATGAATAACTCAAAACAAATCAAGGGTTGAAATAATTTTGTCCGTATTACGCGAACATCTTCAGTCAAATGATTTTATTAAAGCAAAGTTATGTGTGTATATATGATTTGGTGATGGGTAGTGTGAGGGTAGTTTGGAGGATGAAATCATTTGACTGAAGATGTTCGCGTAATACAGACGAAATTATTTCAACCCTTGATTTGTTTTGAGTTATTCATTTCTTGCTCACTTATCCTTTTATCTACCTCATATATATAATTTCTTTCTTTCAGATTTTTTTCTTTTCTTTTTATCTTAACATATCGGCTGCTGTACTCTTGGGATTCTTCCAATTTTTCCTCAAAATATTTTGTTTCTTAAGAAAAAATAAAAATAAACGTTTTCACCATTTCTGTAATCATTTGCTAAGCTTACCTTAAATGTGGCACAAGGCAAGAAGTATGGAGCGCCAAGTGACTTCCACCTATTCTATCACCAATATTCGCTTTTGTTTCTTCTTTAGAAATTTGTGTGCTGCAAACTTAAACAATTTTTGAGCGTGATTATTGAAGAAAAAGGAATTAGTCGTCATTGCCAGTGAAGTTAAATCCCTACCGCCCCCCCTGCACTCTTTCTCTCCTCATTTCTTTCTTTTTTCCCTCTGCACACACTCTCTCTCCCTCTGCGTCTCTATTTCTCCCTCCCTCTCAGTATTTCCATGTTTCTTTTAGTATAATCAAATGAGAGTCTTTCCACATTAAAGTAAAGTTGTCGGGGCAGCCTAATGCCGGTATCAGCCAGTCAGCGAAGGATTGTTTTGGCATCTGAGGTGGAGTGCCACACCTACCACCAGCTCCTTACTTTACCGCACAGATCCCTGTGCTACTCATACGCTGAGTTGGTGAGGACCGGTATCGAACTAGAACCTTGTGGTTTCTAGCCGAACGCTTTACTGACTGAGCTAACCCTGGCCCATAATCTTGATTTAATTCTTTCACTGTTTTTTTTCTCTTTTTTTTTCTTCTTTTCATTATACGTTTAACTGAAACAGATTAGTTTTATTGCTTCCATGCTCAAATCCTGTCTATCTTTCCCCTATTCTCTTTCTTTCTTATTATATTTTTTTATGTGTAGCATGTCTCTTTTCTTCCTTTATAATAAAAAATGAATAGTATATTTAGCTGAGGTGACAACACTTATAAGAAATAGGAATTCAGCTGATAAGGAACACCAGATAATCAGGATTTATATTTTTTCATTTTTCATCTTGGATGATTTGGATGGTCTCATTTATAACGAGAGGGTGTTACAAGATGATAAGTCGTACAATTAAGGAACACAAGTATTAATATATAGATTGAACCCTTGCAGAAAAATAAGCATTCATATGGGAGTCACTTGTTTTTGTTTTTTTAATATTTCTTTGTAAACTTTGACTATTGTCCTCATCTTTATTGTTAAACTCACGTCAAACTAATGATCTATCTCCAGCCCAACCAATAGCATGTAGTCCTTTACGAAGCTTAACTTGGCTTAGAAGAATGGGGTGTACTGTGAGCATCAAAATCACTTACAATGGCCTGCCAGTCTTACCGGCTAATTATTATGATTTACAAGGTGTCCAAGTTCATGTCTCTAGATATGAGAGAAAGGAAAAGACAGTTTTGAAATATTATATTGACTTGTTAATACAGAAAATCACTTTCAAACACATCATTTCTTGTATTTGTGTCCTATCGACCAAATCACAACGTGAAGTACAAAAATATTTCCCTTAGTAAGATTTTTGGGTGTTTGTTTATTTTAGAAGCATTGTTGAATAAAGTATATATTAATATTTATATATTTGCTTGAAGGCAATTAAAATGCGCATATCGCATAAAATTCGATAATTATAGAAGATAATAATGACAAGTGAATTTCGCAAAGAATTATTCGGTGTGTAGAACATCGTACAGACTGTTTCAACTTTATTAAGTCTCATCAGTGATATATACTAACGATTTCCCTCCAACAGAAATCAAAACCAGGACTTCAGCAGGATAGTCAGAAACTATACTGCTTCAGCCACAGTACAGCACGGAGAAATTCCTGCGAAATTAACCTGTCAATGATACTGAGATGTCTCTACCATATGAGGCAAGGGGGCGCTGAGTGAACAATAACAAACTCAGGCTTTAAGCTCTTTGGTGAAGGAATTAAGATTTCTGGATGTTTGTTTATTTTAGAAGCATTGTTGGATAAAGTATATATTAATATTTATATTTTTGCTTGAAGGCACACCGAGTAATTCTTTGCGAAATTCACTTGTCATTATTATCTTCTATAATTATCGAATTTTATGCGATATGTGCATTGTAATTGCCTTCAAGCAAAAATATAAATATTAATATATATTTCCCCTTAGTATTTTCCGATGGCAAGCCATGGCAGATTGACCAATCAGTTCCTTTAAAAATGAAAACCAAGAAGTAAACATAAAAAGATCAGCCTAGAAAATCAGCCTACAAAACCATCTAACGAAGGAGAGCAAGATATGCTGAATGCTGCTGGGTAAGTTAAGAAAAAAAAATTAAGCAACATTCTCCAAGGAATTTATACACATGGACATCAGTATGAGATGACCAGCAAAGACCTATATTAACTAGCTCTATGCGGACACTTGGTGCCGTTTAGAGGACTAACCAAGAGTGATGGTAGATAGCAGTTTGATCCTTACTTGTGACTGTGTTGCATCCTACACTTGGTGAATAGGTTGGGTAAATATACACCTCTGCATGTTCTCCTTTCTTTACCTGGAATGTTTGGTGGTCCCAAGGGAATGTCAAAACTCTTGACATCTAACTCTTGCTTATGGTCCAAAACTGCATCTCCAAAATTTCAGGTAATACAGAAATATATATATATATATATATATATATATATATATAAAAGCTCTGAAGAAATTGTCATTGTAAGAAAGAATGTAGATATGTAGATATCTGAAATTCCTAGAAAGGATCCCAAATGTGATAAATGTATGAATGAAAACAACATAAATCCAAGCGGATCAAATAAATGGTTTCAATTGAAAATCCTAACAGGAGACACCTGGAAAAGAGCAGAGAGTGCAGTGGTTGAAACGGGAATTGAACCAAGGAAGATGAATAACTTTGTCTAGATCGGGGTGTGGGGTAAATCTTTTCTTGTTTCAAGGCCATATTGAAATTTATTGTCAAAACTGACAAGGCTGCACTTAATAAATGTTTACATTCAATGGGTTCTGATGTGGATACTCTGATCTATATATACTCATCACATGACTATAATGGGAGTTGGTAAGGGGGCTGTATTTGGTTACAGCTTGCCTGTCTTTGTCTGCCAACTGGATGCTAGTTTGGAACCTTCTTGTGAAAGTGAGTATCATATCTTGATTTTACACTATGCAGATTAGTATGGTGCATTTGGTTACAGCTTGCCTGCCTTTGTCTGCCAACTGGATGCTAGTTTGGAACCTTCTTGTGAAAGTAGTATCATATCTTGATTCTACACTATGCAGATTAGTATGATGTATTTGGTTACAGTTTGCCTGTCTTTGTCTGCCAACTGGATGCTAGTTTGGAACCTTCTTGTGAAAGTGAGTATCATATCTTGATTTTACACTATGCAGATTAGTATGGTGCATTTGGTTACAGCTTGCCTACCTTTGTCTGCCAACTGGACACTAGTTGGAACCTTCTTGTGAAAGTTAATATCATATCTTGATTCTACACTATGCAGATTAGTATGATGCATTTGGTTACAGTTTGCCTGCCTTTGTCTGCCAACTGGATGCTAGTTTGGAACCTTCTTGTGAAAGTTAGTATCATATCTTGATTCTACACTATGCAGATTAGTATGATGCATTTGGTTACAGTTTGCCTGCCTTTGTCTGCCAACTGGATGCTAGTTTGGATCCTTCTTGTGAAAGTGAGTATCATATCTTGATTCTACACTATGCAATTAGTATGATGCATTTGGTTACAGCTTGCCTGCCTTTGTCTGCCAACGGGATGCTAGTTTGGAACCTTCTTGTGAAAGTGAGTATCATATCTTGATTCTACACTATGCAAATTAGTATGATGACTGCCATGCAGATTTTGTTAGCTCTACTTATGATAGCAGAGTCTCCTCTTCAAACATTCAATTGATCAAGAGGACATAACTCTTCCTAGAAGCAGTTTGTATCACATCAAACATACCTGGCTCTGGGCTTTTTGCATCGACCTGTTTCCCTACTACATAATTCAGTCCAAATTTAATTAATATTCGAAGCCTCAGTGACAGCGCTTACCCACCTCAGGAATTGAACTCATGGCAGCTAGTAAACAGTTTACAGAAAAAAGAAATCTTTCAAATGTAATTAGTATTTACTAGTTAAAAAAGAACTGAAAAAAATTGAAAAACTTTACTAAATTTTTAATTAGTTTTTTGTTGAGATAGTCGCAAGAAAGCATTAGTTCTAAAATGGAGGTGTTGAATTTTAATTTCTTTTGGCAAGGTCGTCGGAGGCTGTTAAAAACACGAGTGGGGAGGAACATTTTCATGTTTAAAAGGATCTAGTAAATTTCATTTTCTACTAATAAGGTTAAACTTGACAAAAGTTTTAGTACATTTACAACAAAATCCAAAGTTTTAACTTTTAGTTAACTTAGTCGAAATCAAATTAATTAAAAGAAATTAAAAACTTGACTATTTAATGACTTTTGTGATTACTTTTGGTGGGAAAACATTAGACTATCAGATTCTAAAGTTGATTTGATTTTGTTCTTGTTTTACGGCATATCAACCTCAATGGGTCATTTAATGCCGACTACGTTTTTGAAATGAATTGGTGATAATGTTTAATTTTCTGAAGATTTTTTGTTTTTGACATATTTTTTGTGAATGGAACTTTTAGATGATTCTTTTTAACATATATTTTGTGTTTTCATTTTTTTGGGAAGATTTTTAGATTTTGTTGTAGATGTGTGCCTCTTTTATGTATCCGAGTAGTTTTTCTGGGTTTATTTGGTTGAATATTTGTTTTAGATTTGTTGTTTGGTAGTATTTTTTTCGTATTTGTTTTAAGTTGCTACATTCTGTTAAAATGTGTTTGATTGTGTAGGGTTTTTGGCATGGTATGCAATATGGGGCTGCTTCTAAAGTTGAGGAAGTTGCGAAGTGCAGTGGTGTACTGGTTAGAGTTATGGAAATGGATTCGTTGACCCGAGTTCAATTCCTGGACGAAGCCAAAGTTCACATAGTGCTAATATCCTTGGGAAAGGTATGAATCCAACTATTCTCTCTCCAGCTAACGGGTAAATAGTAGGGCAGACTGGCTCTTTAACCTTGGTTAGGCAACCAGTCTAGGAGAAGGAAAACTCTGGATTCAAACCTCTTAAAATCTCCGCTTGGGGTGGTTACTACTAGAATAGGCTCAGACCTAATTAGTTATCTATTTCACTGGGCTCTTTAACCTTGGTTAGGCAACCAGTCTAGGAGAAGGAAAACTCTGGATTCAAACCTCTTAAATCTCCACTTGGGTTGGTCACTACTAGAATAGGATCAGGTCTACTTAGGGATCTATTTCACTGGGCTCTTTAACCTTGGTTAGGCAACCAGTCTAGAAGAAGGAAAACTCTGGATTCAAATCTCTTAAATCTCCACTTGGGTTGGTCACTACTAAAATAGGATCAGGTCTACTTAGTTATCTATTTCACTGGGCTCTTTAACCTTGGTTAGGCAACCAGTCTAGAAGAAGGAAAACTCTGGATTCAAATCTCTTAAATCTCCACTTGGGTTGGTCACTACTAGAATAGGATCAGGTCTACTTAGGGATCTATTTCACTGGGCTCTTTAACCTTGGTTAGGCAACCAGTCTAGAAGAAGGAAAACTCTGGATTCAAATCTCTTAAATCTCCACTTGGGTTGGTCACTACTAGAATAGGATCAGGTCTACTTAGGGATCTATTTCACTGGGCTCTTTAACCTTGGTTAGGCAACCAGTCTAGGAGAAGGAAAACTCTGGATTCAAATCTCTTAAATCTCCACTTGGGTTGGTCACTACTAGAATAGGATCAGGTCTACTTAGGGATCTATTTCACTGGGCTCTTTAACCTTGGTTAGGCAACCAGTCTAGAAGAAGGAAAACTCTGGATTCAAATCTCTTAAATCTCCACTTGGGTTGGTCACTACTAAAATAGGATCAGGTCTACTTAGTTATCTATTTCACTGGGCTCTTTAACCTTGGTTAGGCAACCAGTCTAGGAGAAGGAAAACTCTGGATTCAAATCTCTTAAATCTCCACTTGGGTTGGTCACTACTAGAATAGGATCAGGTCTACTTAGGGATCTATATCACTGGGCTCTTTAACCTTGGTTAGGCAACCAGTCTAGGAGAAGGAAAACTCTGGATTCAAATCTCTTAAATCTCCACTTGGGTTGGTCACTACTAGAATAGGATCAGGTCTACTTAGGGATCTATTTCACTGGGCTCTTTAACCTTGGTTAGGCAACCAGTCTAGGAGAAGGAAAACTCTGGATTCAAACCTCTTAAATCTCCACTTGGGTTGGTCACTACTAGAATAGGATCAGGTCTACTTAGGGATCTATTTCACTGGGCTCTTTAACCTTGGTTAGGCAACCAGTCTAGGAGAAGGAAAACTCTGGATTCAAATCTCTTAAATCTCCACTTGGGTTGGTCACTACTAGAATAGGATCAGGTCTACTTAGTTATCTATTTCACTGGGCTCTTTAACCTTGGTTAGGCAACCAGTCTAGAAGAAGGAAAACTCTGGATTCAAATCTCTTAAATCTCCACTTGGGTTGGTCACTACTAGAATAGGATCAGGTCTACTTAGTTATCTATTTCACTGGGCTCTTTAACCTTGGTTAGGCAACCAGTCTAGAAGAAGGAAAACTCTGGATTCAAACCTCTTAAATCTCCACTTGGGTTGGTCACTACTAGAATAGGATCAGGTCTAGTTAATTTGAGGTACACAATTCTAGATGACCATGCTTGATAGTTTAGAAGGTCAAATGCTGACCTTAGGTCAAAGTTTCACCAACCTTGATTTAGAAAATCATAGGTTCCCTAAACATTAATCTATATATTAATACTCGTGTTCCTTAATTGTATGACTGTTATCATCTTGCAACACCCTCTGATTAATAATGAGACCATCCAAATCATCCAAGATGAAATGCAAAAATGTAAACCCTGATTATCTGGGGTTGCTTATCCGCTGAATTCTTATGCGTGTCGTCACCTCAACTAAATAATGGATCATTCAGTTTTTATTACAAAGAAAGGGAAGAAAAGGGACATGCTATACAGAAAAAATACAAGAAAGAAAGAAAAAAATTAAAAAGAGAGAGGGGGTATGATAATCTGTTTCAATCAAACATGAGGAAAGAAAAAAAAGTGCAAGAGAGAGTTATATCAAGATTATTATACTTTTTACATATTGAACAATTTCGCAATAGCTCTTAAGTAAATATATCAAATAATGTTTTTACTGGTCTAGAAGGAAAACTCTGAATTCAAACCAAAGGCGCTCTCTTTTAATTAGTCAAACTACTTTGAGTGCTCCTCTTCCTCCTCTTTATAATTATTCTCCCTTGAGCAATGGGGTAAATAGTAGGGCAGAGTGAAAAAAAACTCAGAATTCAAATCTGTTAAACTCTTCTTAAAAAATGACCTTGTGCTACATCCTGCTCATGTGGAGGGGCTGAGTAAATGCCTAAAAGTTTGAATTTGTAAAGAACTTTCTATTTGTATAACTCATTTGCTCAACTGTGATTCCAGCTCGACAGCTTTACACTGGTGGAACTCCGCCCTGACGCTGGGGCGTTAGAATGCACCGAGTGCACCTCTGCAGAAGGGTAAGACTCCCCCAATGGGGCCACCTGCTGGCCGTGGGTGGTGACCCGTGATGCTTAAGGATAGAGCCCAGGTGGATGAGCAGTTCATGACATGCAATACTCCACTTTGGCCCAATCTTGGGCGGTCGGAGAGGCCCCCTCCGATCAATCGGCTGGTCATGTCAAGCCCTAGCACCTATATGATTTCCCCAACCCTATTGCCCTTATGGCAAGCCCCAACCCCTTTTTATCATATGGGTGCTAGAAGGCGGTGGCTGCGGGTCTACATGTCCTGGGAATGACGTTAAACTATCTGATGGTGAGGTTCCAGTTTTGGAGGTTTGGGGAATTTGGAGCAGCCCTTCATCACCATTGCTCCCTGGTCCACTCTGACCCGGAGTGGTAGTACCTGTTAGGGTCCCATCTATGGGTTAAATAGAAAAATGTATTTATAAAAAAAATTGTACTATCCATTAAGAATTGATTTATTTCAAAACTTTAATCGGCATTAAATGACCCACTGGGGTTGATATGCCGTAAAATAAAACAAACCAAAACTGGTGGAACTGATGAGTTTTTTCCAATGAACTTGATGCCACATTTCCCAGTGCAAAAAGATTAAAAAAAAAAAAATCCTTTAACCGCGTTTCTTGATTTACCGACTTATTTTTAGTTAGAACACGTTAATTTTATACAAAATGAGGCAGAGCTAAAAACATTTACAAACGTACGGTGAGAGATGAAAAGTCAGATAGAGAGAGTATTGACTATTGATTCAATATTCTCGAGGTGACAAAGATCGCTGGAATTCAACTAGACATGATAAAAGACAATGTGTATGAAAAATAAAAATATCGAAAGCATTTCGTATCAGAAATTACTTATAAATAACTGTAAAAGTTTCTTTCTAATAATGAAAATACAAACTTTGCAGATTTTTGTTCAATCTGAGTTAGGATTTTTCTTTAATGTCACAACATCTCATATTATAATGGAGATTTGCTGTAACCAAAACTATGTCACTGCTTATGTCATAAGGAATTGCATAAGTTTATCTATAAGTATTTATTTTATAGTCAAAATTATTAATACATAATCTTATTTATTAATGATGTATCAATAGATATCTGAGTTAGATTTACCTCAAAACGTACCCATAAACACCACTAGGTCCTTATAAGGCATTAGATACACTAACACTGAATATTTGATAAGGAAAGACAAACAACTAACTCACATGAATACACATATGAATGTTTACAGAACTGAAACAACATAAAAATGTTGGATTTTATTTATTTGGAAATGTGGTTGAATATTTTCAAAATGGATCTAAATATTTTGGAAAAAATGGAACAATCTGTTTTGGAATTTAATTTATTGGGAATGGAAAATTATTTTTGAAAAAGACCAATGAAAAAATTGAATTCTATTTTTTTTAGAAATAGATTATAATTTTTATTCATCATCATGTTGCGCAAGTAGCACGTATACCCATGACAATATCTCACCGACCTTCCCTATCATTCATTGCCCCTGGGGAGGGGGTTCTTATGCTTAATTAACCACTTTTTACTATTCTCCAATTTGAAGATTGTGTTATACATGTGAAACTTGAGTAACGGTAATTTAGTATCCATAATTTAATAATTTTAGGTTTCAAGTTACTAATGGTAATAAAAATTTGTAAACATTCATAGCTTCAAGTAGCTATTCATAATACAAGTACTTTGCATATGTTACATAATTATTAGATTCTTAATATTTATGTAAGTAGTATAGAAATCAAAATGGCCGTTATCAGTTGCAGCCCACGGCCTTGAAGGATGAGTGACAAGGCTTGACCTCATCCTGATCCTTTCTGGTGGATACCGTGAGAATCGGTGGAGGAGACCCTCTTCTGGTTTAGATTAGAAATAGTTTTTTTAGTCAGATCGGCCAAGACCACGACTGTGGTAAGTCGTATTATGCATGCGGCCGACTTGATCTGTGCAGGTAGTCTGGTAGGGATTTCGAAATAAATATGATCTAAGTTAAATTGAAGTCTTGTGTTATTATCTAAAAACTACCAATGACACAGGGCTTCTGATAAAGAGAAATCCCCAATGGAAGACCAGACACGAAGTCCCCAAGAGAAGTCCAGATGCTAGAAGAACTTAAGATGTCAAAGACGTCAATAGAAGAAGAATAGAAGTAAGTAAAGAAGGGTATACAACACATACAGTTATATTGCCTAGAGTATAATATCTTACCCAGCAATATACTATCATAAAAGTTATGTGATAAATAAACGACTTGTTCTTAAGCTAGATCTTAGTATTTTTGCATGCAACTTCTTTATATCTAGAAGTTAGGGAATTGTGTTCTTTGTACATTTATATGACATCTTATGTTCTTGGTAGTTTTTTCTTATGAGTTATTTGAAGTTATAATTATTATTATTTGGACTATTGCCTCATCGTCATTGTTATCTGTACAATGTTTCGACTGTGCCCTTCAGCCTTCAAGTATTTCTTGTCAGACTCAGGAACCTTCTTGTCGTAATTGGCAGCCATCACAGAACCTTGAATCTACCCCTTTATTCAGTCCATGGGGGTATCCTGTTCTCATTCCGCTAACCATAGCTGGGGTAGAGGTGTTAAGCTGTGTTAATTATTATTTTATGTTACTGGTGCCCCTGAATAATATAAATAATACTAATAATACTAATTATCAAGCCTCATCTAAAAAATTCAAAGAAGCTATAATTGTTTACTAAGGATTATTATTATTAGTCACTTGAAACCATACAACTATTTGCAAAAAAATGGCTATTATGAAATAGAAATAATTACTCAATTACTATAGAAGGGGGGGGGATATATGGGGCGAAATAGACCTCGAATCAACAAGCTCCTGCCAAGGGGGAACCAAAAACAAGCGAGTTCTCAGTCTTCTCACAAGTCAGACCCTCTGTTGGTCAACACATTCTTCATCTAGCAGCTGGAAAATCCGTCGTCGTAGTCGAAATAATCTTTAGCAGTTCAAAATCACATTTCCTATTTAGTTTTGTTTCTGTTCGACTAAAATCCATTTCTTTACTGAAAAGCGCTTCGTTGTCGACTGCTTCTGCTGACTGCCCAGCGCTTGACTCACTTGTTATTTTATGGGCATATTAGCCAAACATCCGGGCAAGTCAGTCAAACCTCGCGTCCTTCCAGTTCCTACATCGCATCTGTTTTCGCATGCGGGAGGACGCGGGTTCGATCCCAGCAGGCAAGACAATGTCTTGCTCCCTTTCCTTTCTTGTTCTCTGTCACAACCTTATAATTATTAATATTAGATGGGCATACTTGAAATAATACAACAGTGTGCAATTATTAGATAGGAATATTTTATATATTGTATGCAAAAGAAAAAAAAAAAAAAAAAATGAAAAAACACCTACTTAAAAAAATGTAAATATAAATGTACAATGTATATGATTCCCTAACCTCAAGGCATAAAATAACCCAAGACAGGTTGACATACCATTAAAATCACTCAATCATTCAGATTATATTACAGTGTCAACTGAAGCCTTGAGATATGCATATGTATCAGTCTTGAAGATTTGAACAGAGGTTAGAGGCAGGCTTGTGGGTGGGGGTAGTAGTAATCATATCATCAAAGATTCCTTTTTGCCAATGTTTTAATCCTTTAAAATCTCACTCCACATAGATATGAAATCACAAAGGTAGGTAGGTAGATAGATACACTGAGACAGATATATAGATAGACAAATATGAATAGACCGACACAGATACATAGATATGAAGACATTTAGAGAGATATGAACAGACTGATATATTAATAGACAGATACATAGAAATGAAATCACTGAGGTAGGTACATAGATAGATTAATATGATACACTGAGACAGATGTATAGATACATATTAATGGACTGATATATAGATGCAGGGATATGAAAACACTGAAGTAGTTAGATATGAATAGACTGATATATACATAGATAGATATGAAATCACAAAGGTAGGTAGATAGATATGATACACTGAGACAGATGTATAGATAGATATAGGAATATGAAAACACTTACATAGGTAAACAGATATAGATAGAGAT
>CM042165.1:2264563-2297063 GCA_023376005.1 Doryteuthis pealeii
AATGCAATTCAAAAGGGACACAGATTTATGTCCAACACCAACAGACAAGAAACGACACAAATAATCACACGTCAATAGATAAAGTCAGATAAACATTTCCATGAATAAAATTACCACACAGCAAATAATGTTTTGCTTGCTTTTCTCTAAGAACAGACACAACAAGAAGAAGAAGATGACGACAAAGATGAAGAGTGCTTCAACCGTGGTTTGTGAATTTTAGTAATGGATAGAGAGATACTAGACAACAATACACTTAAAATACAGCTGACCAATGGAACGATGACATTACTTCCACCCCCTTTGGACATTTTAGAAAGCCAGGAAGAGGTCAAGACTGCGGATACATTGCCTGAAGAAAAATCACTTTGAAGTGCATTCTACTTTGCAGGTTATTCTTGGACATTTTGCTCAGGCAGCTAGGGGTGGTTTGATTTGGTTTGGTTTTATGGCATATCAACCTCAGTAGGTTATTTAATGCCGATAAAGTTTGGAAATAAATCAATTCTTAATGGATAATACAATTTTGTTTATCAACTCATGTTTTTCTATTTAACCATAGATGGGGACCGTAACAGAGGAGAGGTGAGAGAGAACTCATGTGGTCTGCTCTCAAAGTGCAGAGACGAGCGGGGACGAGAAGATGAGGTCACATAGTGCATAGAGAATGAGGGAGAGAGAGAGGTGCAAAGTGGCAGAGCGAGAGAGGGAGGAGAGACAGGGTGCAATAGTGGCAGAGAGAGAGGAACTACTGCATTGGCCGTACCGAAAGACTGAGAATGGACGGACGCTGACGAGAAGATCGAGAGAAGATCGGTCCAGACCGACCCCACAATGTTACTAACGAGCCTAGCCCCGTCAGAGTCACTAGCAGCGGGAGTAGTCCGGACATCCTACGTAGCTGAGCGCCTGTGCAAAGTGCGCCGCCAGAGATAGCAGAGAGAGACGGATAGGACTGAATACGATGTGGCTACTCAAAGTGGGCAAAGAGAGAGAGAGAGAGAGGGTGCAAAAGTGGCAGAGAGAGAGAGAGGAGAAGAGAGAGAGAGAGAGAGAGAGAGGGTAATGCGAAAGTGACAGAGAGAGATGCAGAGAGAGAGAGAGGTGCAAGTGAGCAGAGGAGGAGAGAGAGAGGGTGGCAAAGTGGCAGAGGAGAGGAGAGAGAGGTGCGTGCAAAGTGGCAGAGAGAGAGGGTGCAAAGTATAATCTTTTTTATGTGTTTCTTATTTAATTTAATTAAATGCATTGGCTCTTTAGATATTGCATTACAACTTGCATCAAGTGTTTACTTGTTTAAAAGGATTGTGAAAAAAACACATTCTTTTTCTCTGAATGTTTGAGAGTGAGCTTTTGGATGGATTGTCCCATCTTCATTGTTATTTGTACAGTTTCCCGAGTCCGACAAGAAATACTGAAGAAGGCAGAGGGCATATCGACCGAAACGTTGTACAAATAACAAATGGGGACAAAGTCCAAATAGCGCAGATAATGCAAAAATTCTTGTATCATATATGATTGGAGACCATTTTTGTTATAAATAACGCCAATAAGTGTTGACATGCCGTAAAAGCCTCTAAGTAACATTAGCAGTCACCACACACCACACACAAGAAATTAATATTTTTATCAATAAAACCAATAAGTCGCGTCGTGGGGCTCCAATGTGGTATCAGCCAATCAGTGAGGGAGTCTATCCCTTTTCACTAGTGCCTAGACCAAGGAGATTGTTTTTTTGCATTTGAGTGGAGGCCACACCTACCATCAGCTTCCTTACTTTACTGCACAGATCCCTGTGCTACTCATAACGCTGAGTTGGCGAGGCGGTATCGAACTAGGGACCTTTGTGTTTCTAGCCGAACACTCTACCGACTGAGCTAACCCGGCCCCTCTTTTGATATACCCGTGTTAACTATTGGTTAATGGAGTTTAGTTTAGTTTTATAGAAATTTAGTAAATATCTTTAGCATATTTCCAAGTGGCCTCATTGAGCAATAAAATAAGAATTGGATTGTGTAACTATTGGTTAATGGAACAAGCCAAAACACCCCTCTCAACTTAGTGGACTTTCCTAACAGTAGTAGCAAAGCAACAACTACTTAATCTTTTGCAGTTTGTCCATTGGAACTGAACTAGTCAACACCTTCACATTTAATATGGGTTATTCATTAAAAAATTCTAGACCAATTAATAGAAGATAACCTATAACAAGAAATATCCATTTAATAGAACAAAAAACTATTTAAATGTTTTTAAAAAAAAACATGAAAGTCATTAATAGGTTTTTTTTTTGTTTTTTTTCAGCAATTCTTCAGTGTTAATTAAATATTATTCAATGTTACTCTCACCCTTGACCAGGATTGAACCTGCAGCCTAGAAATAACTGTCCTTAGAACTGTCTTAGATTGTTAACTATGGTTAATGGAACAAGCGAACACACCCTCCTCAACTTAGTGGACTGTTCCTACAGTAATAACACAACTACTTAATCTGTTGCAGTTTATCCATTGGAACTGAACTAGTAAATGCCTGGAGGAACTATACCATTCAACACCTTGACATTTATTACCTCGTATTCTGAAAAAAATTAATGTTCCATTTATTGTTCATTCTTATCTTGGTAAATACAGCTTCAATCTCAATATTTTTATGACACACCTTGTATATTATTATATTCATAAAACCATAAAAACCCATCTCTATATTCTTTTTGAGATTTGAGAGTCGCCTAAATAAATCCCGAGTTCCACCTGGTCAATTATTATCCTTCCATTGATGACCTCTTTGTCTGCAATGGACTATTTTTAGACTCTTGAACGATTTATCCTTCAGGGAATATTGCCAAAAAGGAAATCAATGGAACCATTTTATGGAATAATATATATTATAATTAATACTCATGTTCGTGACTTTCCTCTTGTGACACCCTCTGGTTAAAAATGAGACCTTCCAAGGTGAAATGCAAAAATGAAATCCTGATTATCTGGTGTCACTTTAGTGTCAAATCTTTCTAAGGAGTGTTGTCACTCAGCTAAATAATGGACCATTTCCGTTTTTATCAAAGATGGACATGCTATACAGAAAAAATATAATGAGAAAGAGAGTAGGAGATATAAAGAGATGGGTGATTGGTGCAGAAGCGATGACGCTAATATGTTTCAATTGAACATAATGAAAAAGAAGGAAAGAAAGGTAAAGAAGAGGGAGAGAAGGAGAGTTAAATCAAGATTACGATACTTTTACATATTGAACTATATTGCAATAGCTCTTAAGTAAACATATCAATGTAAAATCAATTTGTCATACTGTGGTATATCACAGGTCTGCTAGCAATAATAATAATAATAATAATAATAATAAAAAGGAAGAACTGGAGATATCCAATGAAATTATCTGACTTTTGTTTTTTTTTGTTTTTAACTGTGTCTTGTTATAACATGCTCTGCTATGAAAATATCTTGAAGGCATTTCTTCCAATTTGAATCTTCAAATTCCGCCAACCATGAAGACGGATTGAATTGTTTTGTTTGACAATGTTAACCAGTTAGTTGGATGTGAGTGGTGTAATTGTGTCCATCGTAGGAAATGCACACAACGGGATGAGTTCAAATGCTGGGACACAGCTATTTGTATTTCACATAGTGCTAATACCCTTGGGAAAGGTATGAATCCAACTATTCTCCCCTCAGCTATTGGTAAATAGTAGGGCAGACTGGGCTCTTTCACCTTCGTATGGCAACCAGTCTAGGAAAAGGAAAACTGAATTAACTACAAAAGTATAAATGTAGATATAAAATATATTGTTTTTAACCTCTAGGCATTGAGATATTGCCATTAAAATCAACCAACGTACAATACAGGTCTATTGTTTTCTTTACTTGATTTTATATAATACCAATTAACACATCACTCAATAAGTCCTGCGGCCTAACCAATAAAAACAACAAACTTTTAGGCAGAATTCGACTTTAGTCATCAACATTAGTCTTATTCTAACAGGTTCGGGTTTCCGATGGAGCAAGAGTCCGAATAACATTAATCAAACCATTGATTTGTTTGAACATTATTTTTCCCATCAGAAAGCAATACTTTATAACAGATGAAATAAGATTTTTCATTGTCTTGAAAATTTGCAACAGTAGCTTCACTTAAATAACTTAATTTGTAAACTAATAACCGATTTGGTCTCAAATTCTGACACATGCGTTTGAAGGTCAGTACTTTATAAAAAGTATATGGATGTTTAATTAGTGGCGCCATCTATATGTCAGGCCCGAACTTATTGAGTGATGTGTTACAGCAAACCAAACAACTTCCTTCTTCAACCACAGATTCTTATACGACAAGTCTAATTTTCTTTCTACGATTTCAATGTATTTCTATGTTATATTTTTATTTTTAATACAACCCCTTTATATTTGCATAAGATTGGATTCATTGGTCTTCAGAGTAAAGCAAGAAGGTGCCTTTAAAACTTTCTGGCTGGATTGAGTGGTGGCTCGTCCATGATGCTTAAGGATAGAAGCCCAGTTGGATGAGCGTTCATGACTTGCAATACTTAATCTGCAAACTTTCTACTAATTATGCTTATTTCTATGTATATTTTAATTTTTTAATACACCCCTATATATTTGCGTAAGATTGTTCATTGGTCTTCAGAGTAAAATCTTAAAATTAAAATGAAATCTTATCTTGATTTGTGACCATTTTTCTGCGGAATCTTGAAAATATATATGGAATCCCTGATGATCCATTTTTGCAACCCGATTGCTGTTAGAGGCAAATGAAGCCTTTTCTCCTTATGACACATTGTCGATAGGATTCAGTCAGAAAGGTAACGTACCCACCACCACCACCACTACACAAATTAGTTCAATTGCTAACAATATGATAGATATGAAGTTGAATGAAATACCACTCAGAATAAGTTAAACAGATTGACAATGCTTTGTGAGAAAATGGATAAGCCCTTCCCCCCAAAAAGGGTGTCCTGGTATGACACTAGATGTATTTGGTGTGAGATCCAGTTCTGGAATATGAGTATATGAATACCCCTTATTGCCATTACTCCCATATAATTCATCAAGAACATAAGCCCCCCCCTCTAAAAAGTCTAATAACCTTGAAAAGCTATGAATTCAAATATTCTCTTACTACTACCAGATATGGAAAAATAGATAGGGCAGATTGGGCTCTTTCACCTTGATATGACCACCAGTCTAGGTGAAAGAAAACTGAATTCAAACCTGTTAAACTTCACTTAAAGAATAGACCTTGTGTCATAACCTACTCATGCGAGGGTTAGGAAATAAAACCCCAGTTGCTTAGTGAATTTAAACCCCACAATACTAGTTACAAGTAAGTAAAACTATAGTACATGCTTACTATATATTTAAAAGAAACTCATTATCCCAAAAGAGGTCATTAAAAAAAAAATATTTTTGATAAGGAATAAATACTGTTTATTTGGTTAATTTATGAGGAAGTGCGTCCCGGTATCCTGCCTCAAGAGTTGCTGCCGGTGACTATTAAAATAACAACCCAGCTCAGTCTATTCAAAACTATCCATCTTCTATCTATCTCAATTTGTCATATCAATTATATAAAACAGAGATTTGGTATAGTACGTGTCGACGTATAACAAAAAAACGGAGGTCACTCAGATTCAAAATCTTGCATACACATTGATATCGTTCTAACTAAGAAAAAATTCCAAATTTTGGTTATTGATTTTTACTGATTAAGGGATTTTAATCGTTAATTAATCCAAAATCAACCCAATTTGCGGAACTGTCCCGTATATCAGCCCCTCCTGATAATTAAAATATTGTCTCTGCCTGCTTATTGTTAAAGCGATAACAGCAGCGAAGTTTTGATTTTAATGAATTAATTTTGCCAGTCTAAGCCGTTCAGCTCCGAATTTATGGCCTATTTATGGTCAGTCTTTAATAATTTTTATATCGTTAAAAGATAAGAAAATACTCTTTCAAAATATGTAATTTGTGTGAGTTTTTATTAATTGAATCATTTTTTACAGCGAGTTAAAAATTAAAAAATGGCTTCGGATAGCCACGCTGCCTATGGATTATTGCGATACAAGCAATGCAGTCTATAACAGTCAGATCGGAATCTTCTTACCTATTTTAGGATTTTTATCTAAAATATTTATATCTTTAGTAATAAGATGAAATAGTCTTTCTGAATATGTGATTTGTATGTGTTTTTATAAGATTTATTTTTTTTTTACAGCGAGTTAAAAAAAAAAAAATACTACGTATAGGCGGTAATACGAATACGGCAGTTCGAATCTCTTAGTCTTCTGAATAATGTAATTTGTATGTTTATTTATAGATTAAATTATTTTTTACAGCGACGTTTGTCCATATTCTTAAATTGTACAGTACACTCATTTTAATTTTAATTTTGTAATGCATAAAAATTGTTAGAAAAATCAAAATGCACGCTTTACGATACATTATTAAAAAAATATTTTAATCCGTAAATAACAGTATCATGAAAATCAGTTTACGTCGTAAGTACGGTTACATATTTGTATTAATTAAACTAAGATTTTAATTCGAATAAAATGACTTTTAATTCTTTAATTTATTTATTTAATTTTTATTGTTAGAGTTTTAAAGGCGTTAAAAATAACAATAAGATTGACGAATTTCCTTAGAAACTGTTTTTCTTTTGGTTCGTTAACTAATTATTTTCTCAAACCACGATATAAAAAACAAACAAACAAAGGTTACTAATATGGACAAAAATCCGGTGTTTTTATCTTTAGTCGAAGGCCCGACTGGAGATAAGTGTCTATTATTTGTAAGACGAAATTTATTTCAAGTTTATCTGACAATATCCAGTTATTGGGAACATTTAAAAAAAAATTATATGTAAGTAACGAAAAATTGTAAGCGCTTTGTGTTATCAAAATGACATGATTCGTTAGTAAATTACCCGAAAAGTTGATAAACAAAACAACTAACAACAACATTTAAATTATTATTCAAAATACAATTTAAAAATATTCCTCAGAATTTGCCTTACAAAATAAATTTTAAGTTTTATGATTTTACTCTTTATTGTAAAGTCAATAAAACATCCGTGGTATAGTGCAACTTTTCAGTTCTGAAAAATTGGCATGTTTAAATAAAGATTTCATAGTGACATTTGAACTTTATGAAAATTGATGTTTTGTAATTAATATAAATTTTGTAATAAAACTTAATTTTAACTAGGGGGGGGGTAGGGGTTAGGGTTAGGGAAGGGGGGGTTAGTTTAATGGGAAAATAAATAAATAAATTTGGGTTCCGTTCAAGCGGTTCCGATATGGGGGATCAATTTACTATAAACTTTATACGAGGAAAATGAGCACCCGTGAATACTCAAATAATAAAGAACTTTTAAGAATTTTTTTTCAATCTGATAGATTGGTGTGTAATCGATAATAATCAACTGATGGGAAAAAATAAGAGTGGGGGGGGAATCCAGATAATCAGGTCCACCAAAACGTTTTTAAACAATGTTTTTAAAATACTAGGTACCACCAATTTTACCCTGTGAAATTTCCCCCCCCTATATTTAACACTATGAAACTTGCAGAAATTAATATTTTCTTGAAAAAATTTTTTCCATTTGAAAGAAAAAAACATTAAAAATAAACTCCTGATGATTCTTTAACTTTTTTCAGCTTACGAAATAATGAAAATTATGATTCGAAAAACAATTTTCATTTTTGCACTGTTAAATCAACTGAAATTAACGTAGCTAAAAACAAGTTACGATAAGAGTTTTTTTAAATTTCTATGAAAATCAATTAATTATAATGTAATAACAAAATATTTCCGTTTTATTCAAGATGGCCTAAACTGATCAATTGTTGGTCCCTATATACTATCTTAGGTTTTAGCAAAAATAGATATTGCAATACGAAGAATTTAAATTTTCGATTCTCAGCTTCTTTTTAAACTCAACATGCAATTAAGAACTAAAATGTGAATTGTTGTCATGTACAAAAAATTTAAAACAATAACAAACAAATATCACAACGAATACTTTCAATTTGTTGTATAATAATATGAAATAATTTTTAAACTATAAAACAGAAAATACAATCCTGAAATTTACAAATTCTCAATGATTTTAGTTTCAAGATTATTTTCCTCTTACCCCCTCTCTAACTACTATCTTCCACTTTCTCTCTCACTCCTGGTGATCCAAATTCATTTTAGTCCGGTCATGACCGGGTACTTTTAGCTAGTCTTATCTATATTATTTTAAACACTAAGATTTTTTTATTCATGTTTGTTTAATGTCTTGTTTTTAGTTTAAAAAACAAGAATTACGACAAAAAAAGCGACCCACCCCCCAAATACATTTACTTGTCGAAAAATATCTATCTATCTATCCATTGTTTGTATCTATCTATATTATTTGTTTTGTTTATCTATTTATCTGAGTCTATTCAAACTATATACCATCTTCATATCTAAACAGAATTACGACAAATTTACGATAAATAAACAAGAATTACAACGAGCTGGGGTTGTTATTTTGATAGTCACCGCGGTAGCGGTTTTTGAGGCGGGAGACTGGGACGCACTTCCTCATAAATACCGTTTATTTTTCCTCTAAATAAAAAAAATAAAAAAATAAACAAAAAAACTTTTGAGAAAGTATAGAGTAGAAAAATCAAAAATAATATAGAAAAAAGTAGAAAAATAATTCTTTTAGTTAAAAAAAACCAAAAAAAAACAAAACAAAGTTAATAAAAATAAGTTTCCAAGTTTGAAATAAGTTCTTATCAGCTTGCTGCTACAAGGTACCCACCCCCCCATCACCCCCCCCCCTTAACGACTACACTGGAGATTTAAAAGTGACAAGAGACTTGACCGATTCTCTTTGTTTGGAAACGGATACTTCAGAATTCTGAACGATCCACTCTGGAGGCCAATATTTTTCTGCTTGTCTTTGAGTAATGAATTTCGATGAGAACCTCAAAAAGAGGTGGGGGGGGTAATCAAATTGTCAGGAGAGCACTTTGCAAACCGAGGAATTACTTAATTGGCCAAGATGCAAAACGAAAGGGAAATAATAAAGAAGATTGTTTCAGTTT
This sequence comes from Doryteuthis pealeii, assembly GCA_023376005.1. Lineage (NCBI taxonomy): Eukaryota > Metazoa > Mollusca > Cephalopoda > Myopsida > Loliginidae > Doryteuthis > Doryteuthis pealeii. The sequence continues at coordinate 2,273,679 of CM042165.1, forward strand.
TTTTGATTTTGTGTTCCCGTTTTGACTTTAAAGAAACAAAAATAGAAAAGACAGCAGAGTGTTTTATTCCAGCTAGTTAAGAAAAAGNGGACACACAAAGAAAGGAAACAACAAAGAAAAAGGACACACAAAGAAATTAGACACACAAAGAAATAGGACACACAAAGAAAAAAGGACACACAAAGAAATAGGACACACAAAGAAATAGGACACACAAAGAAATAGGACACAGGCAAAGAAATAGGACACACAAAAAAATAGGACACACAAAGAAAAAGGACACACAAAGAAAAAGGACACACAAAGAAAAAAGGACACACAAAGAAAGGACACACAAAGAAATAAGACACACAAAAATAGGACACACAGATGACACACAAAGGACACACAAAGAAAAAGGACACACAAAGAAAAAGGACACACAAAGAAAAGAAAAAGTGACACACAAAAAAACCCAAAAGGATAAATGCAAAAAAGGACACACAAAAAAAGCAAACACAAAGAAAAAAAAAGGACTCAAAAAAAGGATGCAAAAAGGATACACAAAAAAAGGTTGGTTTATTAATTTTAACGGCATATCAACCCGTCCAGGGTTATATCATGCCTAGCGGTTGGGGTGTTATACATATTGTGCATTCATATATATACTTTTAGTAATTGGTTTTAACAATGTGTTAGCATTATTGGGAATTATATTGTATGGCATTGATTTGTTTCATGTCTATATTCTATGGTATAATTTTATTTCCCTCAAAAAGGAGAAAATATCCCCAATGTTAACATTTTCAAATAGATCCTTCATATTGTTTGCTTTAAAATAATGGTTTCTAATGGGAGCAAAAAATCTGCATTCCATCAATAAGTGTTTGACTGTCAGGGGTGTTTGACATGTTTCACATTGTTGTTGTTCTTGTTTGAGTATATAAGAGTGTGTCAGTTTTGTATGACCAAACACAAACAAAAGCACACAATACACCCATACAAAGAAGGACACACACATAACTATACAAAAAAGGACATACATACACAAAAAGGACACACAAGAAAAAAGAAAGACCAAAGAAGAAAAAAAAGGATAGACAAGAAGAAAAAAGAAAGGACACACAAAACAATTGACAGAAACACAAAAAAAAAACACACAAAAAAAAACAAGGACAAAAAAAAAAGATTACAGGCCTATCATTCAAGCTAGTTAGGAAAAAGCAAACACAAAGAGAGAGGCGAGAATTGAAATTGCAAAATCTTGCAAACAAATGACGACTCCGTTCTTAGAGGTGATAACGATATGCAAACATTAAAGAATTGGATAAGACTCCAGAGAAGAGTGTTAAAAAGATATTGATACGGAAAATTAATCAGAAACCAAAGGATAAATTCTTGTCATGACAAGTTGTGCAATTTTCAGTTTTGTCACTCGTGTGCTACCATAGTGTCAACACAAAAAGGGAACTGATAGGAAGATGAGAGGAAGAGGAAGAGAGGAAGAGAGTGAATAGAAAAGTCTTAAGAACATGCCAGTGAGCTGGTATGATATGGTCATGTAAAAACATCCACAGCACTTGACAAAAAATGTATTGACCAAAATGGTGATTTATGTAGGTTGGTTGGTCGGTTTGTTTTGTTTTACGGCATATCAACCTCAGTGGGTCATTTAATGCCGATAAAGTTTTGAAATAAATCAATTCTTAATGGATAATACAATTTTGTTTATAAATACATTTTTCTATTTAACCCATAGATGGGACCCTAACAGGTACTACCACTCTGGGTCAGAGTGGACCAGGGAGCAATGGTGATGAAGGGGTGCTCCACATTCCCCAAACCTCCAGAACTGGAAGCTCACCATCAGATAGAGTTTAACGTCATTCCCAGGACATGTAGACCCGCAGCCACCACCTTCTAGCACCCATATGATAAAAAGGGGTTGGGGCTTGCCATAAGGGCAATAGGGTTGGGAAAATCATATAGGTGCTAGGGTTTGACGTGACCAGCCATTGATCGAGGGGGCCTCTCTGACCGCCCGTCTAGCCCAAGATAGATTTATGTAGGAAAATTGATATTCAAACTTCAAATGATGTAAACATCATTGACAATAATGGTTTCTTTGATTTGGTATTATCCTCACACACATATATGAAGAATAATTAAAGTTCCAATTACCGTCGAACTGGGAAAACAAAGCAACAAATGGTTGTAACTGAAATACAAACCCGAATGTCACAAAGTCTACTGCAGAATGACAGGATATATATAAGACTCCACAATGTCATTCAAATCAAGCAGTCAAGCAGCCAATCAGAACTCAAGGAATGGAATGACCTAAATCACCCAAATTCATGAATGGGTCATTCTTGATTTCTATATATACCAACTGTCTTGGACACTGCTTAAGTGGTACTTAGTTGCTGTTATTCAAACCAACAGTAGACTTACTGACTTCAATAATATATATATGAGGATAATACCAAAAGTAAGACTTCTAAAATATCCCATATCGTCTGTTTACAGATTGGATCTCTCTGGTGATTGTAAAATATATAAACAACTGTACGTTGGATTACTAGTGCTTTTTCAAGTATAATAGTGCCAACCATACACACAAATAAACAATTGTATGTATTTAATAATTTAAAACACCACCCCTTTACGGCAGGTGTCAAATGGCCGAGAGGTTAACAAATCGGTGGGGGAAAGGCAGTCGGGTTTTGCTCCTGGTCAGAGGTAGTTGTTGTGTCTAGCCACACTGAAGAGACGAGAAACATCAAAACAGTCTGTGGATGACTTTTTATATATATATATATATATATATATATATATATATTTATGTATGTACATTTCAGCCCATTAGGCCTCATCAGCAGAGCTATAGATAGGGCAGTGCTTTGTGCATGATTCGAACCCTACCTGTCAGGCTGATAGGCGGACATTCTAACGACTACACTAGTTGGCTACCCCAGAATTTCTCGTTCATTTGAAACTGGTATGTATATTGCACTTTTTGGGTGACTTATGGCACGACAATATATACAATGTGAAGCTCTTTATATAATTATTTATTGAGCTCAGTTTAGGTGAGGCACAAATGCAGTAGTAGGGTGCATCCTGTGATAATTAAACTACTAGTAATCTGCTACCCTAGTTGGGATATATATATATATATATATAATATATATATAGAGGAAAATGAGTAAAGAAAAGAAATGTAAATGGATAAAATGAATTTAATCGATATCACTTACACATGTGTTTCGGTCAGTATATGTGTGTGAAAATATTTACACATAAAAGAATCGACCTTCATCAGAGTGAACATATTTAAATGAATTTATCCATTACATTCTTTTCTTTACTCATTTTTCCTTACTGTCGGATTCAATTCCTTTTCCATTTTTACATAATATATATATATATATATATATAGTGTGTGTGTGCATTTGTATGTCCAATCAGCATTTTTTCAGCCCACATTCCGCCAGACATTGCCCCAAATCCTGTAAGATATGGGGAATAATAGTTCTGTCTTTGACATGTTGGTGGGTGGAAGGTTTTGTTTCTCCTATACTGGTTGCCCTGCCACCCAAGCATTTATCCCTGAGAAAGTAGAGATGTATTCATGCCTTTCCCAAGGGGCATTAGCAGGAATTGAAACCCAAACAGCCTTCTCCAATATTTGCACTTGGCTCACCAAGTACATACTGACTGGTTGCCTGTCAATATCAACAAGCAAAAAGAAAAAATCAAACAAACTCGAATATCAACGAGAAGAAGTTTACTGACAAGCAAGTGTAGGGCATGAATTTAAGACGGTATTATAAGAAGGAAAAAAGAAACAAAAACAAATGTCCATTTATTTTATACAAGGATCTTGTGAAAACACTTATTTCTTTTTGGGGGGTAAAAATTCTTCCGGCTCAAAAAAAAAAAAAAAAAAAAAAAAAAAAGATGGGGGAAAAAAGTCTCGGAAAAAAGTATGTGCATTCTGCAGGCAAAATATCATCTAACCAATGAGATTTTAATCCTCGTCTTGCATCCTCTTAAAAATCGTGGCATGCTGTGATGCCTTATGGATATTGCATCGACGACTTGCTGTTTTGTTGAGGAGAAAGAACACGCAATATTATTAAAATCTTTTAAATATTAAACAAGTAATTAATAAGCAAAGAAAAATAAAAAAAAAAAAAGAGCCAAGTTCTAATTCAAATATAAAATTAGCATATACATGGTGTCCATAAAGTCTATGTGCACTTTAGATAATTTTAAAATGTAAAGTGCATACGGACTTTGTGGCCATCCCTGTATATTGCTTTTATGTATATCTATGTAAGAAATTTAGAATGAACTAAATAACTCATAAAAAATCATTAGATTTCCATTTTAACAGCAGTATATAATGTCTCCATAAATGCAGATGCCACAAAATTATTATTTGATTACAAATTGGACAGGGAACTGATTTATTCTCTAAGCTTAAGACCATTTCAAGTGCATCTTATTATAATGGAGATTGTCTGTGTGTGTGTGTGTGTGTGTGTGTTAATAACCGAAACTACATCACCACCAACGTCCCAATTCCCTTAGTTATTTACGTTATATTCTCAGTTGTTATTAAATAATAGTCAATAAGTCCTGTGTTATAGTATCCTTTGGTAAGTGAATAAGTCCCGCGATATAATACTACGTTCCGACGTCCAAGAAGATCCAAGTAGTAATGCTAGTGTGACCAAAAAAAGGTCAGTATAAATAATCATTTGCCAGTGATTGGACAATAGGAATCTTTCCCAGGTCACGTGCTTATAGGCGAGTGTCTATAAGTAGAAGTGAGCATCTGGCACACGTCTTATATCCCAGAAAAATTCCAACAATGATTATTTAATCTTAATTATCATCTTATTTATTAACAATGTCTCTATAAAGGTCGACCCGAGATAGATTTGCCTCAAATAATATTAGTAAAAAGAATCAGTTTTAGTAAGAATAAGTTGTGACTGAAGAAGGAAAGAAAGAATTTATTTGGAATGCATTTAGTTTAAAATGTTTGTTGAAATTTCAGAGGGTTTCGTTTCGTTTGGTTTAGGGCATATCAACCTCAGTGGGTCATTTAATGCCGACAAATTTTTTAAATAAATTCATTCTTAATGGATACTCAACTTTTATAAATTTATGTATTTCTATTTAACCCATAGATTGGATCCTAACAGGTACTACCACTCCAGGTCAGAGTTGACCAGGGAGCAATAGTGATGAAGAGATGCTTCATATTCCCCAGACCTGAAACCTCACAATCAGATAGAGTTTAACGTCATACCCAAGACATGAAGACCCTCAGTCACTGCCTTCTAGCGTACATATGATAAAAAGAGCTTGGGGTTACCATAAGGGCAATAGGGTTGGGGCAATCATATATGTGCTAGGGCTTGGTGTGACCAGCCAATTGATCGGAGGGGGCCTCTCTGACTGCCCGTCTAGCCCAAGAAAGGGCCAAAGTGGGTATTGCAAGCCATGAACTGCTCAACCACCTGAGTTCTATCCTTAAGCATCACGGGTCGCCACCACGGCCAACAGGTGGCCCCATTGGGGGAGTCTTACCCCTCTGCAGAGATGCAGTCGGTGTATTCTAACACCCCAGCCAATAGGGCAGGAAATTCTGGAGGAGTTGAAGAGACGTTTTGTGCAGAAAGAAAGGTTTGGTTTGGTTTGTTTTTTACGGCATATCAACCTCAGTGGGTCATTTAATGCAGATAAAGTTTTGAAATAAATCAATTCTTAATGGATAATACAATTTTTTTCTATAATACATTTTTCTATTTAACCCATAGATGGGACCCTAACAGGTACTACCACCACGGGTCAGAGTGGACCAGGGAGCAATGATGATGAAGGGGTGCTCCACATTCCCCAAACCTCCAGAACTGGAACCTCACCATCAGATAGAGTTTAACGTCATTCCCAGGACATGTAAACCCTCAGCCACCGTCTTCTAGCACCCATATGATAAAAAGGGGTTGGGTCAGAAAGAAAGGAGCCCACACATAAGACATAAGACCCATAATGTAACATAAGGAAAAGTAAAAAAAAAAAAATTGTTACAAGTTTATAAATGTCTAATGCATTAATTAAGGTGTGACAGGTGTGACATAAAATTGTCGGACTAAGGAAACGTTGGAAAGGAGTGTCTGTAGAGTTTTACTTTTCTTTTTCTTTTTTTTGCTTCTCGAAATCCAAAATGTTTTTATGGAATCACTAATTATCCTAGCAAAAGTAAATAATGTAAAAACAAAATCTGTCATCGTAAATTCAATTTTTTTCCCCCTTAATTAGATACCGATGAGATACTAATTCATTTGTCTGCTTTGTAATTAAATTTATTTTGCAATTTTAACCAAACATTTCGCCCCGACATTCTCCAATGGGAAAACATTTTGGTAATCATGTTTGGACAACAGCATAAACATAGAATTTACATCTTAACTGAAATGTTCAGACTTTGGTTGGTTGGTTGTTTTTATGGCATGTCAACACTTGTTGGGTTATTTCAGAGGGAGACTCTTCAACCACACCCATCTAACCTCAGTAAAGGCCAAAGTAGAGTGTTGCAATGTCATGGACTGCTTAGCCAAGATTTCATCCTTAAGTTTCATGGGTCAAAACTCATGCCCAACAGGTGGCCCCATTGGGGGGATTTTACCCATTTGCCCCATTGAGGGAGATTTTACCCCTGTGCAGAGGTGTAGTCAGTGCATTCTTCTGCTTCAGGCGACACAATGGTTCAGACTGTGAGATTGACGAGAGAGTCTATTATACACACACACACACATATATATATATATATATATATATATATATATATACATATATATATATGTATGTATGTATATATATAGAGTGATCTAAAAGTAGGTGGACAGTATGTTTTATAAAGTTTATCATTTACTGTCTACCTTCAGCTCACCATATATATATATATATATATATATATATATATGATATTTATTATTATATATTATATATTTATTAAAATTGATAATTATTATTGGTATTTCAGTCTCAGAAAATTATAATATAGTTTTTGTGCCGCTGAAGTTACAGCACCTCCTGTGACTGTGAAATCCAATGTTTGAAAAACATTCTTGACCACAGATGTTGCATGTGAAGGCTGTCCCTGAAGATGTTGATGTGCCGGTGCTTTGGTGCCGCTGCTTTCTTTGTGGACCTCTTAGCTTTATGGTGTTGCACCAGGGTAATTTCAGACATGAAAAGTCCTCTATGGAGAGCCTACCACCACTGAGGGCGGTCTTGAGCCAAATTTTCCTAGCTGGAAGGGGCAATGCCATAGAGGATCTGTTGTATACCCTTCATTACTTCTTTACTTTTTACTTGCTTCTATATCTTGGACATCTATTCTTCTGGCCGGCTTTGGTTCTTCTATCATCTATCTTGGTCTGGAGTTGTCTTCTAAGGTCTGGACTTTCTTGGGGACTTCGGGTCTGGTTTCTGTTAGGGATTTCTCCTTATCAGAAGCCCTGTGTCATTGTTAGTTTTTAGGTAATAAACACAAGACTTCGATTTACGTTGATGTTACTTTATTTGTAAATCCCCAACCCAGACATCTGCGCACATGATACTTACATCCTACAAGATCAGCTTCTAACTTCTAACTGCCTGAGTTACTTAGTATCCTTAAACCGGAAGACAGGGTCTTCTATGCCTTCCGGTTCTCACGATTTATCCTCGGAAGGCAAGGTGAGAGTGAGGTCAAGCGTTGTCACTCATCCTTGAAAGGCTGTGGGCTGCACTAATCGCCATTATGTTTCTACACTACCTTATATAAGTATTAGGGATCCAATAATTATGTAACAGATGTTCTTTGGGATTCGTTCATCATCCATCTGGCGGACATGACCCAGCCAATCGGAGATGATGCTGTCTAAGTAGAAAACACAAGCTGGGGAGTTGAGCTCTCTAGAACTGCTGTGTTAGTGATAATATACTTTGCTATATCTAAACGGTATATGCATAAGTTGAACCCGTCCTGGAGAAATAGACGCATAAATACTCTGGGACGTACAGTCGGATCACCAGTTCGGATGATTCAGTTGAAGAATCGAGACCACCAACTTGGTCACTCAATTAAGTATTGAACAGGCTCAGATAGATTTTTTGTTTTACAGTATATCAACCTTTTCGGTCTCATTTTGATAACAAGGGACTCACGTTGCTTATAGTCTACTGTTCGGTCACTTAATGTTAAATCAAGTCATTTTGATAAGCAAATGACTTTCTTGTCGTATTCGAGAACCATCACGGAACTTTGAACCTAACCCTTTATTCAGTCCACGGGGGTATCCTGTTCTCATTCCGCTAACCATAGCTGGGGTAGGAGTTGTGTTAATAATTATTTTTCTAACTGCTTTCACTCAGGATTGAACTCGGGTAGCAGAGATAACTGTCACTTAGAACTGTTTTAACCTAACTGCCTAATCCACTCGGCCATGTGTACAAATAACAATGAAGATGGGGACAATAGTCCAAATAACGCAGATAATACTAATCTTCAAGCCTCATCTCAAACATTCAGAGAAATAGTATAAGTAAAGAGTTCTCAATATCCAAAACTAACAACACCTAAGACTAAAATAAATTCTTAATATATATATATATATATATATATATATAAGACTAGAAGCAGCAAACAAACCAGGAAGGAGAAATACAAGAGCAAGAAGGGAAATAAAAATTCCGTTCTTCACATTTGCCAATAATCCCCAGAAAAAGACCATTAAAATCAATTCCTTCTATTTTTGGTGAGAACAATTATTGTAATGCTCAGTGCAATGAGGCACTCTTTTTGGCGCCAGACATATCTGACGTTGTGTCCTTAACTTCCAAACAATTGCTGGGCAACTTTTTGGAAAATCAGCCAAAATATTCTAAGAGAAAACTGTCCAAGACAGACCGAACGGGGACAGGTAGCGAATGAAGCGTGACTAAATTTGGCATGGAGGGGAAATGTTGTCCAATGGAAATGTTTAGATGACATTTTCAAAGTCTTCATGGTCAATTACTTCAAGAATAACATAAAAAAAAAAAAAAAAGAAAAAAGAAAGCTACCCCCCCCCCCAAAGCAGATAGTGAGATTGCGATGAAATTTTAGTTTGAATGCAAGTGAAAAGGCGGAGAAACATTTTTTTTCTTATAAAAGACTTACTAAAAGCTAAATTAGACGTTTGGGAGAAAGCTCCTCTTTAATTTGGTTTGGTTTGTTTTACAGCATATCAACCTCAGTGGGTCATTTAATGCTGGTAAAGTTTTGAAATAAATCAATTCTTAATGGATAATACAATTTTTTTATAAATACATTTTTCTATTTAACCCATAGATGGGACCCTAACAGGTACTACCACTCCGGGTCAGAGTGGACCGGGAGCAATGGTGATGAAGGGGTGCTCCACATTCCCCAAACCTCCAAAACTGGAACCTCACCATCAGATAGAGTTTAACGTCATTCCCAGGACATATAGACCCACAGCCACCACCTTCTAGCACCCATATGATAAAAAGGGGTTGGGGCTTGCCATAAGGGCAATAGGGTTGGGAAAATCATATAGGTGCTAGGGCTTGATGTGACCAGACGATTGATTGGAGGGGGCCTCTCCGACCGCCCGTCTAGCCCAAGATATCTTTGATTTGGAAAAATGTATGTACAGGTTGGTTAGTTGGTGTTTAATGGCACATCAACCCTTGTGGGTTATTTAATGCCAAATCTTGTTTTTTTTAAATATATATATATATTTACCAACCCTCCGCATGAGTAGGATGCAACAGAAGGTCAATTTCTTAAGTTGTGTATAACAGGTTTGAATTCAGAGTTTTCCTTCTCCTAGACTGGTTGCCTAGCCAAGGTTAAAGAGCCCAGTCTGCCTTACTATTTACCCATAGCTGAAGGAAGATTAGTTGTATGCATATCTTTTCGTATGGTATTAGTGCTATGTGAAATGCAATCAGCCTTATCCAGGATTTGTACTCAAGTCGATGAGTTCATTTCCTACAACTTTAACTATTATACAACACGCCTCCTTTTTTATATATACTAGCAAGAAGTTAAGTAAGTATCTAAATTTTAATATAATGAAATGCATAGAATTAGATAGTACCCTAACATGTACTACCACTTCAGGTCAAAGTGAGCCTGGGAGTAATGGTCATGAAGGAGGACTCCACACTTCCTAGAGCTCCAGAATTGGAATTTCACCATTAGATGCAGTTTAACATCACAAGGGTCATAAATTGGTTGTTATCTATCTATCTATACATATATAAAGGGCAGTTGGTGTGTATGACTGAATGGAACTACAAAAATAAAATAATGACAAAGTAAATATATATATACATATTAAAACAGAACACGCATTTAAAAAAAATTTCAGCATTGAATATAGCGTTCGTTTGTAAACAGTCTTCTAACGGTTATTTTTTCTTTTCCTGTCTATCTCTCATATGTTGCTCTTGAAGATGACCAGTTTATGAGCCGGTCGAAACAGATTTCTGTCAGCAATTATATAACATCATTTGTTTTTCCAAAAATGTTAAGTTTCATACATATTAAATATCACTGGTTCTTGCTTTTTGTAGAAAAATGATAAAGATTTGATTTATATTCAAAGATATCTAAAAAGTAAGATATACATAGAAATAGCATTAAAATTCTACTTAAAAATGTCCAGCATTTGTAAATTATGAAGATTTGATTTATATTCAAAGATATCTAAAAATTAAGATATACATAGAAATAGCATTGAAATTCAACTATTTGTAAATTTCAAAAGTAAACAGATCAATACACTAAGGTGTTTTGCACCCTCCTTCTACTCAGGTGATGCTGGATAGTTGCTTCTAGTTAGAAACAAGGGATTAGGAAAAGAGGACTTGTCTTTTATTGACGTTTTCTAACAGAAAAGTTCAATCCCTTCCTCTTTAAATAAAAAGGGGGGAGGTGGGGTAGAAATGAATCCTCTCCCCTTCCTTCAATAAAAAAAAAGGAAAGATGCCTCTCAGTGGATGAGAGATGAGAGTGTCATTTTGATCAAATTGAAATTGACTTGAGACAGAAAAAGATGTTAATTTTATTTCAAACATGTTAAGTTGACAAACCGGATTCTGCTAATCTAATAACATGGGACAGAGAGAGAGAGTAAGAGAGAGAGAGAAGAGAGGAGAGAGAGAGAGAGAGAGAGAGAGAGAGAGAGAGAGAGAGAGGAGAGAGAGAGAGGCGAGAGAGAGAGAGAGAGAGAGAGAGAGAGAAGAGCGAGAGAGAGAGAGAGAGAGAGAGAGAGAGAGAGAGAGAGAGGAGAGAGAGAAGAAAGGCAAAGAGAGAGGAGAGAGAGGCAGAGAGAGAGAGAAAAGAGAGGAGAGAGAGAGAAAGGCAGAGAGAGAGAGAGAGAGAAAGGCAAAGAGAGAGAGAAAGGCAGAGAGAGAAAGAGAAGAGAGAAGGCAGAGAGAGAGAGAAAGGCAGAGAGAGAGAGAGAAAGGCAGAGAGAGAGAGAGAGAAAGGGCAGAGAGAGAGAGAGAGAAGGAGAGAGAGAGAGAGAGAGAAAGGAGAGAGGAGAGAAAGGCAGAGAGAGAGAGAGAGAAAGGCAAGAGAGAGAGAGAGAAGGCAGAGAGAGAGAGAAAGGCAGAGAGAGAGAGAAAGGAGAGAGAGAGAGAGAGAGAGAGAGAGAGAAAGGCAGAGAAGAGAGAGAGAGAAAGGCAGAGAGAGAGAGAGAGAAAGGCAGAGAGAGAGAGAGAGAAAGGCAGAGAGAGAGAGAGAAAGGCAAGAGAGAGAGAGAAAAGGAAGAGAGAGAGAGAGAAAGGCAGAGAGAGAGAAAGGCAAGGAGAGAGAGAGAGAGAGAGAGAGAAAGGCAGAGAGAGAGAGAGAGAGAAAGGCAGAGAGAGAGAGAGAGAGAAAGAGCAGAGAGAGAGAGAGAGAAAGGCAGAGAGAGAGAGAGAAAGGCGAGAGAGAGAGAGAGAGAGGCGAGAAGAGAGAGGAAGAGAGAGAAAGAAAGGCAAAGAGAGAGAGAGACAAACCGGAATTTGCTAATCTAATAACATGGGACATATTGTTTGTTTACTTTTTTTGTTTTTGTTTCTGCTGTCAAAAAATGCCATTTACAAATATTTCTTTTTTTTCTTTCTTTTATTGATGAGAAGAGAGAGAGGGAGAGAGAAGGAAAGAGAAAGAGAAAGAGAGAGGGAGAGAGAGAAAAAGAGAGAGAGAGAGAGAAAGAGAGAGGAGAGAAGAGAGAGAGAGAGAGAAGAGAGAGAGAAGAGAAGAAAGAGAGAGAGAGAGAGAGAGAGAGAGAGAGAGAGAGAGAGAGAGAAGAGAGAAGAGAAAGAGAGAGAGAGAGAAGAGAGAGAAGAAGAGAGAGAGAGAGAGAAGAGAAAGAGAAAGAGAAAGAGAGAGAGAGAGAGAGAGAGAGAGAGTTTCTCGTCATAAAAATTCTGGCTGGTAAATTTGACAATATGATCTATTGAAAGAAAATTTTGTAACAACACTTGCAATTGTTAACAATATATTTTATCTATTTTAAATAAAACACAATCAATCATTATTTAGAAATTATTAAAATTGGGCACCTCCAATGGTATAATGGTTTAGTTGGATGGTTGGTCATGACAAAACTTGTTAAGTTATTTCATGCTCAAAATGTTTTGTTTTATCTATTTTTCAAATTTTTTAAAACTTAATTTTTTTAAACATATTTTTCTCCATTTAACCCATTGATGGCACTACCACTCCGAGTCAGGGTGGACCGGAGAGTATATATGGTTTGAAAGGTTGGATTTTACAGCATGACAACCCTGGTTTTGAATGTTCCTTATCTTATAAATAATAAAGATCAAATATTTTTTACCCTTATCATTCCTATTAAACTTATTATAGAAATAAGATGTGGATCTACAATCAGGTCAATAAATGTGGAAATAGACAACTTACATAGCTATCACAGATTTTACATGTGTAGGGGATTATCTTCCTTTTGCCGGAAGAGTTATCTTCTCGCAGTGTTGCTGTTTGTTCCCACTAGGGGACCTCTGGTATTTAAGCGCGTTCATTCAAACGCTGCTTCCTTTTTTTTAGCTGGATCTTCTCAAGAACTGCTATAGGCTAGAGTCTATCTACCCCCCTTCTAGGTGGGGCTTTTGCCCCCCCCCTTACATTACTGTAAGTCCTTTAGTTCCATGTCTGTAACATTTATATGTTAGGTACATTTGGGTATCTTGTTTATACCTAAATATTGTATATGTATTTACATGTTCTATTCTCCTGTAATTTATGTATCTTACATAGAAACATCTAAATGTGATGCAATATGTGAATAACCATTTAAATCTTAATGGGATACATATATATATGTTAATAATATCAGTTTAATTTTGTTGTCTGTTATCATAATTATTTGGGTATAATACACACTTTTTCTCCCAAGATTTTTAAGCCTAAAAGCTAAGGATGCATATTATATACAAGAATTATTTTTGTTTACTGGCCACATGTGTGGTCATAATCAGGATGGCATGACCAAAAATAAGTTATATCTATAGTCCAAACTCATGTGTAACAAGATACTACTGTTTTATACTGCTATAGAGAAATGACCATTTTGCAGTGGAAGTTTCTATTTTAGATACCAATTTCTACTTGAACTAAAGTACGAGTAGCCGAGTGCTAAGAAAGCAAGAAATAAAATGTTAATATTATTGAAGTCAGTTAGTCTACTGTTGGTTTTAATAACAGCAGCTAACTAAGTACAACTCAAGCAGTGTCCAAGACAGCTGGTATAAATAGGAATCAAGAATGATCCATTCATGAATCTGGGTGATTTGGGTCATTCCATTCCTTGAGTTCTGATTGGTTGCTTGACTGCCTGATTTGAATGACATTGTGGAGTCTTATATATACTTTGTCATTTTGCAGTGGACCTTGTAGCATTCGAGTTTATATTTAAGTTACAATTGCTTGCTGCCTTGTCTTCCCAGTTCGACGGTAATTGGAACTTACTCTTCAAGTATATTTTTGGTTAGCAAGCCAATCCCAGAGCAATAAATATCTATCACAATCTGTGCCAGCAATGATGACCCAAACGTATTTATTAAATTTTCCTAGAGATTTATACCTACAGGTGTTATCTGAAATTGTCTTGAGAGGGGAGGGCAGCATCCATTCAAAGTTTACCCACCCATTTTGACTGAAGAAATGAGAGGCCAATAATTTATGGCTTCGATTTGTTTGGATTCATCTCCTACCGTAATAAGATTATTGATCTGAGTGTAGGAAGTCATCTTAGAAATCAGCTTATCTCCAGTTATATTTCTGAAGGTTAATTTTGACAGTCCCGACCCCCGCCACTCTTCTTTCCTCCATAAAATCTTTTAACAACAAAAACTTTTAGTAGAAGACTATTTCATTCTGACCACTGCATCAAACGGATTCATTATTAACTTTCCATGAACTATTTTCTAATTTTTGGTTCTGCCTTTTCAGGCAACTCTTTCATAAAAAATATCTTCCGCCCTGTTGGCTGGGGCGTTAGGGGTAAGACTCCCCCAATGGGGCCACATGTTGGCCATGGGTGGCGACCCGTGATGCTTAAGGATAGAGCCCAAGTGGATGAGCAGTTCATGACATGCAATACTCCACTTTGGCCCTATCTTGGGCTAGACGGGCGGTTGGAGAGGCCCCCTCCGATCAATTGGCTGGTCACGTCAAGCCCTAGCACCTATATGATTTTCCCAACCCTGTTACCCTTATGGCAAGCCCCAACCCCTTTTTATCATATGGGTGCTAGAAGGCGGTGGCTGCGGGTCTACATGTCCTGGGAATGACGTTAAACTCTATCTGATGGTGAGGTTCCAGTTCTGGAGGTTTGGGGAATGTAGAGCACCCCTTCATCACCACTGCTCCCTGGTCCACTCTGACCCGGAGTGGTAGTACCTGTTAGGGTCCCATCTATGGGTTAAATAGAAAAATGTATTTATAAAAAAATTGTATTATCCATTAAGAATTGATTTATTTCAAAACTTTATCGGCATTAAATGACCCACTGAGGTTGATATGCTGTAAAACAACCCCCCCCCAAAAAAAATATCTTCTAATTATGACTAAACAAAAAACTAAGTCAAAGTTAATACCTACCTAACTACCTACATACATACATAAGACACTTCTCTAAAAACTATTCCTTCTTTCCCTATCCTCATCTTAGTCCGACCAAAATATGACCTCTGACTCGTATTTGGAACTTCCATTTCTCAAAGTGGCCATGTCAGCAAACTTTCCTGTTCGTCTTCAATTTTAGTCATTTTTCTTCCAATTTGTCAACCAATCAACAAAAATCTTTCTAGCTTTCTTGAAACACAAACAATCTTTTTTTATACCTAAAGTTAGTCTAAAAGATATTGAACTATTATCTGAGGTTAGTCACAAAACTCTTTTCCCTTTTCTTGTTATTTCTTCTCCTAATATCTTACATTTATGTACATATTTATATACAATACATAACCTAGATCATCTGAGTAGTTCACATCTGTAATAGTTTCTGTGGGACATTGTCGGCTTTTAAATGCAAATAATTTATACACAATTTTAGGGTTTTGAGTAATCATTTTTATTTAATAATAAACATTTGTTTAAACACAGTTATAGGATTTCATATGATTACTACTAATAATAATATTTTTGGAGGATATGTGCTTAATTGAAGTCATACCTAATTTTTGAAAATTAATTAGTTAATAATTAATGAATTTAGGCGGGCATATATGTTCAAATGTAAGGCTAAACAAATCGAGAAAATGACAATCCCTGAATGTACATTTCGACCTATTAGGTCTCATCAGCAAGGTTATAGACATGGGAGACTGCTTCGTGTGTGACTCGAAACCTCGACTGCCTAGCTGACAGGCGGAGATTCTAACCACTACACCAGCTGGCCAATCCCAGATTCTTCGTTCGTTTTGAACTTATTTATATTTAATAATATTTAAACTATTGTAGTTTCAAATAACTATTCTCAATACAAATAATTTATAGTCTTGTGGTTGGTAAATGTCCTGGTAACAGGATGGCAATCGAAGAAGAAATGAGTTAAGTGCGACCGACCACCAAGACGCTAGAAGTCCAGACGCTAGAAGGAGACGTAAGATAGAAGAACAGAAGAAGTAATGAATATATATATTTACCAACCCCTCCACACGGGTAGGATGTGACACAAGGTGAATTTTTAAGCGGAGGACAACAGGTTTGAATTCAGAGTTTTCCTTCTCCTAGACTGGTTGCCTAACCAAGGTTAAAGAGCCCAGTCTGCCCTACTATTTATCCATAGTTGGAGGGAGAGTAGGATTTATACCTTTCCCAAGGGTATTAGCGCTAAGTGAAATGCAATTACCATGTCCAGGATTTGAACACGGGGCGACGTGTAATGTAATGAAGTAATGAATAGGGTATACAACACAGGTACTGGCACCCTGGGGGTCAGTATGGCCTTCTGAGAGTAATCAACGAAGAGGCGACTCCCCAGAGCTCAAAACAGGAGTCTCACTACTGAAACCAAAGATGATGAAAAGACAACTTGTCTTTATTGATGATTATGATGATGATTTTATTTCATTATTTTATGTTCTTTCATAAACCTCTTGGTTATTAACTGCTGCCCAAATTCTTCACAAAAGTGAGGAGGTAGAATAGGTAGTGCAGCATTGTAAGTGAATGGTTACCTGGTGTGCAAAATGTTTCTCCTTTCGGTAATTTATGAGAAAGTGCGTCCCAGTCCCCTGCCTCAGGAATTGCTACCCGGTGACTATTAAAATAACGTCCCCAGCTATGTCGTCTCCATTTGTTCATATCTATCTATATTATTTTGTTTATTTATCTATCTATCTCTGTCTATTCCAAACTATATATCCATCTTCATATCTAAACAAGAATTACGACAAATTACAATAAATAAACAAGAATTACGACAAATTACAATAAATAAACAAGAATTACGACAAATTTCTATAAATAAACAAGAATTATGACAAATTTCTATAAATGAACAAGAATTACGACAAATTTCTATAAATAAATAAGAATTACGACAAATTTCCATAAATGAACAAGATTCACGACAAATTACGATAAATAAATAAGAATTACGACAAAAAAGAGACCCCTCCCTCTCTAAAATACATCTAATGCCCTAAGTTGGTTGTTTTCTTTCAACAAACACTGCCGAGACGACATAGCTGGGGACGTTATTTTAATAGTCACCGGGTAGCAATTTCTGAGGCAGGAGACCGGGATGCACTTCCTCATAAATTACCCTCCTTTCTTATCCTCAAGAGAATAACACACACCAGTTACATTTCCGATTAAGCATGGGGGATTTGGGGGGGCGGGGGGAAGGGGACCGCTTGTGAATTTCCTATTCCCTTGTTACCACAAGTGAATTCATTCGATGGAGCCAGCTCAACGGACCCAAGGTGAATGACGTAACAAAATTAGAAAACAGTACAGGGAGGAGGGGCTTCGAGCCACCAGCCTTGTGTCAAATTGTATATGAGAACATGTTCTATATATATATATATATATATATATATATATATATACCTGTCATAAAGCACCTAAATAATGAGAATAGAAACAAGATGTCACAGGACTTGTTAATTCAACCTAGCAATTGCTAATTACTCTGTTCACCTAGTATCTTTGCTTAGTAAACCTTTTTCCCTATCCTTAATACTCATTGTGTTTCTTCCTATCATTTCTCTATTAACTCTAATACTTGAATTAAAAAAGTATGCACACTTACTGAACCCAGAGAAAGGTCTTAGGTGAAAAAAAAAAAAAGAAAAAGAAAACAAAAGTAGATACTTACTCATTTGAAAAAAAAAAAAAAAAACAAATAATAATTGTAGAAAGATTGGAAGAGAAAAACAATATCTCGCAGGACTTGTTAATTCAACCTAGCCATTACTAATTACTCTGTTCACCTTGTATCTTTGCTTAGTAAACCTTTTTCCCTATCCTTAATACTCATTGTGTTTCTTTCTATTATTTCTCTTTTAACTCTTATACTATCACACCCATAATACTACAGTGCTTAAAATCTTAGCTTCCTTCTTCCACCTGTTGTTTCTTCAGTCAGTCAGCCAGCAAACATTTGTCACCCACACTTGTCACCCACGCTTCCGCTCTAAGCGAGCTTTCTCAACTGGCCAGAAAAACTTACAATTTGTAACAAACATGCCATTTTATGGACATTAAAATATGCACCTTGGTCTCTTGCCTCCAGCTCGGCTCTGCTCAGCTGGTCTCCTTGCTGCCTATGTTCCTGCGGTACCCCTACCTATCGGTGAACTGCACACATTCCAGCCAGCTGACAATCCAGTCTCCTGCCAACCCTGATCCGGCCTTCTTCAGGCGGGCCTCAACCCAGTCATCAGCTGTGATATTGACAACATAACCAATGAAGAAATCATTCAACTATACAGTTTATGCGGTAAATAAACATTTCTGTATTTTGTTAACCTAAATCTCCTTGTCTATCCTTCTTTGCTTAGTTGTGTCATTTGATTCTTTGTTGTTTTTTTGTTTTGTTCATGGGGTCGACGTCCTTATCGGCTCCGTGACAGTTTATAACAATCCTATGTATAAGGTTACATAAAAATTAATTAAAAAAAAACTAAGGGTAATCTATTTATACATGTTCTTAATTTTTGTTAGTCTTTCTAATTTAATACATTTTATCACATACATATTTGCAGAAAATAAAATTAAGATAAGGGTAATCTTTTTATATGTATTCTTATTTAGTTTCATTAGTCTAATTTAATATGATATTTTATTATATATATATATATATATATATATAAACATTGCATATTTCTAGTTGTCTGAATGACCTGTCATTGAACCACAACTAACGTCACCTACCTGGCTTGAGGTGCTTTTCCAGCATATTTCCAGTCTTCATGGATGACCAACATCTTCCTGGCCTGTGATATTGATGACCTAACCAATGAACAAATCATTCAACTGTACAGTTTATGTGGTAAATAAACATTTCCGTATTTTGTTAACCTAAATCTCCTTGTCTATCCTCCTTTGCTTAATTGTGTCATTTGATTCTTTGTTGTTTTGTTTGTGGGGTCGACGTCCTTATCGGCTCCGCGACAATACTCAAGTTACAACATAAACAAAATGACCTAACTAGAAAATACAGTTAAGATCATTCTTTCATTCTGATGAAAATGTGATTTAATTGATATTGCAAATTCTGTGACCTCATTTCAAATTAGGTCATTTTGATTTAAGGCATGTCCAGCCTGACTACTGATTACAAGAATATGGATGCCCCATACTTGCGCCCTTGTGTCTCATCTTAGAAGATTCCAGACCAAGACAAGATGTTATAAGATTCCAAAGACGGCAGAAGAATAGAGTAAGTAAAGAAGTAAAGAAGAAGGGTATGCAACACTACCTGTGGCAAATGGGTGGGGCAAATTTACCTTCTAAGTATTCTAAGATCCAATAACATGTTATATACCTATGATACATCGAAAAAATCCAGGATAAATGTTGTATACCTCTTTACTTATTTCTTTCTTACTTCTTCTATTCTTCTGCTGTTTGTCTTTTCTATCTTACGTCTTCTTCTAGGTCTCTTCTAACATCTCTTCTTCGTCTGGACTTCTCTTGGGGACTTCGTGTCTGGTCTTCCATTGGGGATTTCTCTTTATCAGAAGCCCTGTGTTATTGGTAGTTTTTAGATAATAACACAAGACTTGGATTTACTTAGATCATATTTTATTTCGAAATCCCCACCAGATCACTTGCGCAGATCGAGTCAGGGCGTGTATAACACGACTCACCACCGTCGTGGTTTCTCGCCGACTGACTAAAATCTATTTCTAATCTAAACCGGAAGAGGGTCTCCTCCACCAATTCTCATGGTATCCACTGGAAAGGATCAGGATGAGGTCAAGCCTTGTCACTCATCCTTCAAGGCCGTGGGCTGCAACTTATAGCAGGCATTTTGATTTCTACACTACTGTAAATAATTATTAGGAATCTAATGATTATGTAACAAATTTCTAGCCGCATTAGCGTGGATATAGCAATCCTACAGTGTGACAACAAACCAACAAAGTCTGGTGGTATCGTGAGATACTGCTGGGTGCTCTAGGTTAGTAGTAATGATGTTTTGGCCCCCAAAATCCTGCCTGAACCCAGAGTCATCATCTGATGAAAGATTTGTTGGATGCAATGCTATTGTTTAAATAGCAGTCATTGTATGAAGTTACCCGTTTACATATAATGGGGATAGAGACAGAGTATGAGAGATGATGATAAGGGTTCTTACTATCAATAGTCATTGACGTACTAATGCACAATAGCATGCAAGAGATTGTAGCAAGTTGGAGTTATATATATTTTATATATAGGTTGTACACATCTTACTAACTTTAAATAAAAAAATTAAAAGTCATCTATCTATATATCTATATCTATCCATATATAAAGGGCAGTTGTGTTTATATATATGTCCAGAGGAAACTTTGAAAATAAAACAATTAATGACAAAGTAAATATATATACATATTAAATATCACCAGGGCTTGGTTTTTGAGCAAAAATAATAGAGATTTCATTTATATTCATGAAGATAATTAAAAAATAAAATT
This sequence comes from Doryteuthis pealeii, assembly GCA_023376005.1. Lineage (NCBI taxonomy): Eukaryota > Metazoa > Mollusca > Cephalopoda > Myopsida > Loliginidae > Doryteuthis > Doryteuthis pealeii. Next base: position 2,294,382 of record CM042165.1, read on the forward strand.
TAAATGATAACAGCATGGAATTTTTTTTCATCTAATATTTTAGATAGTAGACATTAACATTTCTTTTCAGAGTAGCTGGATCAATGCAAGGTCTATTTTTTTTTACATAGGGATTTAAATGGGGCCTCCCATGAGGATTCAACTCACAATTCAGTAATAATGGATCTGCGGGACTAACTTTAAAAAATCCTCCTCTACCCAGGCGATGCCGGGTAGCCACTGCTAGCATTCTATAAAGATACTGTTTTAAGTTTCATTGTGTACAGGAATAATAATATAAAAGATATAATAATAATAACAAAAATAATATAAAAAGATATAACTGTGTCTCTGGTTCCATTGTGTACAAGGAATGATAATGTAAGAGATATTATTTTATAATAATAATAATAATAAGATACAATATAAAAAATATAAAAGATACTGTTTCAGGTTCCATTGTGAATAAAAAGCGACATTTTTCCAATAACCAAGAAGACAAAAATTAACTCAGTGAAAGAAATGAAAAAAAAACCCAACAAAACAAACAAAAAAACCCCAAAGCTTTGCCACCGGACGAATTTAAAACCAAAACATTTGCAGAAAGAAGTGGAGGAAGACAAAAAACAAAAAAAAAAAAAAACAAAGAAAAAAAAAACCCAACTAAAAACAAATTAAATATCTTGAATTATTGACATTGTTACACAGATGAAAATCATAGTAATGATGAAACGGGGAAAATAAAATGAATGGGAAGTTCATTGTCAAATATCGAAAAGAAGATCCTGCCTCCTCGAGATTTGGACATCTAACACCAGGGAAATTAGCTTAAAATAAAAATTTAAAAAAACACTAAAAGAAAACGGAAGAAGAAAAAAGAAGCTACAATTAAAAATGAGAGTCAGACAAATAATTCTTCTATCCGTAGGAATTAGTTAAAGGAAAAAATAAAAATAAAAAAAGACATTAGGTTCATTACTCAAATATTCCACCAACCTAACATGGATAACACCCCAACCCTAAATTTGAGCCACAAAATTCTGTATTTTTATATTTATATCTATATTTTTATATTTTATATTTAACCCATAGATGGTACCCTAAGAGGTACTACTGTTGGGATTTTCGGGATATAAGGTGTGTACTAAATAGTCACTTCTATATATAGACTCGCCGACTACCATGTGACCAGGGAAGGCAACCTCTTATCCAATCACTGGCGGTGCTCTGCTGCTGCTGTTGTTGTATTTATACTGGCTGATTCTAATCTTAGCTCACTGCTACTTGGATCTAAAGGATACTATACCACAGGACTTATTGACTTACCAAATGATACTATACCACAGAACTTATTGACTTACTTACTTATTTACTTTAAGTTCTTTTACAACTGGCCAAGGATGGCGGCAAGATACTTAACAACTACCACTCTGAGTTAGAGTGGACCTGGGAGTAATGGTGATGAAGGGATGCTCCACATTCCCCCGACCTCCAGAACTAGAACCTCACCATCAGATAGAATTTAACATCATTCCCAGGACAGGAAGATCCTCAGCCACCACCTTCTAGCACATATATGATAAAAAGTGTTTGGGCTTGGCATAAGGGCAATCAGGTTGGAGCAATCATATAAGTGCTAGGGCTTGACATGACCAGCCGATTGATCAGCGGGGGCCTCTCCGACCGCCCGTCTAGCCTAAGTAAGGACCAAAGTGGACTGTGGCATATCATAGACTGCTCAGCCACCTGGGTTCCATCTTTAAGCATCACAGGTTGCCACCCACGACCAACAGGTGGCCTCATTTGGGTGAGCTTTACCCTTCTGCAGAGGTGCACTCGGTGTAATCTAAAGCCGCAGCTGACAGGGCTAAATGCACAAGTAACAATCATTGCATACAAAGAAGGTATTAAAAAAAAAGTCTTTGGCATAAAATATCCCAAGGGCTCACATGTCGTAAAATCCAACCAACCTGCCAGTAGGACCCCCCCCCCCACACACAAAAAAAAGAAAAAAACAGAAAATTGTCCAGAGCTGACCAAATGGTTGGAATGAATAAAAGATGGAGATTTTAGCTTTATTTATTGTTACTAAATGACATGGATAAAGGTTTTTGGCATCAACAGAACCATTTAGTCGGAAAGAATTTATTTCTTACTTACTTTTGTTTTCACAGTTGAGTGAACATCCGTTAGGAGTTAAAGGCAAACAGGCATTTGTTTTTCTGTTGAATAGCACAAAATGATTACCCCCTCCCACACCCTTCTTCTTCTTCTAATCTTCATCTTCTCTGCATCCAAACTCTTTTTACCTACTTTCTTTTTTTTTTTCCTTTTTCTTTCTTTCATCTTCATTCTTCTACTTTTTCATTTTTTCTTCCTTTTCATTCACCTTCAATTTCTTTCTTTTTCAAACATCATTATTTCTTCTTCTTTCTCTTCCTTTTCATTCACCTTCAATTTCTTTCTTTTTCAAACATCATTATTTCTTCTTCTTCCTTTTCATTCACCTTCAATTTCTTTCTTTTTCAAACATCATTATTTCTTCTTTCTCTTCCTTTTCATTCACCTTCAATTTCTTTCTTTTTCAAACATCATTATTTCTTCCTCTTTCTCTTCTTCCTTTTCATTCACCTTCAATTTCTTTCTTTTCAAACATCATTATTTCTTCTTCTTTCTCTTCTTCAACACACATTTCCTTAAGCT
>CM042165.1:2302063-2324563 GCA_023376005.1 Doryteuthis pealeii
AGAGATAGAGAGAGAGAGAGAGGAAGAAAGAGAGATAGAGAGAGAGAGAGGAAGAAGAGAGATAGAGAGAGAGAGAGGAAGAAAGAGAGAGAGAAAGAAAGAAAGAGAGAGAAAGAGAGAGAGAGAGAAATAGAAAGAGATGTAGAGAGAGCAAGGAAGAGAGAGCAAGAGAAAGAGAGAGAAAGAGAGAGAGAGAGAAAGAGAGAGAGAGAGAGAGAAAAAGGTTAGAGGTGAATGTCATTTTTTTCCCAACTATCAATCAAACTATCAATTGATTTTAATCACCCATCCAATCAAATCTTTCTCTCTCCATTTTAACACAAAATTCCATTTTCCAAAGTTGAAAATGAATTAAACTCATTAAATTCCATGTAACCATTTTCACTGTTTCTGCAACCGACTGGAATCTTAAGATTTAAAAAAAAAAAGAAGATTTGTTGCAAAAATCAAATTCTTTATCCTTAAAAAACAATCTTAATAAGGAACAAAATTAGACATTTTTTTGAATTTACTTTTCATTTAAATATTTTTGGAATTAAACTCTCAATCATTATTAATTCCTCAATTCCATGGATATGAACCTGGGTGAGTTGGGATAAAAATGATCGGTTATTTCCTATAACTCCAACCTAAAAAAGAGGGGAACCACTCTGAATAAATTGTATCTGTAAATTAATCTACCCATTATTTTCCCATTAAACTAACCCAAATCCAGTCTTCTTTTTTCCTAGTAGATCAATAAATAAATAAATAATTTATCAGTCAATCAGAGTGGTTCCCCTTTATTTACGTTGGAGTTATAGGAAATAACCAAAAGATCTGTAATTAAGATGACAAGGAATAAAATGGGTCAAAATTAATAATAGTAATGACTGATAGATTGATTTTAATGATATGTCAACCTGTCTGGGGTTATTTCATGCCTAGAGGTTAGGGAATTGTGTACATTGTACAATTATATCTTGTGTATTTGTTTCTTAAAGTTTTTTTTATGCACATGGTTATATGATATCAAGTATTCCTATCTAATATAAATAATTTGAAAACAGACCAATAGATGGGACACTAACTCCCTAGAACTCCAGAAATACCAATACAAACGTATTGATATATAGATTACTTTAATCAAAATCTATTTCATTATAGTATCCTATTTTCTTTCCTGGGTTATATTTATATGAAAACAAAGACAATTTCATTAATATATATATATATATATATATAATATTATATATATATATATTAAAATAAGTGTATTTTGGCAGCATTTTTTCTTTTAGACAAGTTTTGTTGAACTGTACAGACAATTCCTGTCGGACAAGTTTTTGGTTGATCCGTTCCAATTTTCGGGCCATCTTTCTGGTGTTGGGGTGTGACTCGTATAACAGTCTACCAAAGGTTTCAAAACGAGCGCTTTCGGCAATACAATTTGCCATCATCAGGTAGGAAACGATGGTATGATTTTCGTGTCTCATTTTTAACGAGAACGAGTAGTAGCAAGGAATTAGAAGTGGGAGGTAATAACCATTGGTAGTGGCAGGTTGTAAGAATGGTAGTGGTTTGAGCGAGCGATGCAGTAGTGATTTTTTTGTGGGGGGGGGGGGCACAAGTAGTGAGAAGGGGAGGGGTACAGTGGAAGGAGGATAGGCAGAAAATTATAAACATTTGAGAATATGTTGACTTATTTCAAAGTTTATTTTGTTTAAGGTAGGTTTTTTTTTGTTTGATATATAAAGCTTCGTTTATTTGAAGTTTTTGTTTGTTTTTTTCTTTATGTAGTGTGCGTGTATTTCGGTTAGAATTTTGCGGTAGGTAGAGGGGGGGCATGAATGTGTTTTAAACTTGTGTGTGTGTGTGTATGTATATATATATATATATATATATATATATATATATATATATATTATATATATATATGGAGAAAGGTAGACAGACACGGGATGTTGTAGAAAATGTTTATTGTAGCTGGTGATGTCGACGTTATAACGTTTCGGTCTGTTAGACCATTTTCAGGATGTTGGATTGACTTCTTGCTGCAACGGTGAACATTTTCATACTGAGAGTTCGGAGGTTGTGAATAAGGGGAGGGGTGGTTAGTTGGTAGTGGAAGTTCTAGTTATATTTATTTATTTGTTTTTCTGGTGTGATGTGTAGCTAGTGGTGTCCTGTTAATGAAGCCACAGGTGTCATGTGTAGTAAGAGGTCCTAGGTGAGGGGGTCATATGCTCTGGGTTTCGTGAGTCATATACAAATGGTAAATGATAGTAGAAATTGATATAAGTATGTCTGTGTGTGTTCCTAGGAAATATTGGGAAATAGGAAAAGCCATCATACACAGTTACAGACCAAATTGACAAGAAGATACTTAGTAAAAAACCAAAAAAAAAACCCACACACTATATATATATATAGAGAGAGAGAGAGGGAGAGGGAGAGAGAGAGACAGAGAGAGAGAGAGAGCAAAGAGAGAGAGCAAGAGAGAGACAGAGTGATAGAGCAAGAGAGAGATTGATAGAGCAAGAGAGAGCAAGAGAGAGATAGAGAGAGCAAGAAGAGTGACAGAGAGAGCAAGAGAGAGAGAGACAGAGAGAGAGACAGAGAGAGAGAGAGAGAGTGATAGAGAGCGAGTGATAGAGAGAGAGAGAGAGAGTGAGAGAGAGAGAGAGAGTGAGAGAGAGAGAGAGTGAGAGAGTGATAGAGAGAGAGAGAGAGAGAGTGAGAGAGAGAGAGAGAGTGAGAGAGAGAGAGAGAGTGAGAGAGTGATAGAGAGAGAGAGAGTGAGAGAGTGATAGAGAGAGAGAGAGAGAGAGTGAGAGAGTGATAGAGAGAGAGAGAGAGAGAGAGTGATAGAGAGAGAGAGAGAGAGAGAAGAGAGACAGAGAGAGAGAGATAGAAGGAGAGAGATAGAAGGAGAGAGAAGAGATAGAAGAGAGAAAGAGAGAGAGATAGAGAATAGAAGAGAGATAGATATATATATATAGAGAGAGGGTGAGAGAGAGAGATAGAGAGAGAGCGAAATGTCTGTGATGACAATATTTGGACACATCACTTTATTTCTTTAGTCATTTTTTTCTTCTTCTTGGATATTATTTTTCAAGTGAAACCTTCAAATAAGTTTTCATGTAAAGATAGAAAAGAAAAAATAAAAAAAAAAAAAAAATTACCATTTATTATTAATGACCACAAGCCTAGAATAATAATAATAAACATATATTGCTATGTTAGATCTTTCAAATATTGAAATATTTCTATTTTCCAAGAATTTAGAAAAAACAGAAAAAAAGAACAACAAAAAGAAAACAATGTATTGTGTTGAAGATTTGTAGAGAAATGTGTGTTAATATTTGATGGTGTTTTTTTTTCTTCTTTTTCTCAGATTGTTCAAGACAAAAATTGCAGCTGAATAACAATACGAAAGAATTCACCAAAAATATTACAATAAGAGAGGATGAGGGAGAAAGAGAGAAGGGTAAGGGGGGGAGAAGAAGAAGAAAGAAAAAGGAAGGAGAGAGAGAGAGAGGGAGGGAGGGATGAAGAGAGAGGGAAGGATGAAGAAAGAGAAAGGAAGGAGGAAAGGAAGAAAGAAGGGGGTAGAGAAAAAGGGAAAGAGAGAAGAGAATAAGAGGGAGGGAGAGTAAAAGAGGATAAATAGGGAGAGAAAAAAGCAGAAAGAGGGGGAGAGGGAAAGAGAGAGGAGAGAGGGATGGGTGAGGTGAGAGGGATGGGGGAGAGGTGAGAGAGATGGGGAGAGAGAGATGGATGTGGAAAAGGGGAGAGAGATGGGAGAGAGATGGGAGAGAGGGGGGAGAGAGATGGGAGAGAGATGGGAGAGAGATGGAGAGAGGGGGAGAGAGATGGAGAGAGAGAGAGATGGAGAGAGGGGAGAGAGATGGGGGAGAGAGGGGGAGATAGATAGATAGATAAAGAGAGAATGAGAGAGAGAAATAGGATGGCTAAAAAACAAAAACAAAAAATATTCAGTAAATGACTATTACCCCCCCCAAAAAAAAAAACAAAAAAAACTAAGATACCTCACCCCCCCATATCTCCCCCCCTTTTCCACCAAATATTAATATTTCATAAATTTGTAATAAAAGTATGGAAGCAACCACATGATTAGATTTTACACATTGACATTTTTTGTCTTTTTTAAACACATCATCCATAACATTTAGATCTACCAAGACAAAATAGGTGTGATGAAAAAGTTCCAAGACTCTGTGGTGCAAAAAACAAACCCCAAAAGAAACGGACTATGAACGAGAAAGTCATGTGCACACAGCAGGAATCGAGAAGTAATTTTCATGAGTCGTCATTCCACAAGGGATGAAAATGTTACAAAGATATGGTCCTGTGTTGTCTGCAATTTTTTTGATCACACTCACAAGCTAATATGCACATTCTAGATGGACTATGAATTTGGTTGGTTGGGTTTTAAGGCATGTCAACTCTTGTTGGGTTATTTTATGCCAAAGACATTTTGTTTTATTCATTCTTGATGGGTATTCAATCTTTTTGGATTTTACGGCATGTCAATCCTTGTTGGGTTATTTTATGCCAAAGACGTTTTTGTTTTATTCATTCTTGATTGGTATTCAATCTTTTTGGATTTTACGGCATGTCAACCCTTGTTGGGTTATTTTATGCCGAAGCATTTTGGTTGATTCATTCTTGATGGGTACTCTGTTATTTTGTAAACTCAATTTTCCTTTTTAAACTCATTTTTTTAGAATTCATTTTGTTCTTTCTAACCAATAAATGGGACCCTAACAGGTACTACCACTCCGGGTCAGAGTGGACCTGAGAGCAATAGTGATGAAAGGGGTGCTCTACATTCCCCAACCTGGAACCTCACCATCAGATAGAGTTTAACGCCATTACCAGGACATGAAGACCCTGAGCCACCGCTTTCTAGTACCGATATGATAAGGGCTGGGGCTTGCCATAAGGGAAATAGGGTCAGCACAATCATATAGGTGCTAGGGCTTGATGTGACCAACCGATTGATCAGAGAGGCCCTCTCCGACCGCCTGTCTAGCCTAAGTAAGGGTCTAAGTGGAGTGTTGCAGGTCATAGACTGCTCAGCCACCTGGGTTCCATCCTTAAGCATCATGAGTTGCCACTCACGGCAAACAGGTGGCCTCATTTGGGGGAGTTTTACCCCTCTGCAGAGGTGCAGTTTGTTTATTCTAATGCCCCAGCCAACAGGGTGGATGAATTTGAGTAGAGAGCAAACATTGACAAAGCAACAAATGATTTGGTTTTGGTTTGATTTTGTTTTACGGCATATCAACCTCAGTGGGTCATTTAATGCCGATAAAGTTTTGAAATAAATTCATTCTTAATGGATAATACAATTTTGTTTATCAACTCATGTTTTTCTATTTAACCCATAGATGGTACCCTAACAGGTACTACCACTCCGCGTCAGACAACCTCCCTCATCTAACCTTGTGTGTTAATCGCATATATATATATATATATATATATATATATATATAATAAATTTCACATGTTCAGCTTGTGTCTATAATTACTGTCTTTCTATCCTCGTTTGGTTCTTCTGTCTGGTTCAGCCTATTCAAATCTATCTTATCTTTTATTTATTCATTTTCTTGCTATCCCATAATTTCTTTCTTTCTGTCTATTCCTTTTTTCTTGTCTATTATTTCTTTTTCTTTCTATCTTCCTTTCCTTCCTTCTTCCTTCTTCCTTTACTTCCTTCTTTCTTTCTTTCTGTCTATTCTTTCTTCTTTCCTTCCTTCTTTCTTTCTTTCTTCTTTCTTTCTTCTTTCTTTCTTTCTATTCTTTCCTTCCTTTCCTTCTTTCTTTCTGTCTATTCTTTTTCCTTCCTTCTTTCTTTCTGTTCTTTCTTTCCTTCCTTTCCTTCTTTCTTTCTGTCTATTCTTTCTTCCTTCCTTCCTTCTTTCTTTCTGTCTATTCTTTCTTCCTTTCCTTCCTTCTTTCTTTCTGTCTATTCTTTCTTCCTTTCTTTCCTTCCTTCTTTCTGTCTATTCTTTCTTCTTTCTTCCTTCTTTCTCTATTCTTTCTTCCTTTCCTTCTTCTTTCTGTCTATTCTTTCTTCTTTCTTCCTTCTTTCTTCTATTCTTCCTTTCCTTTCCTTTTTTCTTTTCTGTCTATTCTTTCTTCTTTCCTTCCTTTTTTCTTTCTGTCTATTCTTTCCTTTCCTTTTTTCTTTCTGTCTATAGGAACAGTCACAACCATTTTGGTTTCATGCATCAACAATCATCAAGTGAACTTGTTTCAAATGCAAACAGTGACAATCCCACACTATATATATATATATATATATATGTATATTTCCCTTGAGGTTGCAGACTGCCAATATTTGCACCTATCCTAACTCTTATATTAAATGTGAATGAAAGTTGGCTCATAAACCATTACATACTGTAATTATATTTTCAATTATTCAAAATGAATTCAGCTTAAAGTGTTGTCTATACACACACTTACAATTCTATTCTCTTGAGCATAATTAAGTGAAAAGATAGTGTTAAAAAGTAAATAAAGAAAGCAATTAAAAAAAGAAAAATGTATTCTTATTTGAAATCAATTAATAAATAACATTGGGAAACAATAAGCAGGCAAACAAAATTAGTTCAGTCATATTTTATAACATTTAGACATTTTACTTTTTTTTTTTAATCATTGATATTTCTCACAAGTCTTTCTATAAAAGAGAAGGTTTGTCCTATTGAAGGATTGATGCTCTTTTCTCGGTAATTTCTGACTGCCATATTTGTTTATAGAAATATAGAAAGAAGGGAAAAGAAAAGACAAGAAGTGAAGAAGGAAAGAAATAATAGATAACAAGAAGGAAATAAATAAAGAAAGAAGAAAAGAAAGAATGGGACATCAAGAGAGAAGGAAGAAATGAAATAAGAATGAAAGAATATAGAACAAGAAAGGATGGTTTGGTTTGTTTTGTTTTACGGCATATCAACCTCAGTGGGTCATTTAATGCCGATAAAGTTTTGAAATAAATCAATTCTAAATGGATAATACAATTTTTTTAAAAATACATTTTTCTATTTAACCCATAGATGGGACCCTAACAGGTACTACCACTCCAGGTCAGAGTGGACCAGGGAGCAATGGTGATGAAGGGGTGCTCCACATTCCCCAAACCTCCAAAACTGGAACCTCGCCATCAGATAGAGTTTAACGTCATTCCCAGGACATGTAGACCCGCAGCCACCGCCTTCTAGCACCCATATAATAAAAAGGGGTTGGGGCTTGCCATAAGGGCAATAGGGTTGGGAAAATCATATAGGTGCTAGGGGTTGACGTGACCAGCCGATTGATCGGAGGGGGCCTCTCCGACCGCCTGTCTAGCCTAAGATAGGGCCAAAGTGGAGTATTGCATGTCATGAACTGCTCATCCACCAACACGAAAGGAGGAAGAAAAAGAAGAAAGAATAGACAGAAAGAAACAAATAGAAAGAAAGATATAGACAACAAGAAAAAGGAGAAAGAATAGACAGAAAGAAAGGATAGACAGAAAGAAAAAGAAGGAAAGGAAGAAAGAATAGACAGAAAGAAAGGAAGGAAGGAAAGGAAGAAAGAATAGACAGAAAGAAAAAGGACAGGAAAGGAAGAACGAATAGACAGAAAGAAAAAAGGAAGGAAGGAAGAAAGAATAGACAGAAAGAAAAAAGGAAGGAAAGGAAGAAAGAATAGACAGAAAGAAAAAAAGGAAGGAAAGGAAGAAAGAATAGACAGAAAGAAAGAAGGAAGGAAGGAAGAAAGAATACAGAAAGAAAAAAGGAAGGAAAAAGAAAGAAAAGGAAGGAAAAAGGAAGAAAGAAATAGACAGAAAGAAAGAAGGAAGGAAAGGAAGAAAGAATAGACAGAAAGAAAGAAAGGAAGGAAAGGAAGAAAGAATAGACAGAAAGAAAGAAAGAAGGAAAGGAAAGAAAGAATAGAAGAAAAGACAGAAAGAAAAAAGGAAGGAAAGGAAGAAAGAATAGACAGAAAGAAAGAAAGGAAGGAAAGGAAGAAAGAATAGACGAAGAAAGAAGGAAGGAAAGGAAGAAAGAATAGACAGAAAGGAAAAAAGGAAGGAAAGGAAGAAAGAAATAGACCAGAAAGAAAAAAGGAAGGAAAAAGAAAGAAAGAAAGAAGAGACTGAAAGAAGAAGAAGGAAAGAGAAAGGAAAGAAAGAAGACTGAAAGAAAGAAGGAAGGAAAGGAAGAAAGAATAGACAGAAAGAAAAAAAGGAAAGGAAAGGAAGAAAGAATAGACAGAAAGAAAGAAAGAAGGAAAGGAAGAAAGAATAGACAGAAAAGAAAAAAAAAGGAAGGAAAGGAAGAAAGAATAGACAGAAGAAAAAAAGGAAGGAAGGAAAGAAGAATAGACAGAAAGAAAGAAAGGAAGGAAGAAAGATGACAGATAGAAAGAAAGAAAGGAAGGAAAGGAGAAAGAATAGACAGAAAGAAAAAAGGAAGGAAAGGAAGAAAGAATAGACAGAAAGAAAGAAGGAAGGAAAGGAAAGAAAGAATAGACAGAAAGAAAGAAGGAAGGAAAGGAAGAAAGAATAGACAGAAAGAAAAAAGGAAGGAAAGGAAGATAGAAAGAAAAAGAAATAATAGACAAGAAAAAAGGGAATAGACAGAAAGAAAGAAATTATGGGATAGCAAGAAAATGAATAAATAAAAGATAAGATAGATTTGAATAGGCTGAACCAGACAGAAGAACCAAACGAGGATAGAAAGACGGTAATTATAGACACAAGCTGAACATGTGAAAATTCCATGGTTTAACTTGAAACTAATTCCAAGGATTAAAGATCAATATGACATTTTTATGAGTTATTTATGAGTTATATATATATATATATAGTTTTATCATTTTAATGGATATATATATATATATATATAATATTATATATCCATCCATCCAAATAATAAATATTTATAAATATATGCATTTATCCAACCCCTCTAGCAGGATGTGACATGAGGTCAATCTTTAAGCAGAGTACAGCTGGTTTGAATTCAGAGATTTCCCCCCTCTCCTAGTCCAGTTGTCTTACTGTGGCTAAAGGAACCAGTCTGCTTGACTATTCTACCCATAGCTGGGGGGAGGAGGAGGAAGAGAAAAGATGGATTAATACCTTCCTTAAGTCAGCATGAATTGAAATACAAAACAGCCTCTTCCCAGATTTGAACTCGGGTCACAAAGTTCCTTTCCTACACCAACAATTAGAGCAAACATGTCTCCATACTTACTACAGTGTTTCCCTGAAAATAAGTGTGCTTATATGTAATTTTCCCTCCAGAATAAAACACGGTTTATTTTCAGGGGATGTTTTATTCTTTAAATAAATAGGTCAAAAAGTAAGGGGGCGAGTTTAGCTCAGTCGGTAGAACATCGGCCTAGGAACCACGAGGTTTTGGGTTTGATACCAACAATCAAAAACTCGGCACATGTTTGTTTTGTTTTGTTTTATGGCATATCAACCTCAGTGGGTCATTTAATGCTGATAAAGTTTTGAAATAAATCAATTCTTAATGGATAATACAATTTTGTTTATAAACTCATGTTTTTCTATTCAACCCATAGATGGGACCCTAACAGTACTACCACTCCGGGTCAGAGTGGACCAGGGAGCAATGGTGATGAAGGGTGCTCCACATTCCCCAAACCTCCAAAAACTGGAACCTCACCATCAGATAGAGTTTAACGTCATTCCCAGGACATGTAGACCCGCAGCCACCGCCTTCTAGCACCCATATGATAAAAAGGGTTGGGGCTTGCCATAAGGGCAATAGGGTTGGGAAAATCATATAGGTGCTAGGGCTTGACGTGACCAGCTGATTGATTGGAGGGGGTCTCTCCCACCGCCCGTCTAGCCCAAGTTAGGGCCAAAGTGGAGTATTGCATGTCATGAACTGCTCATCCACCTGGGCTCTATCCTTAAGCATCACGTGTCACCACCCACGGCCAACAGGTGGCCCCATTGGGGGAGTCTTACCCCTCTGCAGAGGTGCAGTCGATGCATTCTAACGCCCCAGCCGACAGGGCGGTGATATGCTATTGAACGAAGAAACTAAACCAAACCAATACTTACCAGCATGTTTCTCAGCGTTACCTTTGATTTTTACGCCTTTTTTTTTACACCTGATGGATGAAATCTCATCTATGTAATCATCAAAAAATTCCTGGAATTGTAGAATATGGGAAAATAGTCTCTTACCTGAAATAAAGAAGAAAAGAAAAAAGTATTAATATACTTTTGTAACAATCAACTAACAATATTGAAATTGGCATTTTTCAAATATCAACTCATTAAATCACACACAATGATTTAAAAATAAAATAGAAACATTCTTTTTTATGGTGGTAGTCATGTGGGAAAATAAAATCTTATTGAGAGTGGAGTATTTGGTGGTGAAGGTCAGAAGGTAGATGTGTTGTTAGTTCGGTTTTTTCTCTTTTATTTTTTCCCTCAGTTATATATATATATAATATATATATATATATATATATATATATATAAATAACCACACATAATGATATGTAGGATTGTACTGACATTGCTAATTAAAAACCCAATGGGAATTCTTAGCTGTAGCCGTGTCAGTACTACTGTATGGTTGCACCATTTGAACTTTAACAAAATACCAGGAGAAAAAAACTAGATAGGAGCTACATAAGAATTATGCATGCTGTTTTGAGAAATTTCTGGATGCTGCCCCCTACAAAACAGCAACTTACCTCCGATCTCACAAACTGAGTAAGTAAGATGAGCAAGATTAGCTGAACACTGTTGGAGAAGTAAGAACGAACTTATAAGTGACATTCTCTAATGGAATCCTACACATGGACACACCCATATTCACCAACCAGCAAAACTTATATTCATTAGATATGTGCAGATATTGGAAATCATCTAGAAAACTTGCCAAGTGGGTATTTGTCGCATACCCCACTTGTATGGACTGAGCACATGGCCTCGTTTTGTGGGCCCACCCACAGGCCGAAGCTCATGGGTGGGAAAGAACAAAAATTGCGTCGATCCCTTCGGCCTTCCCCGACAAGGGGGGCGCCTCAGGAATCGACGCTATTATTAAACTCTCGATGAGTCCAGCGGCCGAAGTTTGAGCAATGTGACTGGCCAAGCCCAACTGCACCAGTATCAGGACAACTGGTATTTATGGGAATTCAGAACAGTCCACCCATGCATTTGGGCAAGTCCATTCCCTGAGTCCTGATTAGCTGCTTGGTTTGTAGGGCCCCCTGAGGCTCCATAAATCCTGCCACTTTTCAGTGGTCTTTACGGCATCGCAGAATCGTATTCAGTTACAACTGTTTGCCGTCTTGTCTTGACAATTCGACGGTAATTGGACTTAGTATTCTATATACAATAACCCAAATAATCCAAATTATCAAGCCTCATCTAAAAAATTCACAGAAACTGTATTGTTTTTTTTTTATTTTTAATTATACAAACTGCTCAAAGTTTTCCTGTGTCAGCAGTTTGGGGTTATTGAGAGTGGAGTATTTAGTGGGAAAGGTCAGAAGGTAGAAGTGGTAGTTTTTTTTTTTATTCTCTTTTATTTTTTGCCTGTCATATATAAATGCCTACAAAGAATGTTACGTACAACTGAACTGACAAAACTGAAAAATAGAGAAGGGCCAAAGAATTTCAACAAAAAAGGCAGAAAAAAAAATGTCTGAAAAAATGTTCAAAGATTTATTTAGTCAGAATTGAAAAGAAATTAAAAAAAAAAAAAATTAGCAAAAAAAAAAAAAAAAGCACTTGAGTCGCATAAATGAAATAATGTGTAAATAAAACTCAAAAAGTAATTTCCTTTCGGTTTTTTTTAATGAATAAAACGCATTTCAGCTGAACACACTTTTTTACCAAACTGTTAATTGGCATCTATAAGAATTAATTCAAAGTTGATTAATTTAAATATTAATTAAATGTAGGGAAAAATTTAAACAATTACACATAATTGCTTATACAAGATTTTAACAAAAGAGAGACAATCTTTTAGAAAAAAATATTTTTTTCCCAACTAAATTCGCACAAATAGCACTGCGGATAAAATGGATTGGGGGGAAAGTGAGGTTTTAAAGAACACTCGAGGGATCAGGAGTTTAGCATAAAAGACAAAAGAAAGTTTCTATTGTCAAATTTCTAAGTAGAAAATCATTAAAAAGTATCATCAATTTTTTTTTTTTTGTTTCTGCTAAAACTCCTGATCCCTCGAGTGTTCTTTAAAACCTCCACTTTCCCCCCCAATCCATTTTATCCGCAAGTGCCTATTTGTTTTGCGAATTTAGTTGGAAAAAAAATATTCTAAAAGATTGTCTTCTTTATGTAAAATCTTCTGTTAAGCAAATTATGTGTAATTGTTTAAATTTCCCTACATTTTAATTAATATTTAAAATTAATCAACTTTGAATTAATTCTTAAGATGCCAATAACAGTTTGGTAAAAGTGTGTTCAGCTGAAATGGCGTTTTATCAATTAAAAAAAACCGAAGGAAATTACTTTTTGAGTTTTACACATTATTCCATTTATGCGACTCAAGTGCTTTTTTTTTTTTGCTAATTTTTTTTTTTTTTATTTCTTTTCAATCTGACTAAATAAATCTTTGAACATTTTCAAACATTTTTTTCTGCCTTTTTGTTGAAATTCTTTGGCCCTTCTTATTTTTCAGTTTTGTCAGTTCAGTTGTACGTACATTCTTTGTAGGCATTTATATATGACAGGCAAAAAATAAAAGAGAATAAAAAAAAACTACACTTCTACCTTCACCGATTTCCCACTAACTCTCACTCTATATAACCCCAAACTGCTGACACAGGAAAACTTTGAGCAGTTGTGTAATAAATTAATAAAATAAAAAAAAAACAATACAGTTTCTGTGAATTTTTTAGATGAGGCTTGATTAGATTTGGATTATTTGGGTTATTGTATATATAGAATATTAAGCTCCAATTTACGTCGAGCAGAATTGTCAAGGACAAGTACGGCAACCAGTTGTAACTGAATACGTTCGTGCGATGCCGTAAAGATCCCACTGAAATGGCAGGATTTATGAGGCCCTCAGGGGGCCCTACAAACCAGCAGCTATCAGGAACTCAGGGGAATGGATTGCCCAAATGCATGGGTGGACTTGTTCTGAAATTCCCATAAATACCAGTTGTCCTGATCGTGGGCAGTTGGGGCTGGCCAGTCCACACTGGCTTAAAACTTCGGGCGCTGGAACTCATGCGAGAGTTTATTAAATAGCGTCGTATTTCTGAGCGCCCCCTTGTCGAGAGGCGAAGGGATCGACCGAATTTATGTTTTTCCGCCCATGAGCTTGGCCTGGGCGTGGAGCCCAACAAACGAGGGGCCAGTGCTCAGTCCATTACATGGCGGTATGCGCGACAATATACCCCACCCCATTATGGGGCCCAAGTTTTTCTAGATGATTTCCCATTATCGCACATATCTTAATGAATAAGTTTCTGGTTGGTGAATAATGGTGTGTCCATGGTGAGGAATTCCATTAAGAATGTTCACTTACTAAGTTCGTTCTTTACTTCTCTCAACAGTAGCTTTCAGCTAATCTTGCTCATCATTACTTACTCAGTTTGTAGAATCGGAGTAGTTGCTTGTATTTGTAGGGGCAGCAGTCCAGAAAATTTCTCAAAAACAGCGATGCATAAATTCTTATGTGCTCCTATCTCAAGTTTTTTTCTCGNAAGTAGAGAGATAGGTGGCAAGTCCGGTGGCATTCCTAACGCCCCAAATGCCGACAGGGCGGTGAATAATGCTATTGACGAAGAAACTAAAACCAAATCAATTACTTACCTAACATGTTTCTCGGCGTTACCTTTGATTTTTTATGTCTGAAAATTATCTGACAGATGAAATCTCAATCTATGTAATCATCAAAAAATTCTTGGAATTGTAGAATATGGGAAAATAGTCTCTTACGGCTGAATAAAAAAAGAAATAGAAAAAAGTATTAATATACTTTGTAACAATCAAGCTAACAATTATTGAAATTGGCATTTTTCAAAATATCACTCATTAAATCACACACAATGAGTTAAAAATAAAATAGAAAAACATTTTTTTTTATGGTGGTAGTCATGTGGGAAAAAATAAAATCTTAATTGAGAGTGGAGTATTTTGGTGGTGAAAGGTCAGAAGGTAGATGTGTGTTAGTTGGTTTTTGTCTCTTTTGATTTTTTTTCCCTCAGTTATATAATATATATAATATATATATATATATATAATATTATAAATAACCACACATAATGATATGTAGGATTGTACTGACAATTGCTAATTAAAAAACCCGATGGAATTCTTCTTAGCTGTACCGTGTCAGTACTACTGTAATGGTTGCACCATTTGAACTTTAACAAAATACCAGGTGAAAAAAACTAGATAGGAGCTACATAAGGATTATGCATGCCGTTTTGAGAAAATTCAGGATGCTGCCCCCTACAAAACAGCAACTTACCTCCGATCTCACAAGATGAGCAAGATTAGCTGAACACTATTGGAGAAGTAAGAACGAACATAAGTGACATTCTCTAATGGAATCATACACATGGACACACCCATATTCACCAACCAGCAAAACTTATATTCATTAGATATGTGCAGATATTGGAAATCATCTAGAAAACTTGCCAAGTGCTATAGCCGATAGGGATGGTTGGCAAGAGAGATTCAGGGAACCTGTGCTGTTGTGTATCATTTGGATTATTCAGACTATTGTCCTCATCTTTATTGTTATGTATACAATGTTTTACACATTATTTCCATTTATGCAACTCAAGTGCTTTTTTTTTTTTGCTAATTTGTTTTTTTAATTTCTTTTCAATTCTGACTAAATAAATCTTTGAACATTTTTAGACATTTTTTTCTGCCTTTTTTGTCGAAATTCTTTGGCTCTTCTCTATTTTACAGTTTTGTCAGTTCAGTTGTACGTAACATTCTTTATAGGCATTTATATATGACAGGCAAAAAAATAAAAGAGAAAAAAAAAAACACCACTTCTACCTTCTGACCTTTCCCACTAAATACTCCAATCTCAATAACCCCAAACAGCTGACACAGGAAAACTTTGAGCCGTTTTTATAATTAAAAATAAAAAAATATGTATTCAATGTTTTGGCCAGGAAAGTGGAAGTTTTAAAGAACACTCGAGGGATCAGGAGTTTTTTGGTCCTCTTCAGGGGTTCGACAAGAAGGTTCCAGAATTCAAAGAGAAGGTTCTAGAGTTCAACAAGAAACATCCGAAGAAGGTAGGAGGGCACATTATCCGAAATGTTGTACAGATGACAATAAAGATGAGTACAATAACCCAAATAATCCAAATTATCAAGCCTCATCTAAAGAATTCACAGAAACTGTATTGTTTTTTTTTTTATTTTTAATTATACAAACTGCTCAAAGTTTTCCTGTGTCAGCAGTTTGGGGTTATAGAGAGTGAAGTATTTAGTGGAAAGGTCAGAAGGTAGAAGTGGTGGTTTTTTTTATTCTCTTTTATTTTTTGCCTGTCATATATAAATGCCTACAAAGAATGTTACGTACAACTGAACTGACAAAACTGTAAAATACAGAAGAGCCAAAGAATTTCGACAAAAAAGGCAGAAAAAAATGTCTAAAAATGTTCAAAGATTTATTTAGTCAGAATTGAAAAGAAATTTAAAAAAAAAAAAAAAATTAGCAAAAAAAAAAAAAAAAAAAAGCTCGAGTTGCATAAATGGAAATAATGTGTAAAACTCAAAAAGTAATTTCCTTTCGGTTTTTTTTAATTGATAAAACGCATTTCAGCTGAACACACTTTTACCAAACTGTTATTGGCATCTTAAGAATTAATTCAAAGTTGATTAATTTAAATATTAATTAAAATGTAGGGAAATTTAAACAATTACACATAATTGCTTAACAAAGATTTTAACAAAAGAGAGACAATCTTTTAGAATATTTTTTTTTCCAACTAAATTCGCAAACAAATAGGCACTTGCGGATAAAATGGATTGGGGGGGAAAGTGGAGGTTTTAAAGAACACTCGAGGGATCAGGAGTTTTAGCAGAATAAAAGAAAGTTTCTATTGTCAAATTTCTAAGTAGAAAATCATTAAAAAGTATCAATCAATGTTTTTTTTTTTTTGTTCTTATACCAATAGACGTAAGTATGTATATATTTAAATTAGGGTAGTGAAGACAAACTCAAAGGCACTTTGTAACTGTCAGTTTCTTGCTAAAGTGATTTTCAAATCAAGATTAATTCCATACCAACCCTCACCAACTCAGCGCATGAGTAGCATGGCTAGGATCTGTGCAGTAAAGTCAGGTGCCACCTTAGGTGCAAAACCAATCTCCCTGGTCTAGCGCTAGTGAAAAGGGGATAGACTCCTTTGCTGTTAAGCTAATACTGACAAATAGGCCACTCTGCCTACTTGACTTTATATCATTATCATCATCATTGGCAATTCAGTGTC
This sequence comes from Doryteuthis pealeii, assembly GCA_023376005.1. Taxonomy (NCBI): domain Eukaryota; kingdom Metazoa; phylum Mollusca; class Cephalopoda; order Myopsida; family Loliginidae; genus Doryteuthis; species Doryteuthis pealeii. The sequence continues at coordinate 2,318,557 of CM042165.1, forward strand.
AAAAGACTATGATAAAAGTTTTTGTGTGCCCCTGAAGTTGCAGCGCCTCCTGTGACTATGAAGTCCGATGTTTGAGAAACGTTCTCGACCACAGATTTTGTATTTGTAGGTTGTCCCTGTAGATGATGATGTTCCGATGCTTTGTTGCCGTTGCTTTCTTATGGACCTCTTAGCTTCATGATGTTGTATCAGGGGGAATTCTGACATGTACACTCCTCTATGGAGATTCTGCCGCCACCGAGGGTGGTCTTAAGCCAAATTTTCCCAGCTGGAAGGGACAATGCCAAAGCACCTGAGATCATTTTTGCAGACATACTTGAATCGCAGTAGGGGGCGACCAATCTGTCTTTTATCATATATATATATATATATATATATATATATATATATATTACAATATAGGTACAAGTGATAACCTATTCGAGTTTCACCATAAGGATTTTCAGGGTCAAATCCACTGAATTAATCAAGATATTGATTAATTGCAGTCTATTACATGTGTGTGTCCTTCGCGTTAAACGGTTCATTATGAGGAACGCTGGTTTCAAATTCAAAAGGTGCTAAAAGCGGAAGTTGGTTTTTCGTAAGGTTCAAAATGTAAACAATGGTAGTAAATTGTTTTGTTTTAATGTTTTTACTGGATTACGACTGTCTAACAACTGTATGGGTCATAATGCTTAAATGTGGTTTCATTAAAATATGTTCAAATTTTTATATTTTGTTTTATTTTAATTGGAGTTAGCTCGAACTGAGTAATTAATTCAAAATCACGTGACGTGTGAGACTTCAACTGTCAGTAATTTTCCGTCCGTGATATAAAAGAGACCATCCCTGCAGAAATACAAGGGGGGGTTGCCAATAATCTATGCCACCACATAGATTATGCAACAACTATGCCATGGTGACTCCCCCAGCGAATTATTTATGGATAATTTGCTAAATAGAGGGTATGTTCAAACAAGTCAATTAATCATGTATAAAAAACAAACAAAACACAATAATTTGATCAGCAATTGTGCATGAAAACAATAAAGAAGTCACTTTTAATTATGGCATTTTGAAAAATAAATCTATACAAAATCCTAGAGGAATGGCATAGTATAATACCCTTGGGAAAGGTATGAATCCAACTATTCTCTCTCCCTCCATCTATGGATAAATACTAGGGTAGTCTGGGCTCTTTAACCTTGGTTAGGCAACCAGTCTAGAAGAAGGAAAACTAAATTCAAACCTGTTAAACCCGCTTAAGAAATTGAAAAATTGACCTTGTATCACATCCTGCTCGTGCAGAGGGGTTGTGTGTGATGTGTGAGCGTATATATATATATATATATATATATATATATATAAATGTTGTTCTGGTTCCAACGGGAGAAAATTTAATATTTTATAAAAAAGAAGAAGGTCTGCAAAATGTATTATGTTCTCGGAAAAAATGTTTTATTCTTTTTATCTTACATATGCGACATGTATTTCTGATTTGTTGTCTACTTCAGGCATTGAGTTATTAATTTGGCAGAATATGTCCGATATTTGATAGGTTGTGTGTGTTTCTGCAACTTTTTTATTATAATGGCTGTTTAATAAAGGTTGAACGCTACGTTATCTTTTTCAATCCTTGCGTGCGATTTGCGCGTGACTTGCATGCGACCTGTGCGCAAAAATTGAGAATATATATATATATATATATATATATATATACACACACACACACACACACACACATCAAAACAGGACTCTATGAGAATATAGTTATAGTCATTCATTTGATGTATCACTTCTCATCAGTGCGGCTCATTACGTTTTTATGGGCCATCGTTTAGCCTTCAAGCAAGAGCACTTGTCCAGCGGAAATCCTTGGTAATCCTTTGGTAAAAGAATCCTCAGTATTGTAAGTTCCTTTGTCAATGATTGCAAATGAACTATGGAAAGTATCAGTGTTTAAAACTCTTAACATCCTGTTGAGATTTTTTTTAAGTCCAGAGCCCCATTCCTATAAGGATATATAAAAAAAAATGGGTAAAAATTACCTTTGCATCTAAAGTTACCTATTATTTCCCTTATATCAAAGATTTCTACATATGTTTAATATTGAATTTAAACAAAGGCTATTGTTTGGGACCGATTAGTTAAAACGATTGTGACTTCTAACCGGGTGGAATGAGGTGGTATAGGACTTTAAGAGTTAAATAGTCAATCAGCCATGCATTATGGCTGTTGATTGGCAGAGAAATAGACCACGTGACCTCGCCCAGTCTATAAATTTACGTGGTGTATTGCAGGACACCTTATATTACAAATTATTCAGACATGCAGGATGTAGAATACTGATAATTGTTATTCTGTGTTACTTTCATCCTTAGCCAGGATACGAACCTGCGCGGGCATTGCCCTCTACACCCTGGTGAGCTGAATGTAGGCAATGTAGCACTTTCCCTTGTAGGGTCATTAGCAATGCCCCGAATGAACTGATCCTTTATATATATATGTTGGACAAGTCATGATCACAGTTGGGGCATATATAGTTGCAATCTTGTGCTCCTGACTGTAGACGAATCAAGTTGGATTCGAAATCCAATGGGATATTCCCTCACAGGTTCGTATCCTGCCCGCAGCGCCATATTGAAGTCAGTCAGTTAGACAGTCAACAATTGGTTTGACTGGCCAAGCCTAACATGAAGTTACTAGTTCATTAATGAACCCACCTCCTCAGCTTAATGGACTCTTCCTGGCAGCAGTGGCAGGAATTATTTAAGCTGTTATAGTGGGTTCATTAATGAACTAGTAACTTCATGTTAGGGTTGGCCAGTCAAACCAATTGTTGACTGTCTAACTGACTGACTTCAATACAGGACTATTCAAACCAGGATCAAAACTGATTTGTCTTCAGTCCGCCCCATCTATACGACCTACTTTGAGAAAAAGAATTTACTGATATAAATATATAAGGTTGCTAGGACCTCTCTTTCCCCTGACCAGGGAATACATGCAGGGTTTGGGGACCGCTTGTGAATTTCCTATTTTCCCTGTTACTCCTTCCATGAATTCACCACAGGTGAATTTGTTGGATGGAGCCGGCTCAACCGACCGAGGGTGAATGACAAAACAGAAACATTAGTGACTAAAAGATTGTAGCAAGATGGGGAATATCCTGAGTTTTGCGAGAACTACTGTTACATATTAATTGGATCCCTATTACTTTTTAAGGTAGTATAGAAATCCTTATGGCAATCAGTACAGCTGATGGCCTTGAGAGTGAGTGACAATGCTTGACCTCACTCTCACCTTGCGTTCTGGGATGAACGTGAGAATCGGAAGCGATAGAAAGCCCTTCCGGTTTAAGGTGTAAGGAACTCAGTAAGAGTTGCAGTTAGTCAGTTGCAGAGTAAGGCAGTTGAGAGTTAGGACTGAAGCTAGCAAGATGTGACTCTCTGCGCGCATTTTGTCTGGTTCTGGGGATCCGGAATAAAATAACATCAAAGGTAAATCGAAGTCTTGTTGTTATTACTAAAAGCTAACAATGACACAAGGCTTCTGATAAGAAATGGTCCCCAGCAGAACCAGACACGGAATCCCCAGATAAGAAAGACCAGACGAGACCTGTAGAAGATATACCCGACCATTAGAAGATAGAAGACTAGACAGAGAAGAAAAGAAAAGGCGCTACGTAACACTACTATTAGAAAAGAGAGGAAGAAGAAATAAGAGATAGTAAAGGCTTTTAAAAAGTGATGAGCACAAAACGGTTGTAGTGAGTTTGACTGGGGCATGACCCCCTAAATAGAGAATTGAATGTCAACCGGAAGTTTCAGGTGTTGACCGGAGCCGGAAGTCACGTGGTGACGTGGAACGACAAAAAAAAATACCTCTTTTTTGCTTTTGGATGCATAGGGTATGGACCAGACCTCTGGTCCAGTTGTGGGATCACAGTAATTTAACAGTGTCCTCTCTCTCTTTCTCTCTGCCTTTCCTCCTCTCCGACACAGCCCACGAGACGAGCCCTGGAAATAAAAGCTAAGCAGCTTGTGACGATATATTTCTTGCGTTGTATCAACAAGATGACCGCCACGTGCCGAACACCCTTTTTAGTGTCGTGAATTTGGAGGCACATTGACAAGACCCGCTATACAACATATATCGATATTAGAACATTACGTATATCCATTTTGGTATCGTGAATATATCACAACATTACAATATCTCTCAGTCAGCAAAAGAGTTAACAATATCATTGTGTGAAATTATTCACAGATTCCACCTTAGTGATGTCATCAGATGAGGTAGAACGTTGATTCCAAAGTTTATATTCCCTATCTCAGGTTATTTTCATACTTGTAAAATCAGGATACTACAGGGAAAAAGAAAAAAAAACACAAAAGCATTTCAAATGAGATCTGTTTTTAGTGAGAGTTCCATTTTTTGTGACCTCTCCAGGTCATGAGTGACACTCAAAGAACAAACTAGCACCTGTACTGAACATAATGGCATCACTCTAGGAAATTGTCTTTAAGAATTTTGACAGCTGGTCTTGAAAAGTTCAGACTAGTATCATTCAGATCAAATTTTATGCAAGTCTGATCCACCCAGGAGGATATGAGGAATATAGGTTACATGGTATCACTCAATCAATGTTATATGATATATATATATATATATATATATATATATATATATATATAATGAAAGAAGGAAGAAGGAGGAATAGAAAGAATAAGGAAGGATGAGTAGAGAGAGAGAAAGAAGGAAGGAGGAGTAGAGAGAGAGAGAGAGGAAGGAGGAGTAAGAAAAATAAGAAAAGAGGAGTAGAGAGAGAAAGAAGGAAGGAAGGAGGAGTAGAGAGAGAAAGAGAAGAAAGAAAGGAAGGAAGGAGGAGTAGAGAGAGAAAGAAGGAAGGAAGGAGAGAGAGAGAGAAAGAGGAAGAAGAAGGAGAGAGAAGGAAGGAAGGAGGAGTAGAGAGAGAAAGAAGGAAGGAAGGAGGAATAGAGAGAGAGAAATAGGAAGGAAGGAGGAGTAGAGAGAGAGAAAAAGGAGGAAGGAGGAGTAGAGAGAGAGAAATAAGAAAGGAGGGATAGAGAGAGAAAATAAGGAAGGAGGGGTAGAGAGAGAAATAAGGAAGGAGGTAGAGAGAGAAATAAGGAAGGAGGGGTAGAGAGAGAAAGAAGGAAGGAGGAGTAGAGAGAGAGAGAGGAAGGAGGAGTAAGAAAAAAAGAAAAGAGGAGTAAGAGAGAAAGAAGGAAGGAAGGAGGAGTAGAGAGATAAAGAAGGAAGGAAGGAGGAGTAGAGAGATAAAGAAGGAAGGAAGGAGGAGAAGAGAGAAGGAAGGAAGGAAGGAGGAGTAGAGAGAGAAAGAAGGAAGGAAGGAGAGTAGAGAGAGAAAGAGGAAGGAAGGAAGGAGGAGTAGAGAGAGAAAGAAGGAAGGAGAGTAGAGAGAGAAAAGAAAGAAGAAGGAGGAGTAGAGAGAGAATAGAGAGAAAAGAAGGAAGGTAGAGAGAGAAGCAAGGAGTAAGAATCATATTAGAAGCATGGGAAAAATATAGTATGAGGAATAAAAACCAAAATTCAAAGTAATGAATACAAAACCCTTTGACAAAAGGGTGGAGGTCTACCTGAAATATTAGGATTAATAAATAAGATTAAAAACAACTCAATAATCATCTATTTGAATTTAAATTTTGGTTATTATTCTTTATCTTATATTTTTCCATGCTTCCAATACAACCCCAAAAGTATCCCAACATCCATCACATATCTATAAAGAAGCATATGTGTACTCTCTAACAACATCATATATAAACAAGAATAGATTCTGGGGTCACTAGGGGAGTAGCACATCAAAAATAGGGATGTTTAGATATCAGTCTAGTCGTGGTAACCTTTACCCTAAGAGTTACCAAATCCCAATCATCAGGGTACGAGGGTGAATTTGGGACGTTTTCTTTGATTCATTTTTATTTTTTTAAAGTTTGCTTTATATGGCAGTAAATATGGAATATATTGACAGAACCTG
>CM042165.1:2327063-2426558 GCA_023376005.1 Doryteuthis pealeii
AATATTTTCTGTTCTTTTGTATTGTTCTGAAAAAGGTTTAATATAAACTGAAACGTTTAGACATCGACTTCACAAAACAGATTCATATTTTTTTTGGAATAGTTTGTTTTTCTATTTTCTACTTTCTGTATATATATATATATATATATATACACATGTGTGTGTGTATGTGTACTCACACACACATACATACACACTCACGTACACAAGTATATATACTTACATACACACACAGTTATATAAGAAAACTCTACTAAATATTCTAAGTAAAAATATAGATTTCTTTTCAGCTTGCATATTTTGTCTAAAACAATATATTGGAAAGACAGAATGGTAATTTTATTTTAAATTTAAACAACCGCAGACAGAGAATCAAATCTATAGATTATAATAAACTATTCCTATGGAACAACATTTCCCCTCAAAAAATGACAACAGAAATTCAAAATTCAGAATCATAAAAAGGACTTAAAAAAAAAAAAAAAAAAAAAAAAAAAAAAAAGAAAAGAAACATAGGACAATATCACAATGAAAACTGAAAGGCGCTAAAAAAGAAAAAAAAAAAAAAAAAATGGGTACAACTGGGATATTCCATTGTGGACTACCACATATGGACATACCAATGTTGGCCGAGAATGATGAGCGATAGGGATGGATGGAGGGAGATTGTCATGGATGTCCGCACTGAAAGCGCGACATGATGATGACAGCCCATCTGACAGAGCAGGAAAGTGTATTTGTAGCATAACGATGGTCACGGTACAAGAACGGTGTTTGTCGCATAGGCCAACTCAAGTTGTAGTAGTAATAGTCGTTAGTTTAGAAACAACATACACGCAAGTTGTATAGTCCCAAGGGGATGTGTATTTATTTCTAGGCTCGTGGGTTCTTTTTCAGAGAGAAGGAAAGATAGAGAGAAAGAGAGAGGGTATCGTCAAATTATTCTATCTTAACATAGTATCATGTTGTGTACTGCTGTCCCACATCCATACGAGGGACCGACTGATACGTCTGCTCTTACCAGAGCCCAGCTGAAAAAGAGGCAGTTTTTCTTTTCCCCCCCTTTCTCGATCCGGCGTCACATCCGTTTTTGGTCAAAGCCCGGAACTTCCGTTCTTATTTTCAAGTCTATTTCCGGGGTCATTCGTCGGTCACATTACTGGCACGTCGCTTAGTGTTTACTCTTCGAAATTTTAACCTTTGTTTGTTCTTATTTCTTCTTCCTTTCTTTCCCTGTCAATCCTCAAATTCTCCGTAGACCAAAGTAATTACGCTACAGTATTAAATCCAATAGATTAAGAAACCCCTTCAAGCATGAGAGATATTCTACTCGATTTAATTATTTACCACTAAGCGGTTTTCAAATGAAACTCCTCACACCCCTCACCGACAAAAGCCTTATCCTCTCTATTTATTTATTTTTTTCAAATCGACAGAGAGCGGAACTGATGGCCTCAGAATCTATTGAGTGTCCATTGTCAATTTTTTGGAAACAAAAACAAGATATTAACCGCAATGTGTGTGACGGGGGGGAGGGAAACAGGGGGGGTTTTTTTTTATTAAATGGATGGTTGCTTTCAGGAGTGACTTCAGAGATAATTCTTTCAATAACAACAATGATATTTCATTTTTTTTTTTTAATGTATTTTTCTTTTCACAACTTTCGATACATTTAAGAAAGGATAAGAATCTTCACCAAATTTTATAGAGAAATGTAAATATTGTATAGTAAATTTAATGCCATATGAAAGATATGAATTTACTTTATATATATATATATATATATATATATAGTATGAACAAAAAGTAATAAGACAATCAGGAATATTTCTTGTATGTTGTTTATTCTCAACTAGTTTCGACCTTAGGTCATCGTCAGGAGAAAATTTCTTATTTGAAGAAATTGTTTATAGATTATTAGAAAGGGAGCATTATAGAAGAACTATAAAAGTTGAAGTGTTTTTGAGGGTTTGACATGCTATTAAATTCCGGGTGGACGAGTGTGTTAGTAGTAGCATGTCCATTTGTTCCGTGAAGAACCTCTATGAGGTGGGTTATTTTTTTAATGCTCTTATATATGTGAGGGAAGGTTCATGGGAGTTGTGTGTATGACTATGTGTATACATATAAATGTATGTGTGTGTTTACATATATGTGTGTGAATGTGAGTGTGTGTATGTATCTCGGTACTGTGCGCGTGACTTCTAGATTTTTAATTGGGTCAAAAGTGGCATGTTTGATGCGTGGTGGTCAGTGTTTGTTTATTTAGGTGACATCGGCCACCCTTGTAGGTGTAGATAGTTTTATTGCCCTATGTTAAAGTGGGCCTGTTTTTTGATTAAAGCCAAACGGATGAAAGCTTTTTATCTTTTTTATCCATCTGTACTCGTGGTTTTCGATTACAGATTTGGTGTAGGTATCTCTTTGAATTCTTCCAATGAGGGTAAACTTGGCGTCTCTGTCAAAGTCATGGTCATCCAGTCAGAAGTGCTGCTCGACTGGAATGAGCTTGCTATCGTCTGTATTTTTTATTCGGTGTCTATATATATATATTGCTGCCAAACCTTATATATATATGTGTGTGTGTGTGTGTGTGTGTGAAAGAGAGTAAAGTTTTGAAAATCAAGACTGCAGCCAAAAGTTATTTCTAGATCTTCCAATAGAACAAAAATCATCAAGTAATAGATTTGTTTAGTTACTGTAATAAGTAATTGAGAATTACCTCCCCTATTTTAGGTTTACCTCCTCTTTGGAGAACTCTTTAGTGAATACTAGACTATATAAACTCTCAACAAGTACCAATTATTCTAAGTAGAAAAAAGCTTTCTTAAGTCCATCGGTGTTATCGCTTGTCATTACAATCTTGGAAGCACTGCATATAAGTCATGGAAAATATTCAATAGTTAATAAATAAAAGCAACAAACTTATTTTAAACTTATAACAATATTCTAATTGACTTGAATTAATAGTTGAATGGATAGAGAGACTAGTCTCAAATAAATCTCGCACATTCTATGGCGCACGGTGCTAAAATAATAAATGGTAAACATTTTCTCTTTGACACTTTCTGCTTTTAGACTCTTGATTAATAACATTTCCAAAGACATTGGGGAATTTTCAGAGTTTCTTGGTTTCTCGGACATAAAACATTTTGTTATGGCTTCACTCAAAAATATATGATTGCCAAGAAGATGAGCATGAAACCTAAGGTCACAGGTAAAATATCAATGTAATTAAATATATATATATTAACACAAACTAATATATATTTATTTTTATATAGTAGCTCTATCACAGATATTGATCACTGTCCTAAAAATACTGCATAATATTGGCCTGCCATTAACTCACCAAATAAGAGAGTGATAAGCATTCTCTAATGATATATATATATATATATATATATATATATATATATGTGTAGAAAGTTTGTAGAACATTTTGTTTTTTTCTACAAACTTTCTACACACACACACACACATATATATATATATATATATATATATATATATACCCACACATACAGAGATGTTGATAGGTATGCATCCCGCATCCCTGATGCAGTAAAGTCATATCCATGTGCCCCAGTGTTTTTCTTTTTTCTTCCCTCACCATTTCAAGCTAACTGTAAATGCATTTTAATAGTTTCTTAGAAATGAATTACACAGGATAGGTTACAAGGTAGGAGTTAGAGGTAGCTTTAATTACGACCCATAAATTTTTCCAAGGACTCATTCAAACAAATCCATGTGTTCCAGAATGCACTAAATTAAAAAGCTATCAGCATGCCTATATATATATATATATATATAATATATATATGTATGTATATTTATATATATGTATATTCAGGCAGTATTTTTTCTTTAATGGTAAACGGTATTAAACAAGACAGACACCTCATGTCTCATGAGTTTCTTTTCAATCTTTTCGGGGCATATTGGAGTAGTCTCTAAAACATCTACCCATGAAGAGACTGTATTTTCTGATTACACCATGAGTATCAGTACAGACACGGCATTGCCGGGAACCAGGTCCAAATCTTCTGGGCTGAGAAAACCACAAGTTAGTGTGTCCCATTTTTTATCACAAATTAAACTGACTATACAAGTCACAGTGAATTAAAAGTAATAGATGTTTTTATTACATGGGTGCTTTCATATTTCTGACCTTGTGCCACAACTAAACTAACTTTTGCTAATAATCACTACATACGTCAGCAGTTGAATCAAATATGGAATAGACCAAGATTTTTTAAAATTTTTAATTGAGGGTTTGATTTACGATATCTTATCATAATGGAGATTATGTATATAAATAATATAGATAAGAGATTTAGTTTCAACTTTTTAAATCCTGGGCAATGCCAGGTAGTTCTGCTAATAAAATATAAATCCATACACATAAATAAGAGATTTACCAATAATCCTATCTTATAGATTGAGATTATTGACTTGAAAAATTCATAGTTTTTATTTTTATTTTTGGAGAATTGTTTTTTTTTTTTTTAAAGTTAAGTAATTGATTTAACATTTTTTGTTGTTAGAATAATTAGTCCCAATTAAGAAATAATGAGAATCAATTATTTTATATCACCAGTTTTTAAAAAAACAAACAACCAAAAACAAACAACTCGTAAAGCTAATTAGTAATAGTCAATTAAATGCAAATAATTATTTGTAATTTATTAATTTTTTTTTTCTCTTAAAAGGTCAAAAAATGATATTCTCTGTTTACTTGCAGCAACATGGCTTTCTGATGATAATTGTTAGAAACAAACCATTTTTTTGGGGGGGGGGAGGCTGAATAATTACTCTCAATTAAGAAATTGGTAGAGTAGCCTATTGTTGCTAACAGCTGGACAGCAAGGGAGTCTATCTTCTTTTCACTAGCGCTAGACCAGAGAGACAGTTCTGCATCTGAGGTAGAGCGCCACACCTAAATGTAATTAATTGTAAACATAATTAGTAATATTCAATTAAATGCAAATGATTATTTTAGTATTATTTGGATTATTCGGACTATTGTCCTCATCTTCATTGTTATCTGTACAATGTTTCTGCCGATGTGCCCTCTGGGCTTCTTCAGGTATTTCTTCTCGAACTCGGGAACCTTCTTGTCATAATTGGGAGCCATCACGGAACTTTGAACCTAACCCTTTATTCAATTCACAAGAGTATCCTGTTCTCATTCCGCTAACCATAGCTGGGGTACAGGTGTTAAGTTGTGTTAATTATTATTCTATGTCACTGTCGCCCTAGACCTTGATTGAACCTGCAGCCTAAAGATAACTGTCACTAAAAACTGTATTAACTCAACACCTATATCCACTACACTACGAGTCCAATTGGACAATTGATTATTTTAGTAAGGCAGTTTATTCATTTTCTTTTTCTTTTTGCAGTTCGGAATTTCTGTATGTTTACTTGCAGCAAGATGGCTTTCTGCTGACAAATAGTAGAAACTACCCCACAATAAGAAATCACCTTTTCCCTGTAATGCTATGTCAGTGTCTTGAATCAAGTAAACTTTTACTGACACCAGATCAAGCGGAACCTACAGTTGATTAATGGGTCTTTTGATGATATGACTAAACTACAAAGAGGACAAAACCCACATAAAAGGAACATTTTCATCCACTAGATAGTAGTCTATTGATCAACCAAAGCTGTAAGGCTAGCCAGGCTCAAGTGTCTCTCTCTCACCACTTGAGCCTAGCTAGCCTTACAGCTTTGGTTGCATGAAATCTCATGTCTCTCTCTCACCACTTGAGCCTGGCTAGCCTTACAGCTTTGGTTGCATGAAATCTCATCTCTCTCTCACCACTTGAGCCTGGCTAGCCTTACAGCTTTGGTTAATCAATAGACTACTATCTAGTGGATGAAAATGACATGATTATATTTTTAAAGTAAAGAGTGCTCAATATCATTGATAGGGTATATATATATATTCTTTGTTGGGGTACCAAGTTTCTTAATACAATGTGATTCTAGGCTGGTCCTATTCTCTACCCGTAGAGATAAGTACTATTAAAAAAAACAACACCTAGTACTTTTAATAACTCTGATGATGGAATTTTATTCCGAAAATATTTAGAATTAAAAAAAATTTAAAAAAAGTTAAATAAATATAATTTTCAACACGTATTGCATTGTAAATTGCCTTCAAAAATCTTTATATATATATATATAAAAATATATATATATATATATTTATAAAATGGATAAAAGTAACCTACTCGAGTTTCATCGTCAGAATCGTCAGGGTTACATCCGCTGAATTAATCGAGTTTTCGATTAATGTCAGTTGGTACCATGTATGACCGTTGAAATGGGTCAACGGTCATACATGGTACCAACTGACATTAATCGAAAACTCGATTAATTCAGCGGATGTAACCCTGACGATTCTGACGATGAAACTCGAGTAGGTTACTTTTATCCATTTTATAAATAAATTTTGCTCTACATTGTATTGAGCACTTTGTATTTGTTTTTTCTCGGTCTTAACCCCTGGATACTGTGCGCTTCCAATGATCGTTCTCGTACCCACCGGTAAGCCACTACTCATACATTAACGTGTATATATATATATATATATATAGTCTTGTAACATTATAGTGACAAGAAGTTTTGTTAGCTCGGTCAAGTTCTAATGCAAATAGACTATCCTGTCGTGCAAGTGAAATAGATTTTTAATTCTAAAGAAAGTCGACTCTCAAAAGAGACACTCCCATATAAAGGACAACATGCAATCAGAGAAGAAGAGAAAAATACAAAATGTCTATCTAATCAGTTGTTAAAAAAGAGGCTTTAATAAGAAATTGATTGTGGGTTACAAGAAAAGAATGGCTGTGATTACTTAATGATAACCTTCCAAGAAATTAGTAGCCATTTTGGAATTCTCTCACCCTCCCTTCTTTTGCCAAAAGATTTTCTAGTTGAAAAATAGATGATTATCATACTAAGTCATCTAGTAAAATTGGGTGGGAGGAGGCATACTGTTGGTTGGTTGGTTGGTTGGATTTTATGGCATGTCAACCCTTGTTGGGTTATTTTATGCCGAAGACGTTTTGCTTTATTCATTCTTGATGGTTGGTTGGTTGGTCGGGTTTTATAACATGTCAACTCTTGTTGGGTTATTCTATGCTGAAGACATTTTGTTTTATTCATTCTTGATGGTTGGTTGGATTTTATGGCATGTCAACACTTGTTGGGTTATTTTATGCTGAAGACGTTTTGCTTTTATTGATTCTTGTTGGGTATTCAATTTATTATATAAACTCATTTTTTTTTCTATTTAACCTATTGATGGGACAAACAGATACTATCATTCTGGTTGGACCTGGGAATAGTGGTTATGAAGGGGTACTCCACACTCCCCAGAGTTCCAAAATTGGAACTTCACCATCAGATGCAGTTTAATGTTGTACCCAGGACACGTATACTGTTGGTTGGATTTTACAGCATGCCAACCCTTGTTGGGTTATTTTATGCCGAAGATGTTTTGCTTTATTCATTCTTGTTGGGTATTCAATTTATTATATAAACTCATTTTTAAACTCAGTTTTTTTTTTTTTCGATTTAATTTATAGATGGGACTAACAGATACTACCATTCCGGTTGGACCTGGGAGTAGCAGTTATGAAGGGGTACTCCACACTCACCAGAAAACTTCCCCATTAGATGCAGTTTAATGTTGTACCCAGGACACGCTGTTGGTTGGTTGGATTTTAAAGCATGTCAACCCTTGATGGGTTATTTTATGCTGAAGACGTTTTGCTTTATTCATTCTTGTTGGGTATTCAATTTATTATATAAACTCATTTTTATAGGAAGCGCGTGGTGTAATGGTTAAAGTCATAGGAAATAGACTCGTCGCCCCGAGTTCAAATCCTGGATGTGGTAATTGCATTTCACTTAGCGCTAATACCTTTGGGAAAGGTATGAATTCTACTCTCCCTCTAGCTATGGGTAAATAGTAGGGCAGACTGGACTCTTTAACCGTGGTTAGGCAACCGGTCTAGGAGAAGGAAAAACTCTGAATTCAAACCTGTTAAACTCTGCTTAAGAAATTGACCTTGTGTCACATCCTGCTCGTGGGGTTGGTAATATATATATATAATATATATATATAAATAGAATTGCATGTTATTAGTATGGTTGAGAGTAGAGGAAAATGTGGATATAACAACACAAACTACTATGTTGAATTGATGTTTCATCTTATTATTGGTTGAGACTTCCTCAGAAGTTTTTTGATTTAAGTGCTTGTACATTCTGCTTTCATAGTGAAAAGGTAAATGATCACCTTTTCACTAAAATAAAACCATGGAGAATGTGGCGTCAATAACAAAGGTAATTGCGACTTGAGTAGTTATATAGTTTACTGAGGCTGGAAGTGGACAGGATTGAAAGCGCTTGGGTTCAGTGCAGGATTTTTAACATGCTACCGGGGCACCCAGATTTCCTTTATAAAACCTGCAATAATTATACGATTAGTTTTACTATAAAAAAAAAAAAAAACATAACATAAAAATAACATCAGGGAGGGTAGAGTAAAATGAATCCCTGGGGTGAGATAAAACTCCCTCTGCCTTCTAAACCCAAACAGAAAGAGATTCAAAATTTGACTCAGAGATATCCCTCAATTTTGAAAAATGTATCCTCTATCTATATTATCTATATATATATTATTATTATTATTTGTATATTATTGAAGTCAGTCAGTCAGTCAACAATTGGTTTGAACAATGTGACTGGCCAAGCACAACTGAACCAGTGTCAAGACAACTGGTACTTATGGGAATTCAGAACAGTCCACTCATGCATTTGGGTGATTCCATTCCCTGAGTCCTGATTGGCTGCTTGGTTTCTATGATCCTCTGAGGCTCCATAAATATCCTGCCACTTTGCAGTGGTCTTTACAGCATACCAGAATCGTATTGGGTTACGACTGCTTGCTGTCTTGTCTTGCCAATTCGATGGTAATTGGACTTAGTATGATTATTCTACATATATAAATGTTAATTTCTATGTTGAGGCAACATGAGGGGCCTCCTAACCAAAAGGTACCCCAGGGCTAAATCCATCTCTGCTTAGGCCAGTCATCTTAGTTGACTACTAAAGTAATAAATGCTGTGTCCATTTTATATATCACTCAAAAAGTTATTTTCACCAATTCTATGTAAAAATAGTTTTTAGATTAGAAATAGTTTAAATACAACTTATCAACAAGATGACTGCGTCGTATTTGAAACTCCATAGAGATCACTTAAATTTCTTTTTAACACCTAAAATTAATAAGAGTTTCAAAATATCATTCGGTAAAGTAGAAATTGAAAATTTTTACACAGATTAAGAATAGAATTTTTAAAAAAAGAAAAAAAAAGAAAGAAAAAAAGAAAACAAAATGCCACGACTTTGAGTAAGTGTCTCTTAAAAATGTCAGGATTATCGAGATATTATTTAGAGATTGATGGAAGTAGCAGCCAGGATTTCAACTTATTTTTATCGCAGAGTCTTATTTTTATCTACAATGGCGAAATGAAATCAAAATCAATCAAAGGTGTCTTTTCCCATCATCTTAGAAGATAACATTTAGCTTTAACGTAGTCACCAGGCTAAAGGGAATAAAAAAATTTTTTTTTGTTTTTGTTTTTATGCTGACAGATAGAAATGGCACTATTGAGCCATTAGAAGAATTTTAAGTAAGGTTATCAAAAAATTCTTTATCATCCTTAAAAGATCTTTTACTTTACCGCTATATGGCTCAGTCGGTGAGGCTTAGAATATGGCGACTGTATCCCTTGCATAGGAGGAATTGCTTGGATTTTACAGCATGTCAACCCATTGGGTTATTCTATGCCAAAGATGTTTTGTCCAGTATACGAGTAAGACTGTTACATAATTATTAGATTCCTAATACTTATTTACAGTAGTGTAGAAACCAAAATGGCTGTTATAAGTTCAGCCGGCGGCCTTGAAGGATTGAATGACAAGGCTTGACCTCAGTCCTGATCCTACTTCCGGTGGATACCGTGAGAATTGGTGGAGAAGACCCTCTTCCGGTTTAGATTAGAAAGAGATTTTAGTCAGATCGGCCAAAACCACAACGGTGGTAAGTCATGTTTTGCATGCTGCCGACTCAATCTGTGCAGGTAGTCTGGTGGGGATTTCAGAATAAAATATGATCTAAGTTAAATCGAAGTCTTGTGTTATTATCTAAAAACTACCAATGACACAGGGCTTCTGATAAAGAGAAATCCCCAATGGAAGACCAGACACGAAGTCCCCAATTCGAAGTCCAGACGCTAGAAGAGACGCTAGAAGAATAGAAGTAAGAAAGTAAAAAGAAGGGTATACAACAAGACCACCACAAAAGGGTGTGCCCTGGATATGATACTAAACTATCTGATGGTTTACGGCTTTGATATTCACAAGAAATAGACCATCCTGTCAAAAATGAAAAAAGAAAAGAAAAGAAAAGAAAAAAGAAAAGAAAAAAAGAAAAGAAAAAAGAAAAGAAAAAAGAAAGAAAAGAAAAAAAGAAAAAAGAAAAAGAAAGAAAAAGAAAGAAAAAAGAAAGAAAAAAAGAAAAAAGAAAGAAAAAAAAGAAAGAAAAAAAGAAAGAAAAAAAGGAAAAAAAAGATGCTAATTACAGTGTGGCAATATTAAAAAAGTCTCTCTAACATGATAGGATGGAAAAAAGCCAGGCAATTAGGAGATTACGTGTAGTTAACATGGAAAGTTTTTGATGACAAAACACTAAGCTAAATGTAGAATTCTGATTGGTTAAGACAAAGCAGTGAAGAGAAAGAGAGAGGGATGAAAGGGCAGTAAACACTAAGCAGTTGCAGTGAAGAGACGCAAGATGTGTATCTGTCCCCCTTGGCATTTTGACTTGGGGATAAAATAAAATAGCTCAGGAGAAAAAAACAAAAATTGTATTGTTATTAAATGTTATATAGATGACACAAGGTAAGGTATCATCAAGTGAATCCCAAGTTGTTCCAGACTCAAAAGAGCAAGAATGCCAGCCAACCCAACATCAGATCCTACAACCAGATTCCAGCCTAAAAGAAGTAAAAAAGGAATAGAAGTATTTTACGATTACGATTAACATGTCATCACTCCTTTCAAAATGGACCCAATACGTTACATCTCCCTGAATGTTCTCCTCATTAGTGTTGTAATTGAGTATCAGAGTGAAGAGAGGAATGATAGGAAGAAACACAATGAGATTTAAGTATAGGGAAAAAGTTTTACTAAGCAAAGATACAAGGCGAACAGGGTTAGCAATTACTAGGCTTGATCTGACCTGATTGAAGGAGGTCTCTGACCGCCTGTCTAGCCTAAGTAAGAGCCAAAGTGGATGTAGAATACTAAGTTCAATTACCGTCGAATTGGCAAGATGAGACGGCAAACAATTGTAACTGAATACGATTCTGAGACGCCGTAAAGACCACTGAAAAATGGCAGGATTTATGGAGCCTCAGAGGGCCTACAAACCAAGCAGCCAATCAGGACTCAGGGAATGGACTCACCCAAATGCATGGGTGGACTGTCCTGAATTCCCATAAATACCAGTTGTCTTGACACTGGGCAGTTGGGCTTGGCCAGTCACATTGCTCAAACCAATTGTTGACTGTCTAACTGACTTACTTCAATAGTGGAGTGTTGCATGTCATGTACTGCTCAACTACCAGGATTCCATCCTTAAGCATAATGTTTTGCCACCAACACCTGTATATTTAATATTTAACTAAACAAAAGGTGTATATTGAAAGTGTTCCAATTTTATTTTCACTCAGTGTATCTAGTTGTAAAAGCCAAGAAACTCGTGTGTCTTATTGTTTTTATCTCGGAGACTATATAATCAATTCTTATAAAAATCATTTCAACTCAACAGAAATCTTGAAAATCTCGACTGATCTTATTTCTTTTGACTTGATTACTTCTGTCATAAAAGACAAAGTTTACAGCTTTTTATATATATATATATATATATATATATATATATATATATATGGGCCGGGTTAGCTCAGTCGGTAGAGCGTTCGGGTAGAAACCACAAGGTTCCTAGTTCGATACCGGTCCTCGCCAACTCAGTGTTATGAGTAGCACAGGAATCTGTGTGGTAAAGTAAGGAGCTGATGGTAGGTGTGGTGCTCCACCTCAGATGCTAAAAAATCTCCTTGGTCTAGCGCTATTGAAAAGGGGATAGACTCCCTCGCTGATTGGCTGATACCGACTTTAGGCCACCCCGACGACTTTACTTTACTTACTATATATATATACATACATACATACATACACACACAGTGTCTCTAACAAAAATTCTTATTTTGATTGTTTGACCGACTATATATCATCATCATCATCATGTCGCGCTTTCAGCGCGGATATCCATGACAATCTCTCTCCATCCGTCCCTATCGCTCATCATTCTTGGGAGGTCCTCTATGCAGCATCCTGTATCCGCACAGAGCTGATCAATGTACATCTTTGCTGGTCGGCCCACACTGGCGTGCCCATGTGTTGGCTTCCACAGTAGGACGTCGCTTATGAGTTCGTCCTAGCTTCTCCAGCAGTGTCCCGCATGTCTTGTTTGTCTTACTCGGATGGTTTGGGTGATATGTGGCAGGTGATCGTAAGGCTGTTTTCCCGTGGGGTGTTGTTTCCACATCTTGTTCAAGATCACCTGCAGCATTCTTGTGCAGCTCCCATCTAGTTTATTCTCTAGTCATTTAGTTAGGGTCCAGGTGGTGCAGCCATACAGCAGCACTGATACAACAACGGGAAAGAATATATATATAATAAAATATATAAAGGTTTTACATATCTATTTATTTGGTGACAAAGGAACATTCACAACCATTTTGGTTTCATGCGAGGCAATCGTCAGGTGAAGATGTTACAAATGCCTTTGTAACATCTTCACCTGACGATTGCTATCGCATGAAACCAATATGGCCGTGAATGTTCCTTTGTCACCAAATAAATAGATATGTAAAACCTTTATATATTTATCTTATTATATTATATAACAGCTCTATTTTATATTGAGCACTCTACCAATAATACTGCCTTTGGTACACCATTCCAGCAAAAGCTGAAACAGTGACCATCCCACACTATAGTGTATATATATATATATATATAAGAAAAATGGAAATGAATTTGACTGATATGTTGAGAAAATGATTGGAAGATATATATACATATATATATAACCATATTTATTCATTTAAGAAAAATGGAAATAAATCAGATAGTATCTAAAAATAAAAATAAAACAATTTTCAGAGGATGGTAGGTGTGGCACTCCACCTCAGATGCTAAAGCAATCTCCTTGGTCTATCGCTATTGAAAAGGGGATAAACTCCCTCGCTGCCTGGCTGATACCGACTTTAGGTCGCCCCATCGACTTTCCAATATACATTTCTATAACTTAAATAAAGTTGGAGTCAGTCTCATGTCTGTTTCTATTGTATAATTGTGTATAATGTGCTTTTATCATACAATTGTGTGCAGTGCACTTCTAGGATTCAATCACATACAGTACAGATCTATAATAAAATCATGTCAAGTATGTTTTCATAATAAAATCCCATGCAGCGCATTTCTATAATACAATCGCATCCAGCGCGCTTCTATAATAAAATCACTCGCAATGAATTTCTATATCTTATATAAAGAAGTCCGTTTCTTGTTGTTACGTAGCCGTTCGTCACAGTACCATATAGATATATTTGTTACGTCTTACTCTGGTCTATTCTTCCGGCCGTCTTCTGATCGTCTAGTCTTCTGTCTTCTATCTTCTAATGGTCTCGTCTGGTCTTTCTTATCTGGGTCCTGTGTCTGGTTCTGCTGGGGACCATTTCTTATCAGAAGCCTTGTGTCATTGTTAGCTTTTAGTAATAACAACAAGACTTCGATTTACTTTTGATGTTAGTTTATTCATGAACCCAGACCAGACAACTGCGCGCGGAGAGTCACATCTTGCTAGCTTCTAACTCTGCAACTAACTACTGCAACTGACTGACAAACTGAGTTGCCCACCTTAAACCGGAAAGGGCTTTCTATCGGGGTTCCGTTCTCACGATTCTATCCCCAGAACGCAAGGTGAGAGTGAGGTCAAACATTGTCACTCACTCTCAAGGCCATCAGCTGTACTGATCGCCATAAGGATTTCTATACTACCTTAAAAAGTAATAGGGATCCAATTAATATGTAACATTGTCTTGTCTGTTAATTTTGTGTCCAATTGAAGTAACAGAAATATAAAACTAACAAAAGAATTCTATTCTGATTTGAATGTTACATTTGGAGGTGCAGCGAGTCAACTGATTGATCCAGCATTCAGCTGCTTAAAACAGCACGAAAAGAAATAACTTGAAAATACAAAGTTTGCTTATTTTACTGCTGCTGATTATTTTGATTATATTAAAAAAAAAAATTCAAGCAATATTTAATACTTTAAACTCATTTCAAACAAGAGAAACTAAATTCAACAATTTCTTTGAATTTTTATTGCATTTTAAGCACAAGACATTTGGAGAGATTTTCTTTTCTCACAGAAAGTAAATATCAATAAATTACTTTAGAAAGATTAAAAAGAAATTTTCAACAATTTAACAGATTATTTTTCTTTAATAGATTGGCAAAAATGATTTAAGAAAATGCAATTGAAAAATAATTGAAAATAAATCAAAATATTTGGAAATGTGAAAATCCTCAATCTTCAAGTTTTAAAGAAAACAAAAAAAAAAAAACAACTTGAAAGTTTTAAATAATTGTCTTTTATGAATTTACAAAGATCTGATGTGTAGAAAAAACAAAAAAAGTCTTATATTAGATTTAACTAGTTGCTTACAAAATTTGTGATATCACAAAATCGTTATTTGTTTGTCAACTTCTATAATAAATTAAATTGTGTGCAGTGTACACTTCTATAATAAATTAAAAAAAATAATAACAAGGACGAATAAAAACGTCTTCAAGCATGAAATAACTCAGGGGTTGAGATACGGTAAAAAACAACCAAATTCCAAACAAGAGAGATCAAACCAGAAAGTTTTCTGGAAACTTCATCTAGTAGTAAGGTTCCAATTCTGGAACTCTGGGTACAGGGGAGTACACCTTTATTGATATTACTCCCAGGTCCACTCTGACCAAATTACAAACAAGAGAGATCAAACCAGAAAGTTTTCTGGAAACTTCATCTAGTAGTAAGGTTCCAATTCTGGAACTCTGGGTACAGGGGAGTACACCTTTATTGATATTACTCCAGGTCCACTCTGACCAAATTACAAACAAGAGAGATCAAACCAGAAAGTTTTCTGGAAACTTCATCTAGTAGTAAGGTTCCAATTCTGGAACTCTGGGTACAGGGGAGTACACCTTTATTGATATTACTCCCAGGTCCACTCTGACCAAATTACAAACAAGAGAGATCAAACCAGAAAGTTTTCTGGAAACTTCATCTAGTAGTAAGGTTCCAATTCTGGAACTCTGGGTACAGGGGAGTACACCTTTATTGATATTACTCCCAGGTCCACTCTGACCAAATTACAAACAAGAGAGATCAAACCAGAAAGTTTTCTGGAAACTTCATCTAGTAGTAAGGTTCCAATTCTGGAACTCTGGGTACAGGGGAGTACACCTTTATTGATATTACTCCCAGGTCCACTCTGACCAAATTACAAACAAGAGAGATCAAACCAGAAAGTTTTCTGGAAACTTCATCTAGTAGTAAGGTTCCAATTCTGGAACTCTGGTACAGGGGAGTACACCTTTATTGATATTACTCCCAGGTCCACTCTGACCAAATTACAAACAAGAGAGATCAAACCAGAAAGTTTTCTGGAAACTTCATCTAGTAGTAAGGTTCCAATTCTGGAACTCTGGGTACAGGGGAGTACACCTTTATTGATATTACTCCCAGGTCCACTCTGACCAAATTACAAACAAGAGAGATCAAACCAGAAAGTTTTCTGGAAACTTCATCTAGTAGTAAGGTTCCAATTCTGGAACTCTGGGTACAGGGGAGTACACCTTTATTGATATTACTCCCAGGTCCACTCTGACCAAATTACAAACAAGAGAGATCAAACCAGAAAGTTTTCTGGAAACTTTATCTAGTAGTAAGGTTCCAATTCTGGAACTCTGGGTACAGGGGAGTACACCTTTATTGATATTACTCCCAGGTCCACTCTGACCAAATTACAAACAAGAGAGATCAAACCAGAAAGTTTTCTGGAAACTTTATCTAGTAGTAAGGTTCCAATTCTGGAACTCTGGGTACAGGGGAGTACACCTTTATTGATATTACTCCCAGGTCCACTCTGACCAAATTACAAACAAGAGAGATCAAACCAGAAAGTTTTCTGGAAACTTCATCTAGTAGTAAGGTTCCAATTCTGGAACTCTGGGTACAGGGGAGTACACCTTTATTGATATTACTCCCAGGTCCACTCTGACCAAATTACAAACAAGAGAGATCAAACCAGAAAGTTTTCTGGAAACTTCATCTAGTAGTAAGGTTCCAATTCTGGAACTCTGGGTACAGGGGAGTACACCTTTATTGATATTACTCCCAGGTCCACTCTGACCAAATTACAAACAAGAGAGATCAAACCAGAAAGTTTTCTGGAAACTTCATCTAGTAGTAAGGTTCCAATTCTGGAACTCTGGTACAGGGGAGTACACCTTTATTGATATTACTCCCAGGTCCACTCTGACCAAATTACAAACAAGAGAGATCAAACCAGAAAGTTTTCTGGAAACTTCATCTAGTAGTAAGGTTCCAATTCTGGAACTCTGGGTACAGGGGAGTACACCTTTATTGATATTACTCCCAGGTCCACTCTGACCAAATTACAAACAAGAGAGATCAAACCAGAAAGTTTTCTGGAAACTTCATCTAGTAGTAAGGTTCCAATTCTGGAACTCTGGGTACAGGGGAGTACACCTTTATTGATATTACTCCCAGGTCCACTCTGACCAAATTACAAACAAGAGAGATCAAACCAGAAAGTTTTCTGGAAACTTCATCTAGTAGTAAGGTTCCAATTCTGGAACTCTGGGTACAGGGGAGTACACCTTTATTGATATTACTCCAGGTCCACTCTGACCAAATTACAAACAAGAGAGATCAAACCAGAAAGTTTTCTGGAAACTTCATCTAGTAGTAAGGTTCCAATTCTGGAACTCTGGGTACAGGGGAGTACACCTTTATTGATATTACTCCCAGGTCCACTCTGACCAAATTACAAACAAGAGAGATCAAACCAGAAAGTTTTCTGGAAACTTCATCTAGTAGTAAGGTTCCAATTCTGAACTCTGGGTACAGGGGAGTACACCTTTATTGATATTACTCCCAGGTCCACTCTGACCAAATTACAAACAAGAGAGATCAAACCAGAAAGTTTTCTGGAAACTTCATCTAGTAGTAAGGTTCCAATTCTGGAACTCTGGGTACAGGGGAGTACACCTTTATTGATATTACTCCAGGTCCACTCTGACCAAATTACAAACAAGAGAGATCAAACCAGAAAGTTTTCTGGAAACTTATCTAGTAGTAAGGTTCCAATTCTGGAACTCTGGGTACAGGGGAGTACACCTTTATTGATATTACTCCCAGGTCCACTCTGACCAAATTACAAACAAGAGAGATCAAACCAGAAAGTTTTCTGGAAACTTTATCTAGTAGTAAGGTTCCAATTCTGGAACTCTGGGTACAGGGGAGTACACCTTTATTGATATTACTCCCAGGTCCACTCTGACCAAATTACAAACAAGAGAGATCAAACCAGAAAGTTTTCTGGAAACTTTATCTAGTAGTAAGGTTCCAATTCTGGAACTCTGGTACAGGGGAGTACACCTTTATTGATATTACTCCCAGGTCCACTCTGACCAAATTACAAACAAGAGAGATCAAACCAGAAAGCTTGCAACCTCGAGTTCTCACCAGGGCCAACTGATCAAAACCTGCATGCACAATTTTCAAGGAAATAAAATCAGGTTAATGGAATTGAAATCTTGGAGACAGAAATGATTGGTTTGGCAGAGGAATGAAGGATGTTTGTCTTGGAATAAGCATTAAAAGACAAACATTTTAGTTTAGAGAAAAGAAAAGAAAAGAAAGTGAAATGAACCAAAATGAAATGAAGTGAAATGTTTGAAAATTTTCTCTCTTCTTCAAAAATCAATTCTCCTACAAAATGATGAACTGGCAAATGATTAATACATTTATATATTACAGGTCAGTGGGGTGGCCTAATGTTGGTATCAGCCAGACAGCAAAGGAGACTATCCATTTTTCACTAGAACTAAACCAAGGAGATTATTTTAGCATTTGAGGTGGAGCAACACACCTACCATCGGCTCCTCACTTTACTGCACAGATCCCTGTGCTACTCATATGGTGACTTGGCAAAGGACGGTATCAAATCCGAAATCTTGTGATTCCTAGGCAGAAACTCTATCGACTCAGCTAAACTAAATACATTAAATAAGAAATCTGTGAGACTTTTTTGCTTTTGTCAGTCCACAAACGCTAAGCGTTTCATTTAAATAGACTGACCGACAAAAGCAAACGAGTCTCGCAGATTTCTTATTCTCTGTGATACACTTATTTTTCCTCAGACTAATGAAAGCCTTGATGAAGATCTATTGACACAGATCGAAACACTGCAGTGTAGGAGAAATAAACATTACTTCATTTATGAACTTGTGTTTTTTGGTTGGTTGGTTGGTTTTGTTTTGTGGGCATATCAACCTCAGTGGGTCATTTAATGCGATAAAATTTTTGAAATAAATCAATTCTTAATGGATAATACAATTTTTTTATAAATACATTTTTCTATTTAACCCATAGATGGGACCCTAACAGGTACTACCACTCCGGGTCAGAATGGATCAGGGAGCAATGGTGATGAAGGGGTGCTTGTGTTTTTCAATTTTTCATAATATCACACACATATATGTAGCGAAAGTACCTGACGTTAGCAAAACTGCGAGATGCAGCGAATGAACAAAGACGAAGCGGTCACAAAGTTAGACACTTTTTGGGAAAAACAATGCTTCTGGTTTGAATTTAAATTATTTACTGCTTCTCTCTTGATGAGTCCGGATTAAAAATATTTACATTAAAAAGACCTAATTATCATTATGCTCTGGATGATTTTTTATAAATCGAAATATTGTCAATATTAGCAATGAAAAAAGATATAAAAATATATTAATTTTAACAACATTGTGTGTTTTCATATCCTTTTTATCTATACATATACCATCGGATTCATTTCCTTACTCTTAACTCATATATAGATGTGATGTGAGGTATCCAAAACTTGGTAGTAAGGGATGATTCCTGTCACCATAGTGACAGTCTTTTAATGTATACATTTTGTAAAAAAAAATTTTTTTGAGGAGGTTGAAGATTCACATTGAGAAAATTTTTCTGTTATGCAATTCAAATTATTGATGATTATCCATCTGATGAGACTTGATTTTGGGGAGCTTTGTTAAATCAACTTAGATTTATAAAGGCCCCAATTTTGGTCGAAATAAATTTATATATATGGAATTGAGTTTTTCCTTCCTTTCAAAGATATATATATATATTATTTTTTGGATGTTTGTTTTTTATAGAAGCATTGTTGAATAAATTATTATTATATTTTGCTCGAAGGCAATTATAATGCATGTATCGCATAAAATTTGATAATTATAGAAAATAATCTTGACAAGTGAATCCCGGCAAAGGATCATTGACAAGGTTAATTTCGCAGGGATTGTTCGCTATGTACCGGCGGCCGAACAGATATGGTCTCTGACTATGCCTGCTGAGGTCCCAGTTTCGATTCCTGTCGGAGGGGAGTCGTTAGTCTACATCGCTGATGAGACTTAATAAAGTCGAAACAGTCTGTACAGTGTTCTGCATAGTGAGCCATCCTTTGCCGGGATTCACTTGTCAAGATTATTTTCTATAATTATCGAATTTTATGCGATACATGCATTATAATTGCCTTCAAGCAAAATATAAATAATTATATATATATATATATATATATTAAATTTTTACTTAAAGGCACTTACAACGCATGTATCACATAAAATTTGATACTTTTTCTTATAGAAAATGAACTTGACAAGTGTAATCCCGGCAAAGGATCACTGTTTTGACTTTATTAAGTCTCATCAGCGATATAGTTTCGATTTCTGTCGGAGGGAAATCGTTAGTATATATCGCTGATGAGACTTAATAAAGTTGAAACAGTCTGTACGATATTCTACACACCGAGCGATCCTTTGCCGGGATTACACTTGTCAAGTTCATTTTCTATAAGAAAAAGTATCGAATTTTATGCGATACATGCGTTGTAAGTGCCTTCAAGTAAAAATTTAATATATACTTTATTCAGCAACGTTTCTAAAATAAACAAACATCCAAAAATCTTATATATATATATATATATATATATATATATATATATATATTATCCATTTATTCTAAAATCAATTCTCTGACTGACTGATGAATAGGCAAACAAACAAACAACAGATTTATCTATTTATTTACTCAACTAAACAAGGAAGAGAGAAACTCGTAAAAAGGTCACCTCAATTCCATTGTCTCCGCTGAAAATGGAAACTAAATCTTTAATGTGTTTTAAACATTTGAAATTGTTGTTCATTTTTCAGAAGGTCAGTTTAGAGAGAGAAGAATGATGCTAAGTTGATTGAAGGGAATTTGTTTTAATTCTAAAGAAGATGCAACACTTGCACTAAAGAAATATTTACCACTTTAGAATGAGAGAGAGAGAGAGAGAGAGAGAGAGAAAGAGAAAAACAAAATTGAGAAATTTAAATTGGCTTCCATGTAGAATGAGGAACTGAGTAAACTTGTTTTTGGTCATCAAAACACAAGTGAATTTAGATCTTGTTTTTAGTTTGTTTTCTTTCTTCATATTTCGATTTCTTATGATTATCATTAATATACTTATTATTTCCCTCCTGTGAAGTTTTTACATCAGCTCTTTATTATCATTCTTCTTATTATTATCATTCTTATTATTATTATCATTCTTATTATTATTATCATTCTTCTTTTTAGCATTCTTCATTTTATTATTCTTATTCTTCTTCTTCTTATTATTATTATTATTATCATTCTTCTTTTTAGCATTCTTCATTTTATTATTCTTATTCTTCTTCTTCTTATTATTATTATTATTATCATTCTTCTTCTTCTTGTTATTATTATTATCATTCTTATTATTATCATTATTATTATTATCATTCTTATTATTATCATTCTTCTTATTATTATTATTATCATTCTTCTTATTATTATTATCATTCTTATTATATTATTATTATCATTCTTCTTCTTATTATTATTATTATCATTCTTATTATTCTTCTTATTATTATTATCATTCTTCTTCTTATCATTCTTCTTATTATTCTTATTCTTATTATTCTTATCATTCATAAAAGTTCATTTTCCCAATTATATCCATTCATCACTGTCCAAATATGTACAGATATCATGTCAACCAGAACAATTCTAAAGATTTAAATAATCAGTTATTCATAATTGCAAAGTTTTTCAGCTTGAGAGGTTGGGGGAGGGGGATGTTCATCTCCCCCACCAACTTTTTCCACCAAATGAGATTTAAAAGACATAACCACCGTTTAAAAAAAATGCAACTAAAAAAAAAACCCGCACTCTTGGTAAAGTATTCACCTTGAAATCACAAGGTTCCGGGTTCGATAACAACTCAGCAATCATGACAGCCAGAAAAATCCTAAGATTTAAATAATCATTTATACATAATCGCTAAGTTTTCAGGTTAAGAGGGTCACAGGATTTAAGGGGAAGAGAACCCCTTTGTTTTGAATTTAGAGTTTTCCTTCTAGACCGGTTGCCATACGAAGTTTAAAGAAACCAGTCTGTCCTATTTACCCATAGATAGAGGGAGAATAGTTGCAAAGAGGAGGAGGAGCTCTCAAAGTAGTTTTGACTAATGAAAAGAGAGCCGTTTGGTTTGAATTTAGTTTTCCTTCTCCTAGACTGGTTGCCATAACAAGGTTAAAGAGCCTAGTCTGCCCTAATGTTTACCTGAAGTTGGAGAGAAAATATTAGCACTATGAGAAATGCAAAAAAAAAGCCTTGCCCAGGATTTGAACTCGTTTCACCGTGTCCATTTCCCACAACTATAACCATTGCACAACACACCTTCAAGTTTAAACTGGATGGCATTGATGTTGCAGCCAACATGTTAACCATTATGACATGGGGAGGACCCCCCACACACACCACATTTTAAGAAAGAAATAACAAAATTTAAAAAAAAAAAAAAAAAAAAAAAAAAAAAAAAAAAAAAAAAAAAGGATGTTTTTTTTAAAATCAGCAAACAATTTTTTTTTTTTATTTTAAACAAACATCTACAGCGAACATTTCTTAAAGTTTTGCAAATTGATAAAAAGAAGAAATAAATAAAAAAAAAAAATAAAAAAAGAAGAAAAAAAGTGTTTGTTTAAAAAGAAAACAAACATGTTTTCAATAGACCAAATTTTTGCACAGACATAATATTGGGGAGGGGTGTTGAGGGTGAGGGGAGGGGGGTGTTGTGTGGACATTGAGAGGAGGAGGAGGGGAATTTGTCATCACCCCCCCCCCCCCGCCCCATCCGGAGGCAAAGTAAATGCAATTAAACATTTATCCTATGAAATGAAAATCTACAAATGTTTATTTAGTGGAAGAAAAGAAAAAAAAATTAAAATTAAAAATGGCCGCTCTAAGCCAAGTGCAAAAGCGAAGACAAAAATATGACTACAACAATAGCTTGATGGTTAGCAATGCCTTTATGATGACTTTTCTGCCCTTTTATTTAATTTTTTGGACTCGGTGACCAGAGTTCAATTCCTGGACATGTCCAACCCGTCCTTCGGGACAGGGGTCCAGTAAGCTTCGGCCATTGGACCGGTCATGTTAAATTGATAACATCGATCCCAGGGGGCTATCCCCCCAGGCAACACCTGCCCCCTTGACTTAAAGGGGCAAGGCTGGGTTTATTGCCCAGCGCCTGAGGCGCCCCCCTTGAGGGGAAATACCGAAGGGATCGACGCAATTTTTGTTCTTTCCCACCCATGAGCTTTGGCTTGTGGGTGGGCCCACGTTAAAACGAGGCCTTGTGCCCAGCCCATACAAGTGGGGTATGAGGCAAATACCCAATTCCTGGGCAAAGCTGTTTGCATTTCACATAGCACTAATACCCTTGGGAAAGGTATGAATCCAATTCTCCTCCAGCTATGGGTAAATAGTAGGGTAAACTGGGCTGTTTAACTATGGCTAGGTGACTAGTCTAGGAGAAGGAAAACTCTGAATTCAAACCTGTCAAACTCCGCCTAAGAAAATTGACCTTGTGTTGCATCCTGCTTGTGTGGAGGGGTTAGTATGTGTGTCTGTATATATATATATATATATATATATATATATATATATATATATGTATAATCCAAAAGTCCAGAGAAGAAATCTTCCTTATGACACAAGAGTTTTATTTAGAAAACCTGTCGCAGTTTGAGAGCTCAATGTGTGCTCTTAATGTTAGAGTCACAGAGCAAATATATGAAGTAAAGAAATAACAAAAGACTTAGAGATTTAGCTTTATAGTCTATTTAAGCTCCCTGAAATAGACTATAAAGCTAAATCTCTAAGTCTTTTGTTAGAAATTAAAACGGATCACCTTATCCCAGCAAAAAGACCAGACCTAGTGTTGATAAACAAAAAAGAAAGAACTTGTCAACTGGTGGATTTTGCAGTTCCAGCAGATCACAGGGTGAAGTTAAAGGAAAATGAAAAAAATGGACAAATATCTGGACCTAGCCAGAGAACTGAAAAAGTTATGGAATATGAAAGTGAAACCAATTATAGTTGGTGCACTTGGAACAGTCCCAAAAGAATTAGAAAAGGGCTTGGGAAGTTTGGATATCAGAGGAAGGATTGAAACCATTCAGAACACTGCACTGCTGCAATCTGCCAGAATACTCAGGAGAGTCCTGGAGATCTGAGGAGACTTGCTGTCACTCAGACTCCAGTAAAAGACCATCAGCTAACACTGATGTGAAAACTCAAAAGGAGTAAAGAATAATAATAATAATAATAATAATAATAAGTCGCAGTTTGAGAGCTCAATGTGTGCTCTTAATGTTAGAGTCACAGAGCAAATATATAGTAAAGAAATAACAAAAGACTTAGAGATTTAGCTTTATAGTCTATTTTAAGCTCCCTGAAATAGACTATAATGCTAAATCTCTAAGTCTTTTGTTATTTCTTTACTTAATATATATATATATATATATATATATATATATAAATTAACCATTATGTATATGTGCGCATGTGAGGTGCCATCCAAATGTTTAAGGAAATTAAGGCATGAAATGGTTTTCTCAAGAGACGAAGAAAAAAATAAATAAATAGAAGATGCGGTTCTTCATTTAATTGATGGAGTGACTCTGCTGAGTGAGATGTAAATGTCCGACAAGCCGCAAAAAGTGTTTGGTGGGTGGGTGGGGTAACTTGGCAGATAGACAGATTGATTGATCTAGTCCAATTCCCCAAACTATTGCCTGGGTCGCACCTCATTATATACATGCATATGGGTGGCCAGATATAAAAAAAACCACATACATCTGCACAAACATGTACACTTATATACAAAAAATGCTAACATGTAAATTGATATATACACATTTTATATGAATATAAAGATGCTCATAACATATATATATATATATATATATATATATATATATATATATATATATGGTAGAAATGTGAGGAGGTTAATCCGACAGTATGTGGAGAAAAGTAGACAAACAAGTTTCCACAACATCCCGTGTTTGTCTACTTTTCTCCACATTATATATATATATATAATGTGTGTGAAAATAAAATGGAAATTAATCCGACAGTATGAATAAGATATAATGAAAAAACAAACGATGTTTACAACTGAAATAGGCTCATCAGAAGAGAAAGTGTGCAAACCGTTTCGGGGCCAATTCTCTTGACGGTTTAAAAAGCAACACCCGGCCCATCCTCAACTAATATGAGGACCCTATTGCATTATAATGTATCAACCGCACGTGGGTCGGTCATCAACAAAAATATAAGACGGGAAAAAGACCGTTAGTAAAAACAGAACGCTGCTAGTCAAACGTTGGAATTAATAAAAAAAAAAAAAAAAAAAAAAAATTTTTGCTGTCTGTATTAAAAATAATATGAATTTTATTTAAAAAAATAAAATGAATTTTATTTAAAAATAAAATGAATCTCATTTTCAATTTTTTGAGGATGGGCCGGGTGTTGCTTTTTAAACCGTCAAGAGAATTGGCCCCAAAACGGTTTGCACACTTTCTCTTCTGATGAGCCTATTTCAGTTGTAAACATCGTTTGTTTTTTCATTATATCTTATTCATATATAATGTGTGTATGTTATGAGCATATATATATATATAATGTTATGAGCATCAATATATATATATATATATATATATATATTATTTACCAACACTCTGCACGGGTATATGCTCTCGTAACCCGGTAGAGCTCTTTAGGAATGACTTTAATAAACTTTCACTGCCAGCATAACGCAATGATCATCTGTTTACAGATTTGATCTCTCTGGTGATCATAAAGTATATATAGAGATGTATTATTTAAAACAGTTAAAACACTGCTCCTTAAACGGCAGCTGGCAATGGCGTAGAGGTTAATGGATTGGACAGGCGTAAAATCAGTCACTGTGTTTAGCCACACTGATGAGACATGAAATGTCGAAACATGGTGTCTGTGGATGAAATATATATATATATATATATATATGGGTAGTAAAATATGGAAATGAATCTGATGTTATGTAGAAAAATGAACAGTATTAAATATTTTGTTTGTTTTCGCCTCTTCAAGTCAGATTTCATAATGGACAAGAATTATATATTAGGTTTGATACCCGATTCTTATCGATTAAGAAATCAGACTTGAAGAGGTAAAAGTAGCCAAAATAAATTTATTTCTAATGAAATGATAAGGATTTTAATATATTTATTATTATTATGGAGATTGTGTGTTTTTCTGTCTGTAACCGAAACTATATTCCTACTCAAGTCACAATTCTCTTAGTTATTGACATCACATTCTCCATGATTTTATCTTTATCTAAACCTCAATTATTAATAAAATTGTCTTACATTATTAATACTGTTAACTATGTCTACATACTGACAACATGCAATTATATTTATATATACAACAAAATAGCGGTTTACAGTGTGAACGGGAAGGCTAATATGCATATTAATATTAAAAAATCGAATTTAATAAATATGTGCTTAGTATTATTGATTTCTAACTGTTTGGTTTTATTTTAATGAATATATAGCAAAAATCTCTTCAATGAATCTTAAATGAAATCCATTAACAAGAAAAAATAAGTGTCATTTTTCTTTACTTCCTATTTTAAACTAAATACTTAAATTAGAATAAATAACAATGAAAGACGAGAGTGATGGAAGAGTAAGTTTCAGTTGTTCCATTTTTTTATTATACTCCCCTGTTTCAAAATCTTTTACTATACTCCCTCTGTTTCAAATCTTTTTTATCTGTATCTTATTTAGTTTCATTAGCCTTTCTAATTTAATACAATATTTTATTACATTAAATCTTAAATACTTGCACCCGGAGGGTGCATATATTTGCTAGTATTTATAATATACCTCATATAAGTAAAAAATAAATATGTGCATAAACTGATATTCATATGTATATATGCAAAATCTTTATATGTACATTTGAATTCTCAGTTTTGGTTGAATCCTATCACAGAAACACTTAATACCATTCATTTATTTATATATATATATATATATATATATATATATATATATATATATATAATCTGTGTCATAAAAGATTGAAGCTGTATTTACCAAGATAGGAATAAACAATAAACGTAACATTAATTTTTTTCAGAATATAAGGTGTGTCAAAAAGTACAGATTTTAAAGCTGTATTTACCAAGATCGAAATGAAGAATGAATGAATTTTTCAGAATAACAAGGTATGTCAAAAGTACCAAAAATCTCGATACTTTTTTTAACGTATATATATATATATATATATATATATATATATTATATGTGTATTTATATATAAAGGGTGGCCTTACCAAGTGAATAATGGGCACGATCGTTGGAGTGCACCTATCAGGATCCAGGGTTAGTAGTCCGGTGATAAAACAAATACAAATGTGCTGCATACNTAGAAACCGAAATATCCAAATCATAACGGTCTATCTCAACGTTCTAACTTTTTCAGTTTCAAATTTTTTTAAAAAAGTTCGAGTTTCCGATATATTTCAAAAATCTCTTGTTTTTTTTTCCCAACGAATTTTTTTCATTCAAATCAATGTTCCACTCTGATGAAGGTCGATTCTTCTATGTGTGCGAAATAATTTCACACACATAACTGACCGACACACATGTGTAGTGAATATCGATTAATGTGATTCGATTACATTCACTTTTTATCCATCTACATTCTTTCGTTACTCATTTTTCCTAATATTGTCGGATTCAATTCCTTTTCCATTTTCACACATATTATATTATTAATATTGGTTTGTTGGGTTGGTTTTGATAGGCTGTCCACAATGGGAGTGTAAAGAAAAAAGAAGGTAATATGATTTTTTGTTACTGTCATTTATTTCTCATATTTCGGGAACATTCTGGAATGTTAGTCTCGACACTATCAATTAAAAAGATCAGATGCCTGTTTATAAACAAACAAACAAAAAATAATAAAATAAAATAAAATAAAATAAAAATAAAACTTGCTTAGAAGCGAATCAAATTCTGAATAAATAATTAAAGATAAATACAAGGAAATGATCAGACACAACATGACAGACGATAGCACCAGCTACACACATAGCGCATTCATAGCATTTACACACGCACATCAAGCACAAGCACACGCACACACACACTTACACACACAAACCACACATCAGCAAGCACCCCAACCATATCACATAAACACTGAATTTGGAAGACCCAAGACAGAACGAATTCTTAGCAGCCGTAGGACAACTCAGTTCAGTATTTTCTGAGGAGGAATTTCTTCTTCCCGAATATTGAGAAATAAAATGACAGGTTTAACAAAAACATCATAGTTACCTTCTTTTTCTCCTTACAGAACTCGCATTTGACAGCCTTCAAACCAACCAACAACAATATATATAACAATGCTTCAGCAAATTACAAAACCATTTTAATTTTATATATACATATATATATATAGTATATGATTATATATTAAATTGTTATTTAGGTTCTTTTATTTCTTCTTCCTTTTTGAAATATGAGAGTTTGTTTCCGCTATGAATGAAAACAAAACTAATGTTTTGTACATCTGTAAACCAAATAATTGAGGTAACTGATTGACAAATCATTGACCTTATCCATATTACATATACATTTTTGTTTTTATTCAGTATTGCCCTTTGCTGTCTAGTTTGCAAAAGACTTGAACATATAAACTGTGGATATTCTGGTGATTCATCACTTCCATCGGGAAGGAGAAAAGACGACGAGACTTGAGATAATTAAGTTATCTATTGACAAGGCACTGGACATTTCAGTCTTAATAAAATACTATTCATATATATATGATATAATATATATATTCTTTTATATCGGGATTGTGCATTTTTTTCCGTCTGTAACGAAACTATATTCTCTCAGTCACAATTCCCTTAGTTTTATTTATATACATCTCAATTATATTATTTTTTTTTTAAACTCATTATTAATAAAATTGTTTTACATTATTAATAACTGGTTTACATATCTTACATACTTTGAGCATGCATTATATTTATATATATCAACAAAATAGAGTTTACAATGTGAATGGGAAGGCTATTTGCATATTGGATATTAAAAATGTGATTTAGATAAATATGTGCTTAGTATTATTGATTTCTAAACTGTTTGATTTTATTCTAAATGAAATAAGCAAACATTTCTTTAAATGAATTGTAATTGAAATCCGTTAACAAGAAAAACTGTCATTTTATTCTTCACTTCCTCTTTTAACTAATAGTATTAGAAAAAATAACAATGAAAGACGATGTGATGGAATGAGTAAGTTTTAGTTGTTCTATTTTGATTAATGAACCCCCCCTCTGTTTTCAAATCTGTTTGATCTGCATTCTATTTGTAGTTTCATTAGCCTTTTCTAATTGTAATTCGATATCTTCATTATTTAACTTAAATACTTGCACCCGGCAGGTGCATAATTTTGCTAGTTATATATAAGAAATAAGTATCGAGACTTTTGGTGTAATTTTTTGACGTACGTTGTATTTAATTCATTCAGTTCCCTTCATTTCTATCTTGGAATACAGTTTAAAACTAAAGATACTATTTCATATTATATTTTTTTTATTTTTTTCACTTTCTGTATGATTCATTTTATTAAGCCCGCGTTAAAACTAATTAATTATAACGGTAAGTCACCGGTAACAACACACTGCTATAGTGTTTTTTGGTTTTTTTCATATACAGCTCTTAACAAGCTTAATCAGATGAATATTTTATGCCATTTTACTTATTAAAACTCTCACCGCCCATACATACTTTATTAAACAAGCCATGAGTAAAATAAATACACAAAATTATTCACATCCTTTTTCGTTTGACAAATATGGTGTATGTCCACTGCCACGAGGAAAAACAATTGCAATTTCCGGTTGAGATTTTTAAATGTAAACACGTTCTCTGTATTACGAAAAATCTTTTTCAATAAAACATACGTGTGATCAGCTGGCAATAAATTCGGTACGTCGGGTTAAATTCAGGTGGATTTAATTCCTGACGATTCTAGCGATGAAACTGAGGTAGTGTTTTCTATGTAAATCCATTTCTGTTTCATAAATTTGCTCTACTTCTGTAATTGAGGCACTTTGTATTTGTTTTATAGGACTTAACCCTGGCATCCTGTGCCTCCAACAATCCAGCCATATTCACTGGTTAAGCCCCTTTATATATAATACTATAATATATTATATATATAGTATTATATTAGTAAAAAAGTATCGGATTTTTGAGTACTTTTTGGACGTTACCTTTGTTATTCTGAAGAAAATTAATCATTTTCATTTCTTCTTCAATAATACATGCTTTAAAATGTAGCTTTTTGACACACCTTATATCTGAAAAAAATTAATGGTTGCAGTGATTTATTGTTTATTCTATGGCATTGGTAAATACGAGCTAGTCAATTCTTTTTGTAACACAGGTCATAATATAAGGGCGTATATAATATATATATAAGGATGATATAGGCTATCTATTCTCTATGTTGTTTTTCACTATCATTTTTAATCAATGGAGATTGGGTGTGTATGTATATATGAGAGAAACCGAAACTATATCCTACTCAAGTCACAATTCCTTATTATATTACCAACAATTCTCATGTTTTAGTGTTGTTCTAATCTTAAATCTCAATTATTTAATAAATGTCGTTCCATTATTATAACTGTAGGTTAAAAGCTATGTCTCATCTGACAAAATGGCCAATTATATTTATATATACAAGCAAAATAGGGGGTTTAACAGTGGTGACTGGATAGGCTAATATTGCATATTAATATTTAAAAATCAGAATTTAGAACAGTAAATATGTGCGTTGGTGGATTGTCGCAACTGGTTTGGTTTTGTCGATGATGCTCTCATCGCAATCAGTACAGGCAACGAAAATCTCTTCAATGAATTTAAATGAAATCCATGTAGAGCAGGAAATTGAAGAGAGATAACTGTCATTTGTATTCCTTTCTGGTATGCACTGGACTCTATTGTATAATAACTATAACTCTTTTAAATTCATTAAAAAATAGAGACAGGACATTTGAACTAGAACGAAGTTGATGGAAGCGAGTAAGTTTATTGGTTCCATTGTTTTTATTATACCCCTCTGTTTCAATGCTTTTATTATACTCTCTCTGTTTCACAAATCTTTTTATCTGGTGTTCTTATCTCTAGGTTTCATTAGCCTTTCCTAATTTAGTAAATATTTTATTACATTAAAACTTAAAGTACTTGCACCCGAGGGTGCATATTCTGCTAGTATGTTAAATGAAATGTATTTAAGTGGTTCTGTTGATAGGATTCAACCACAACTGTTATATTATGTATCTAATAGGTTTTGCCTACTAACTACATATGAATTACTCAGTTTTATGTACATATTTATTTTTTACTATAATGAGGATATTATAAATATATTAAATCATTATATTTCATTAGAAATAATTTAATTTTGGGCTACTTTTACCTCTTCAAGGTCTGATTCTTATCGATAAGAATGGGTACAAACCTAATATACTTAATTCTCTCGTCAGATATATGAAATTCTGACTTGAAGAGGTGAAAACAAACAAAATATTTAATAACTGGTTCATTTTCTCATAACATCAAGATTTCATTTTCATAATTTTTACTACCCTATATATGTATATATATATTAATATTTTTTTTTCATCCACAGCACCATGTTCGTTTCTTGTCTCATCAAGTTGTTGTGCTTATAACCAGTGACTTTATTACGCCTGTCCAATCCATTACCTCTACGCCATTGCCAAGTGCCGTTTAAGGAGCAGTGTTTTAACTGTTGTTAAGAATAAATATCTCTGTGTATATATTTCTGATACCAAGAGAGATCAAATCTGTAAACAGAGATGAATCATTGCGTTATCTGGCGGAAAGGTTTATTAAAGTCAGTTCCCAAAGAGCCTCTACCGGGTTACGGGCAGCATATGCCCGTGCAGAGTGTTGGTAAATAATATATGGTTATATTATATTTATATTGATGCTCATCAAACATTCAATACTATATATATGTGGCTCATAACATACACCATTATAATATGATAAGATATAATGAAAAACACGATGTTACACTGAAATAAGGCTCAATCAGAAGAGAAAGCTGTGCAAACCGTTCGGGGCCAAATTCTCGTTGAGCGGT
Organism: Doryteuthis pealeii; assembly: GCA_023376005.1. Lineage (NCBI taxonomy): Eukaryota > Metazoa > Mollusca > Cephalopoda > Myopsida > Loliginidae > Doryteuthis > Doryteuthis pealeii. The sequence continues at coordinate 2,359,180 of CM042165.1, forward strand.
TTAAAAAGCAAACCTCGGCCATCCTCAAAAATTTGAAAATGAGATTCATTTTATTTTTAAATAAAATTCATTTTAATTTTTTAAATAAAATTCATATTTTTTATCACAGACAGCAAACAATTTTTTTTTTATTTTTTTTTTTTTTTTTATTATTTTTCCCACGTTTGCTAGCAGCTCTGTTTTTACTAACGGTCTTTTTCCGTCTTATAATTTTGTTGATGACCACCCACGTGCGGTTGATACATTATAATCGCAAATAGGGTCCTCATATTAGTTGAGTGATGGGGCCGGGTGTTGCTTTTTTAAACCCGTCAAGAAATTGGCCCCGAAACGGTTTGGCACACTTTTCTTCTGAGAGCTATTTAGTTGTAAACATTCGTTTGTTTTTTCATATATCTATTCATACTGTCCGGTTAATTTCCATTTTATTTTCACACACATTATAGTTATTATATTAATACTATAATATATAATGTGGAGAAAAGTGACAACACGGGATGTTGTGGAAACTTTGTTTTGGTCTCTTTTCTCCAATACTGTCGGATTAACCTCTAATTTCCTCCATATATATATAGTATATATTATATATATTATATATATATATATAATATGTTATGAGCATCTTTTATATCATATAAATGTGTATTTATCAATTTAAATGTTAGATTTTTTGTAATATAAGTGTACATGTTTGTGCAGAGTATTGTGTTTTTTTTGGGTTTTTTTTATATCTGGCACCCATATGCATGTATATATGAGAGTGGACCAGGCAATAGTTTGGGGATTGGACTAGTCAATCAATCTGTCATATGCTGCCAAGTTACCCGACCACCCACCAAACATTTTTGCGCTGTCGGACATTTCTCTCAACTTCAGCAGAGTCACTTCCATCAATTAAATGAAAGAACCGCATCTTCTATTTATTCTAATTTTTTTCTTCGTCTTGAGAAAACCGATTTCAATGCTCTTAATTTCCTTAAACATTTGGGATGGCACCTCACATTGCGCAATATACATAATGTTTATATATAACTAGCAAATATATGCACCTCCGGGTGCAAGTATTTTAAGTTTTAATATAATAAAATATCATATTAGCCTTAGAATAGGCTTATGAAACTGACTAAGAAATGCAAGAATAAAAAGATTTTGGAACAGAGGGGGTATAATCAAAAATAGAACAACTTTGAAACTAAATATTCCATCATTTTCCCTTACTCCCGCTGTTCATTGGTAAATTTTCCTAATTTAACTAATTTAGTTAAATAGGAAGTAAAGGATAATTACAGTTATTTCTTCTTGTAAATAAATTTCTTTTAAGATTTATCACAACGGGATTTTTGTTTTATTTCTTTAAGATAAACCAACAATTAGAAATCAATATAGCCAAGCACATATTTTATTAAAATAAAATTTTAAATATCAATATGCAAATTATCCTTCTCTTCAAACTGTAAACCGCTATTCTTGTTTGGTATATAAAATAATTGCATGTTATTAGTACCTAGATACTGATACGTATTAATAATGTTTAAAGCATTTTTTATTTATAATGAAGGTTTAAAGATGCAATCAAGGAGAATTTGACGTAAATAATTAAAAGGATGTGACTTGAGTAGTAATATAGTTTCGGCTTCAAAGACAAAAATGCAAGTCTATCTCCATTATATATATAATATATATATAAAATAGTAAGAAATAACAAAAGACTTAGAGATTTAGCATTTATAGTCTTTTCAGGGAGCTTAAAATTAGACTATAAAGCTAAATCTTAAGTCTTTTGTTATTTCTTTACTTATATATTTGCTCTGTGACTCTAACATTAAGAGCACACATGTGAGCTCTCAAACTGCAACTTTTTTATGTATTATTATTATTATTATTATTATTACTTTACTCCTTTTGAGTTTTCACATCAGTGTTAGCTGATGGTCTTTTACTGGAGTCTGAGTGACAGCAAGTCTCCTCAGATCTCCAGGACTCTCCTGAGTATTCTGGCAGATTGCCAGCAGTGCAGTGTTCTGAATGGTTTCAATCCTTCCTCTGAATTCCAAACTTCCCAAGCCCTTTTCTAATTCTTTGGGGACTGTTCCAAGTGCACCAACTATAATTGGTTTCACTTTCATTTCCATAACTTTTTCAGTTCTTGGCAGGTCCAGATATTTGTCCATTTTTTTCATTTTCCTTTAACTTCACCCTGTGATCTGCTGGAACTGCAAAATCACCAGTTGACAAGTTCTTTCTTTTTTGTTTATCAACACTAGGTCTGGTCTTTTTGCTGGGATAAGGTGATCCGTTTTTAATTTCTAACAAAAGACTTAGAGTTTAGCTTATAGTCTATTTCAGGGAGCTTAAAATAGACTATAATCGCTAAATCTCTAAGTCTTTTGTTATTTCTTTACTCTATATATTTGCTCTGTGACTCTAACATTAAGAGCACACATTGAGCTTCTCAAACTGCGACGGTTTTTTCTAAATAAAACTCTTGTGTCAAGGAAGATTTCTTCTCTGGACTTTTGGATTATACATATACATATATATATATATATATATATATATATATATATATATACAGACACACATAACTAACCCCTCCACACAAGCAGGATGCAACACAAGGTCATTTTCTTAGGCGGAGTTTGACAGGTTTGAATTCAGAGTTTTCCTTCTCCTAGACTGTCACCTAGCCATAGTTAAACAGCCCAGTTTACCCTAGCTATTTACCCATAGCTGGAGAGAGAATTGGATTCATACCTTTCCCAAGGGTATTAGTGCTATGTGAAATGCAAACAGCTTTGCCAGGAATTGGGTATTTGCCTCATACCCCACTTGTATGGGCTGGGCAACAGGCCTCGTTTTAACGTGGGCCCACCCACAGCCAAAGCTCATGGGTGGAAAGAACAAAAATTGCGTCGATCCCTTCGGTATTTCCCCTCAAGGGGGGCGCTCAGGCGCTGGGCAATAAACCCAGCCCTGCCCCTTTAAGTCAAGGGGGCAGGTGTTGCCTGGGGGGATAGCCCCTGGGATCGAGTATTATTTAACATGACCGGTCCAATGGCCGAAGCTTACTGGACCCTGTCCGCGAGGACGGGTTGGACATGTCCAGGAATTGAACTCTGGTCACCGAGTCCAAAAATTAAATAAAAGGGCAGAAAGTCATCATAAAGGGCATTGCTAACCATCAAGCTATTGTTTGTAGTCTTATTTTGTCTTCGCTTTTGCACTTGGCTTATAGAGCGGCACATTTTTATTTAATTTTATTTTTTTTTCTTTTCTTCCACTAAAATAAACATTTGTAGATTTTCATTTCATAGGATAAGTGTTAATTGCATTTACTTTGCCTCCGGATGGGGCGGGGGGGGGGGGGTGATGACAAATTCCCTCTCCTCCTCCTCTCAATGTCCATCACACCCCGCCCTCACCCTCAACACCCCCCCAATATTATGTTGTGCAAAAATTTGGTCTATTGGAAAACATGTTTGTTTTCTTTTTAAACAAACCTTTTTCTTCTTCTTTTTTATTTATTTTTTTTTTATTTTATTTATTTTCTTTTTTATCATTGCAAAACTTTTAAGAAATGTTCGCTGTAGATGTTTGTTTAAAAAAAAAAAAATTGTTTGCTGGTTTAAAAAAACATCCTTTTTTTTTTTTTTTTTTTTTTTTTTTTTTTTTTTTTATAAATTTTGTTATTTCTTTCTTAAAATGGTGGGTGGTGTGGGGGGTCCTCCCCATGTCATAAAATGGTTACATGTTGGCTGCAACATAATGCCAATCCAGTTAAAAACTTGAAGGTGTGTTGTGTAATGGTTAATAGTTGTGGGAAATGGACACGGTGAAACGAGTTTCAAATCCTGGCAAGGCTTTTTTTTGGCATTTCATAGTGCTAATATTTTTCTCTCCCATTTCAGGTAAACATTAGGGCAGACAGGCCTTTTAACCTTGGTATGAGCAACAGTCTAGGAGAGGACTAATCAACCAAGAAAACGGCTTCTTTTCATTTAGTTCAAACTACTTTGAGAGCTCCTTCGCTCCTCTTTGCAACTATTCTCCCTCTATCTATGGTAAATAGGACAGACTGGTTTCTTTAAACTTCGTATGGCAACCGGTCTAGAGGAAAACTCTAAATTCAAAACAAAGGGCTCTCTTCCCCTTAAACCTGTGACCTCTTAACCTGAAAACTTAGCGATTATGTATAATGATTATTTAAATCTTAGGATTTTTCTGGGCTGTTCATGATTGCTGGTGTTGGTGAGATTTTATCGACCGGACCATTGTGATTTCAAGTGAATTATTTACCAGGAGTGCGGGTTTTTTTTTTTTTTTAGGTGCATTTTTTTTAAAACGGTGGTTATGTCTTTTTAAATCGTCATTTTGGTGGTGGGGGTGGGGGAGATGAACACCCTCCTCATCTCAAGCTGAAAAAACTTTGCAATTATGATAACTGATTATTTAAATCTTTTAGAATTTGTTTCTGGTTGACATGTATCTGTTACATATTTGGACAGTGATGAAATGGATATAATTGGGAAAATGAACTTTTATGATGATAAGATAATAAATAAGAATAATAAGAAGAATAAGATAATGATAAGAAGATGATAATAATAATAGAAGAATGATAATGAAATAAGAATGATAATAATACAAGAAGATGATAATATAATAAGAAGAAGAATGATAATATAATAAGATGATAATAAAATGATAAGAGAGAAGAAGATAATAAGAAATATAATAATAAGAGATAATAATAATAAGAAGAATGATAAGTAATAAGTAATAAAAAAGAAGAAAATAAGAAGAATAAGAAAGAAAAAATATAAAGAAAATTATAATAAAATGAATAATAAAAAGAATGATAATACGAATAAATAAGAAAGGAATAATATAAAAAGAATGATATTAATAAAAAGTAAATAATAATAAGTGAAATAAAAAGTAAGAAGAATAATAAGATATAATAATAAAATTAAAGATGATTAAATAGAATATAAAAAAAATAATAATAATAATAATACAAAGATATAATCAAAGAAGTTAATAATAAATAAGATGATAATAAAAAAGAAATAATATATAATAAGAAAGAATAATAATAATAATAAAAAATATAAGAAGAAGATAAAAGAAGAGCTGATTGTAAAACACTTCACAGGAAAATATAAGTATATTTAATGATAATCATAGGAAATCGAAATATGAAGAAGAAACAAACTAAAACAAGATCTAAATCACTGTGTTTTGATGACCAAAAACAAGTTACTGCGTCCTCATTCTACATGGAGCCAATTTAAAATTTCTCAATTTTGTTTTTCCTTTTCTCTCTCTCTGCTCTCTCTCTCTCTCTCATTCTAGAGTGGTAAATATTTCTTTAGTGCAAGTGTTGCATCTTCTTTAGAATTAAAACAAATTCCCTTCAATCAACTTAGCATCAAAACATTCCTCTTCTCCTCTCTAAACTGACCTTCTGAAAAAATGAACAACAATTTTCAAATGTTAAAAAACACATTAAAGATTTTTTCCATTTCAGGAGACAATGGAATTGAGGTGACCTTTTTTCGAGTTTCTTCTCTTCTCTTGTTTAGTTGAGTAAAATAATAGATAAATCTGTTGTTTGTTTTGTTTGCCTATTCATCAGTCAGTCAGAGAATTGGATTTTAGAATAAATGGATAATTATATATATATATATATATATATATATATATTATATATTATATATAGATTTTTGGATGTTTGTTTATTTTTAGAAACGTTGCTGAATAAAGTATATATTAATTTTTACTTGAAGGCACTTACAACGCATGTATGCATAAAATTCGTACTTTTCTTATAGAAAATGAACTTGACAAGTGTAATCCCGGCAAAGGATCGCTCGGTGTGTAAGAATATCGTACGACTGTTCAACTTATTAAGTCTATCAGCGATTATACTAACGATTTCCCTCCGACAGAAATCGAAACTATATCCGCTGATGAGACCTTAATAAAAGTCAAACAGTGCGATCCTTTGCCGGGAATTACACTTGTCAAGTTTCATTTTTCATATAAGAAAAAGTATCAGATTTTATGTGCGATACATGCGTTGTAAGTGCCTTTAAGTAATTTAAAAATATTAATATATATAATATATATATATATTATTATTTATATTTGCTTGAAGGCAATTATAATGCATGTATCGCATAAAATTACGATAATTATAGAAAATAATCTTGACAAGTGAATTCCGGCAAAGGATGGCCTCAGCTATGCAGACTGTTTCGACTTTATTTAAGTCTCATCAGCGATGTACTACAACTCCCCTCCGACAGGAATCGAACTGGGACCTCAGCAGGCATAGTCAGAGACATATCTGTTCGCCGCCGGTACATAGGAACAATCCCTGCGAAATTAACCTTGTCAAATGATCCTTTGCCGGGATTCACTTGTCAAAGATTATTTTCTTAATTATCGAATTTTATGCGATACATGCATTATAATTTGCCTTCGAGCAAAAATTAAATAATATTTATTCAACAAGTTCTTCTATAAAAAAACATCCAAATATAATATATATATATATATCTTTGAAAGGAAGGAAAAACTCAACTTTCCATATATATAAATTTATTTCGACCAAAATTGGGGCCTTTAAATCTAAGTTGATTTAACAAAGCTCCCCAAAATCAGTCTCATCAGATGGATAATCATCAATAATTTTGAATTGATAACAGAAAAATTTTCTCAATGTAGATCTTCATCTCTCAAAAAAATTTTTTTTTAACAAAATGTATAATTAAAAGGACTGTCACTATGGTGACAAGGAATCATCCCTTACTACCAAGTTTTGGATACCTCACAATCACATCTTATTATGAGTTAAGAGTAAGAAATGAATCCGATGGTATATGTATAGATAAAAAGGATTTGAAAACACACAACTTGTTTGTTTAAAAATTATATATTTTTATATATCTTTTTTTCATTGCTTAATATGGAATATCATTCGATATTTGAAAAAATCATCATCAGAGCATAATGAAATTAGGTCCATTTTTTAATGTTAAATGTTTTATCCGGATCATCAAAAGAAGCACTAAATACTATTAACATTCCAAACCAGAAAGGCATTGTTTTTCCCAAAAAGTTGTCTAACTTTGTGACCGCTTCGTCTTTGTTCATTTCGGCTGCATCTCGCAGTCTTTTGGCTAAGTCAGGTACTTTCGCTAACATATTATGTGTGTGATATTATGCAAAAATTGAAAAACACAAGCACCCCTTCATTTCACCATTGCTCCTCTCCATATCTGACCCGGAGTGGTAAGTACCTGTTTAGGGTCCCATCTATGGGTAAGATATAAAATGTATTTTAAAAAATTGGTGTATTATCCCATTAAGAATTGATTTATTTTTCAAAATTTTACGACATTAAATGACCACTGAGGTGATATGCACAAAACAAAAGCAACAAACAACGACAACAAAAAAACAAGTTCATAAATGAAGTAATGTTTATTTGCTTGCTTTTTCTCATTCCTACAGATTCTACGCAGTGTTTGCAATCTGTTGTCATAAATTCTTCATCAAGGGCTTTCCATAGTGTCTGAGGAAAATAGTGATTAACAGAGAATTCAGAAATCTGGTAGACTCGTTTGCTTTGTTGGTCAGTCTAGTTTAATGAAACTTAAGCGTTGTGGAGACAAAAGCAAAAAGTCTCACAGATTTCTTAATTTAATTTTTAAAGTTTAGCTCAGTCGTGGAGTTTCTGCTAGAATCGAAAGATTTCGGATTTGATTACGCTTGCCAAGTACCATATGAGTGCAAGGGATTCTGTGCGTAAGTGGGGGCGATGGTAGGTTGGTTGCTCCCCTCAACAATGGCTAATTAATCTCCTTGGTTTTAGTTCTAGTGAAAAAATGGATAGTCTCCTTTGCTGTTGGCTGATACCGAACATTAGGCACCCCACTGACTGTAATATATAAAGTATTATCATTTGCAGTGATCCATCTTTTGGTAGGAGATTGATTTTTGAAAGAAGAGAAAATTTTCAAAACTTTTCCACTTCATTTTAGTTTTGCTCATTTCACTTTTCTGTTCTCTTTCTGCTAAACTAAATGTTTGTCTAATTAATGTGCTTATTCTAGATCAAGAACATCCTTCATTGCCTCTGACACAATCATTTCGTCTCAAAATAATTCCATTACCTGATTTATATTGCTTTGAATTGTGGCATGCTAGGTTTTGATCAGTTGGCTCATGGTCGAGAACTATCCGAGGTTGCAAGCTTTCTGGTTTGATCTCTCTTGTTTGTAAATGGTCAGAGTGGACTGGGAGTAATATCATAAAGGTGTACTCCCTGTACCGAGTTCCAGAATTGGACCTTACTACTAGTAGAAGTTTTCCCAGAAAACTTCTGTGTTTGATACTTTCTTTGTTTGTAATTTGGTCAGAGTGGACTGGGAGTATATATCAATAAGGTGTACTCCCTGTACCAGAGTTTTCCAGAATTGGAACTTATACTAGATAAGTTTCCAGAAACTATTCTGGTTTGTTCTTCTTGTTTTGGAATTTGTCAGAGTGGACGGAGTAATATCAATAAAGGTGTACTCCCCTGTACCAGAGTTCAGAATTGGAACTTACTACTAGATAAGTATTCCAGAGAAAAATTTCTGGTTGGATCTTCTTGTTTGTTAATTGGTCAGAGTGGACCTGGGATGATATATCAATAAAGGTTAGTTACTCCCCTTACCCAGGTTCCAGAAATTGGGAACCTACTAGTACGATGAGTTTCCAGAGAAACTTTCTGGTGGTTGTGATCTCTCTTGTTTTTAATTTTGGTCAGAGATGGGGACTGGGAGTAATATCAGAAAGGGTGGCTCCGCCTGTACAGAGTTCAGAATTGAGAAACCTTACTACTAGATGAAGTTTCAAGAAAACTTTCTGTTTGATCTCTCTTGTTTTGTCAATTTGGTCAGCAGTGACTGGTTGGAGTATATCAAGTAAAGGTGTCACTCCCTGTACCAGGAGTTACAGAATTGACCTTACTACAGAGTGAAGGTTTCCAGAAAACTTTCGGGTTTGATCTGTCTGCTTGTTTTAATTTGGTCAGAGTGGACCTGGGAGTAATAGTCAATAAGAGGTGTAACTGCCGCTGTACCCAGGAGTTCCAGAATTGGCAACTACTAACTGAGGATAAAGTTTCCAGGAAGAAACTTTCATGGTTTGTCTCTCTTTTTGTAATTTGGTCGAGTGGAGACCTGGGAGTCATATTCAATAAAGGTGGTACTCCCCTGCCAGAGTCAGAATTGAACCTTACTACTAGATGAAAGTTCCAGAAAACTTTCTGTGTTGATCTCTCTTGTTTGTAAATTTGGTCAGAGTGGACTCGGAGAATATCAATAAAGGTGTACTCCCCTGTACCAGAGTTCCAGAATTGGAACCTTACTACTAGTGAAGTTTCCAGAAAACTTTCTGGTTTGAGCTCTCTTGTTTGTAATTTGTCAGGGGTGGCCTGGGAGTAATATCAGAATAAAGGTGTTACCCCCTGTACCCAGAGTCCAGAATCTGGAACCTTTATACTAGCATGAAGTTTCAGAAGAACTTTCTGGTTTTGATCTCTCTTGTTTGTAATTTGGTCAGTAGTGGACTGGGAGTAATCATCAATGAACAGGTGTAACTCCCCTGTACCAGAGTTCCGAAGTTGGTACCTTTACTACTAGATGATTCTCAAGAAAGCTCTGGTTTTGCATCTCTCTTGTTTGTGAATTTGGTCAGGGACCTGGGAGTAATATCATAACAGGTGTACTCCCTGTACCCAGAGTTCCAGATTGGACTTAACCTACTAGATGAATTTTCCAGAAAACTTTTGGCTTTATCTCTCTGTTTTGTAATTTGTAGGTGGATTTGGGTAATCATCAATAAAGGTTAGTACTCCTGTACCAGAGTCAGAATTTGGAAGACTTACTACGTAGATAAAGTTTCCGAAAATTTCTGGTTTGATCTCTATCTTGTTTGTATATTTGGTCAGATGGATCTGGGGTAATTATCAATAAAGGTTGTACACTCCCTGTACCAGAGTTTCCAGAATTGGAACCTTACTTACTAGATGAAGTTTCAGAAAACTTTCTGGTTTGGATTCTCTCTGTTTGTAATTTGGTCAGCAGTGACCTGGGAGTAATATCATAAGGTGTATCCCCTGTACCAGAGTTCAGATTGGGAACCTTAACTACTAGATGAAGTTTCGCAGAAAAGCTTTCTGGTTTGATTCAGAGAGGATGGTATTTGTTTTTCTAGGGGGTTATGGTAGAAAAATAGTTTTTTATACAAAATAGTTTTTTATTACAAAATTCAGCGTTCCAAATTTTTTTTAAAATTTGAGTTTCGAATATTTCCAAAAATCTCTTGTTTTTTTCCCAACAAATTTTTTCATTCAAAATAAATGTTCACTCTGATGAAGGTCGATTCTTCTATGTGTGCGAAATATTTTCACACACATAAACTGACCGAAACACATGTGTATGTGATATCGATTAAATTCATTTTATTCATCTACATTTCTTTTCTTTACTCATTTTTCCTCATTATATATATATATATATATGTATGTGTGTGTGTGTGTGTGTGTGTGTGAGAATGGGAAATGAATCCGACAATATGAGGAAAAAATGAGTAAAGAAAAGAAATGTAGATGGATAAAAATGAATTTTATCGATATCACTTTTAATCGATATCACTTACACATGTGTTTCGGTCTGTTTATCAAAATGTATACGGATTTTCAAAAAAAAAAAAAAAAAAATAATAAATAAAAATACCACTCTGATGAAGGTCGTCAAAACTCTCTGTGTACGGAACATTTTATACATTTTTCCTATTATTATTATCATCATCATTTAACTCCATCTGATTATTTTAATAATAATAATAACGTAAATCCGTATACATTTTGATAAACAGACCGAAACACATGTGTAAGTGATATCGATTAAAGTGATATCGATAAAATTCATTTTTATCCATCTACATTTCTTTTCTTTACTCATTTTTTCCTCATATATATATATATATATATATATAATAGAAAAATAATGTTTTTGTCTATTTTCTATAGATGACCAAAACAGTTTGTAATATAAAGCTACAAAATTTATGATGCATACTTTATTGGACTCAAGGGAAAGATTTTACTCTAACAAATTTAAATGAATAAATAAATAAAAAAGAAAATTGGTCTTTTTTTGGGTGGGTGGGGAAAGAGTGCTCAGTAATAAATAAAAATCATCAGGAGGCAATGTTGCTGCAATATATATAACTAAAAGTCGTTGAGGTGGCCAAAAGTCGGTATCAGCCAGACAGCAAGAGAGTCTATCCCCTTTTTACTAGCGCTCGACCAACAAAATTGTTTGGCATCTAAGGTGGAGTGTCCCACCTACCATCAGCTCCTCAAGTTTCCCACACATATCCCTGTGCTACTCATACACTGAGTTGGCGAGGGCCAGTATAGAACCCAGAACCTCATGGTTTATTAGTTGGACACTCTACTGACTGAGCTAAACCGGGCCTGGCAATATATATAACTGTTGGATTTTCTGGATATAAGGCGTGTGATAGATGCCTACTCCTAAATATAGACTCATTGACTATCACGTGACCTGAGAAAGATTCCTATTGTCCAATCACTGGCAGTGCTGCTGCTGCTGCTGTTGTTGTTGTATTTATAGAGGCCTGATTCTAATCTTAACTCATTGACACTTGGATTATTTTGGACGTCGGACTTACAAAGAATACTATAACACCGGATTCTTATTGGCTTGCTTACTTATTTACTACACCTGGAACCAAGGATGGCGGCCAGATACTTAACAATAACTAATAATTTTTAACAATTCAAACCAATTTTGGTTCTCCCATTGTTTTATGGTAATTCTTGGATCCTTTTTAGCAATTCTAACCAATTTTTATAGTTCCAGGGTAATTCTAAGATTCTTTTTAACTATTCTAGCTAATTTAGGTTAGGGAATTGTGCTCATTATACTTTTTTATTTACATTTCTTGTATAGTTGTTTCTCAAGATTTTTATTTTTACACATGACCCTATTAAATACAAATCATTTTTAAACAGGTCCATTTGACTCAAAGATGGGATACTAATAACTACTAACACTTCAAGTCAGAGTGGACCTGGGAGTAATGGTAATGGATGAGTATTCCACGCTCAAAACTGGAGCTTCATCATCAGATGCAGTTAAGTAATATACTCAGGACTAGACTTGAGGAAGTATACGCTTGGGAAAAGGTAGGAAACTACTCCCCCTCCAGCTATGGGTAAATAGTAGGGCAGACTGGGCTCTTTAACCTTGGTTAGGCAACCCGTCTAGGAGAAGGAAAACTCTGAATTCAAACCTGTTAAACTCTGCTTAAGAAATTGACCTTGTGTCGCATCCTACTCGTGTGGAGGGGTTGGTAAAAATATATATATATATATATATATATATATACTAGCAAAAGTACCCGGTCTATGACCGTACCATATATAAAGATTGGACAATAATTAGGCGAGAGATTCCGAGTTGAACGGCTTATACTCCGATTTTGTTCACTAAAATTAAACTAAACTGCCGGTATAGCTTTAATAGAAAACAGGCAGCGAACAATATTTTATTATCAGCAGCAGTTGGTATACGGACAGTTTCGCAAATGGGTTGATTTTGGTTTAATTAATTAATTAATCAGTAAAAATCAATAACCAAATTTGGTGTATTTCTTAGTTAGAAGAATATTAAGGTGGGTGCAATATTTCGAATGTGAGTGACATCCCGTTTCCGAGTTATACGTATACACGTACATACCAAACTTCCTTTTATATATATAGATATATATATATATACTTGAGGAAGTCTATTCTCCCTCTAGCTATGGGTAAATATTAGGGCCGACTAGGCTGTTTAACCTTGGTACGGTAACTGGTCTGGGAGAAGGAAAACCGAATTCAAAACTCTGCTTAAAAATTGACTTTATGCGACATCCTGTTTGAGTGGAGGGGTTGGTATATACATACGCACCACTCAGCTTTTCTCTCTTTTTTTTTACACCTCAGCAGAGGACACTACATATTTCAAGTCACCCACAGATGTAAAATAATTATGTAAGGTTCAAGGTTATAATAATGTTATTATTGGTTGAACAAAACAACTCCAACCAAAGGTGTGAAATGTAACACAGGACTTTAATATAAGCACATGGAAAAACATTTAACAGAAATACAAAGACGAAACAAGATACATAGTGGATAATATACGTACATAGAAAAGGGATAAGATACAAAAGTTATGGATAGTTATGGAGAGTCCATAGACTAAAGTCACTTACTAGTGGTTGTGTGTTGGGGAGGTGGTGAAGAACCCCCACACAAGGAGGGTGTAGACAAGTGTCTAACCCATAGTTGTCAATTGCCAAGAAGCAAGAGAGAGAGAGAGGGGGAGAGTTCAAAACGGGCGTTTAAATACCAAAAATCCCTTGTGGTCAAAAACGGGAACCCAGAGCGAAGATAACTCTTCCAGGCAAAGGGCAGACAACCCAACAATTATATAACAATATTGCTTAGTTTGGACTAACAGTCAAGATAATGAACATGTTTAAATCAATAAATCTCTTCAGTGTCATTCACTCAAATTAAAAATATTTCTAACACTCGAGATAAAAACAAAAATATTCAAACCAATAAATCTCTTCAGTGTCATTCACTCAAATTAAAATTTTCTAACACTCGAGATAAAAAACAAAAATGTTTAAATCAATAAATCTCTTCAGTGTCATTCACTCAAATTAAAAATATTTCTAACACTCGAGATAAAAAACAAAAATGTTTAAATCAATAAATCTCTTCAGTGTCATTCACTCAAATTAAAAATATTTCTAACACTCAAGATAAAAAACAAAAATGTTTAAATCAATAAATCTCTTCAGTTTCATTCACTCAAAATAAAAATATTTCTCTATAAAAATTTTTGTTTTTTTTCAGGAGGCCAAGATTAAACTTCATAAGATATAAAAATATAATTGATAATTTTCTTTTTGTATTGTGAGGATTTATTTATTTAAATAGTAATTACTGTATGTAACTGTTCTGTATAAATGTTTAATCAACAATAAAAGATGACAAAAACGTCAAGAAAAATTCAATAATTTGAAAGGATTTTTGACATTTGTCAGTTAATCTTGTCATGTTTTTTCTGATTACCCTCTTGTATGCGTCTGTGTGTGCGTGTGTGTATATATATATATATATATATATATATATATATATATATTATTATTTATATTTTTGCTTGAAGGCAATTATAAATGCATGTATCGTATAAAATTCGATAATTATAGAAAATAAACTTGACAAGTAAATCCCGCAAAGGATGGCTCGCTATGCAGAACACCGTACAGACTGTTTCGACTTTATTAAGTCTCTTCAGCGATGTATACTAACGACTCCCCTCCGACAGGAAGAGACAATAAAGTCGAAACAGTCTGTACGGTGTTCTGCATAGCGAGCCATCCTTTGCGGGATTTACTTGTCAAGTTTATTTTCTATAATTATCGAATTTTATACGATACATGCATTTATAATTGCCTTCAAGCAAAAATATAAATAATAATTTATTCAACATTGCTTCTAAAAACAAACATCCAAAAATCTTATATATATATATATATATATATATATATATATATATATATATATATAAGTTGAAAATGAAAGCGAATTCGACGGTATGTTGAAAGGAAAAATAAACAAAGGAAAGAAAATGCTGAATGGATAAAATAGATTTTATTTTATTGACACATGTTTCGGCCAGGAGTTTATCCATGCATACATGTATTCTATCTATTATTATTACTACCAAATATATGCACCCTCGGGTGAAAATATTTAAGTTTAAATGTAAAAAAAAAGATTATATTAAATGAAGCTAAATAAGAATGCAATAAAATGATTTGAAACAGAGGGGGTATAATCGAAAAATAGAACAACTTTGAAACTAACTCTTGCATCATTTTCCATCACTCCTGTCTTTTATTGCTGAGTTTTCTTAATTTAACTATTTAGTTAAATTAGGAAGTAAAGATTAAAATTAGTTATTTCTTTCGTGTTAAGGGATTTCTTATAAGTAGTACCCCCGAGATCTTTGCTCATATTTATTAAAATAAAACCAAACGATTAGAAATTAATAATATCAACTACATATTTATCAAAATCAAATTTTTACATCAATTTGCAAATTAGTCTTCCTGTTCACACTGTAAACTGCTATTTTGCATGGTATTAATATGGAGATAAGGCCAACAGTATTAATAATGTAAAACAATTTTATTAATAATTGAGTTTTAGATATAGATAAAATCATAAAGAGTGTGACGTAAATAACTAAGGGAATTGTGACTGGAGTGGCTATATAGTTTTGGTTACAGACAGAAAACACACAATCTCCATTATAATAAGATAATAGAATAATAATGATAACAATAGAAAACTACAAAACCTTTTAGTATACAAGGAATAACGATCTTCGTCAGAGTAAATTCTTTGATGTTTGAAATCAAAGCGGTTGAAATACGGAGAATTTCTGAAATGTTTGTGCGACAGATTTTGAAAAGAAAGAAATGTTTAGAGAGAACATATTAGGAACATAGAAGAATATATTTTCATAATGGTACCAGTTTGTTTCAAATTGGAAAATTTGTATCCTTGTCTGCAATTGATACCTGTGTGTTTCTCTCTCTTTTCCTGGCCGAAACACGTCTCAGTAAAATAAAATCTATTTTATCCATTCAGCATTTTCTTTCCTTTGCTTATTTTTCCTTTTACACACACACACACATACATATATATATATATATATATATATATATATATATATTGGGTCCACCATCACGACAACCTGTCACTTGATATTGAACTCAGTTGCCAGATCGGAAAAGCTGCCTCAACTTTTGGGAAGCTCACAGCAAGAGTGTGGGACAACAGCAAGCTCACTCTCCGTACAAAGGTACAAGTGTATAGGGCATGTGTTATCAGCACCCTCATGTATGGAAGTGAAACATGGACCTTATACTCCCACCAAGAGCGGCGGCTAAATAACTTCTACCTTCGCTGCCTTAGATGTATACTGGGCATCACCTGGAGGGACAGGATCACTAACACAGCAGTTCTGGAGAGAGCTCAACTCCCAAGCCTGTGCTCTCTACTGAGACGTTGTCTCCGATGGTTGGGTCATGTACGTCGGATAGATGATGGACGAATCCAAAAGACATCCTCTATGGAGAGCTTACGTCTGGAAAAGACAGATTGGTCGCCCCCTTCTGCGATTCAAGGATATCTGCAAGAACGATCTCAGGTGCTTTGGCATTGCCCCTTCCAGCTGGGAAAATTTGGCTGAGGTCCACCCTCAGTCGCGGCAGAATCTCCGTAGAGGACTGTTCATGTCAGAAGTCACCCTGACACAACACCATGAAGCTAAGAGGTCTAAAAGAAAGCAGCGGCAACAAAGCACCGGCACATCAACATCTTCAGGGACAGCCTTTAAATTTGACATCTGTGGTCGAGAATGTTTTTCAAACATCGAACTTCATAGTCACAGGAGCCGCTGTAACTTCAGGGGCACATAAAAACTTTATTATATTCTTCCCAGACTGAAATGCCAATGAATGTTGGTTATTGTTCTACTAGTATTTTTCTTCCAGGTCTTTTGAACGTTTCATTTATCAGGAATTGCTCTGAATGATTTGCCTTGAAAAGTGTTAACAATTCTTCAGATTTTATAATTAGAGAAAAAAAAAGAAAATAAATAAAATTCAATTCTTCCCTTAATAAAAAAAGAAAAAGTTAAATGAAATGGGAACTTCAATAAAGCTGTGATTTGAATAAAATCACACCTCACCAATTTTATTGACTTTCTTAATCAATAAACAAATCTGTTATTGATCTTCTGTCAATATCCTGACAGCCAATAAATGAATGACAATAATGAAAAGAAGAAGAAAAATTGATTTTATCACTTCACAGATCATTTCTCTGTTATCCTCCTTGGCAAAGATGAAGAATGCCAGGATTTTTAGGCGGAAATTTCAGATATCCTTCTTTCCCTTATTAATTTCGAGAACCAAAACCACCAATGCTCAACACTTGATAACATTTTTGTTGTTACGTTACATAATAGGCATAGCCTATCATTTTTATAATGTAGTGTAAGCTTTGAATTTAATGCTTACTGGGGGAAAAAAAAAAAAAAAAAAAAAAAAAAAAAAAAAAAAAAAAATCGCCCAGTTACCGGAAAAAAAGAGTCAAAGTTTGACAGACAAACCTTCACACCAAAGTCATCTGAGTGAGCTTCTCTGATTGGCTAAGGAAGTCAGTGGATCCTGGGAAAGTTAGAATAAGGGTGAATTGGCAAGGGATTCCTTGCAATTCTTCCATGTGCATGTTATATTGGGATCAGGAATTAAAGAGGTGTGTACACTAAAGAATATATGAGTAGCACAGGGATCTGTGCGGTAAAGTGAGGAGCTGATGGTAGGTGTGGCGCTCCACCTCAGATGCTAAATAATCTCCTTGGTCTAGCGCAAGTGAAAAGGGGATAGACTCCCTCGCTGTCTGGCTGATACGGACATTAGGCCGCCCCGACGACTTTACTTTTTTTTATTCCTAAATTATAAGAACTAAGATGGATGCAGAGAGAGACTACAACTGATATGATCTGATGAAGAAACAGTGCTCAGCAGAGAAAATTGGTTGGTTGGATTTTATGGCATGTCAAACCTTGTTGGGTTATTTTATGCCAGAGATGTTTCTTTTCATTCTTGTAGGGTATTCAACATTCTTTTTTAAACTCATTTTTTAAACACATTCTTTTAAAATGCATTTTTGATCTATTTAACCAAAAGATGGACTAACAGGTGCTACCAGTCCAGGTTAGTTGACCTGGGAGTAATGAGAGTGATTTAGCTTGGTCAATAGGGCATGCACCTAAGAATCACAAGGTTCCTGGTTCAGTACTGGTCCTCGTCAACTCAGTGCATGAGTAGCACAGATTGGGTAATCTGATCTAGGTGGTAAAGTGAGGAGCTGACGGTAGGTGTGGCGCTCCACTTCAGCAAACACAATCTCCCTGGTCTAGTACTAGCGAAAAGGAGATAGATTCCTTCTCCAATAGGCCTCTCCCCTAAATTTACTTACGCACTCTCCAGAGCTCCAGAACGGGAACCTCACCAATAGATGCAGTTTAACTTTATACCCAGAGACCCTCAACCACCGCCTTCTAGCAAAAAGGTTTGGGAGCTTGCCACAAGAGTAATATGGTCAGGACAGAGGGATTGACATGGCCAACCGATTGATCAGGGGGAGCATTTCCAACTCCGACTCGCCCAAGTAAGGCCCAAAGATGAGTGTTGCATGTCATGGACTGCTCAGTCACTCAGAATCCATCCTTAAGCATCATGGGTAACCACTCATTCAAGGGTCTACATGTCCTGGGAATGACGTTACTCTATCTGATGATGAGGTTCCAGTTTTGGAGGTTTGGGGAATGTGGAGCACCCCTTCATCACCATTGAAAATCTTACCCCTCTGCAAAGGTGAAGTCGGCATATTCTACAGCCCCAGCTGACAGAGAGGTTCAATGATAGATTTGATTAGATAACATATTTATGAAACACCATTTGAAAAAGAAAAAAAAAAAGAAGAAAAAATCCATGGGTTGGCTGTTGGAAATTATCGTGTGAAGTGAAGCCAATAAGATACCTCAGACATCTTCCAGGTAGAAACAACGTTAATATAAGTTTTTTTTTAGCAGAAGATAAGTATTAAATTATTAGCATATGTGCAGCTGTTAAATGCTGAAAAGCATAGTCATCATCCTTTGCATGTAGGAACATGATATTTCAAACTATGAATAATAAGATGTTAGCTTGACTGAAGATAGCTACTAAGATCTCTTCAAATTATAAAGAACTAGCTAAAGTACCCGGTCCATGACCAGACTAAAATGAAATTTGGAACACCAAGGAGTGAGAGAGAAAGTGGAAGACAGTAGTTAGAGAGGGGGTAAGAGGAAAATAATTCTTGAAACTTGTGTTTTTCTAAAGTCCTCTAAAATTTAAAAGAAGAAAAGAAGAAAGTATCTTGTTTTTTAGTTTAAAATTATTACTTAATGTAATACACGTTATTGTAAGTATACCCAATTTGTTGAAAAATCCTTGTTTTCTCAAAACAATTTTAAACAAAAAATTTGCTAAATATCAGGTAATTATCCGATTTTAATGAAATTTTCATTATTGATTTATCAATGAATGGATTTTATAATGAATCAGTTATTTTATTTCAAAACTTGTTTTTTTAAGGGCATTTAACTTTGTCTGCTCCCTCCTATTTTGGGGGCTCAAAATATCGGTGGGGTTATATAATTTTGAAAGTAATTACAGTATGAATAAAAAGATAAAGACCGAAGGTGTGAATAGAAAAAAAAATTAAGGATGATATTCTGGTAGAAAATAAGTACAGAAAATCAGAAAATAAAATGAAAATAAGAACTAAAAAAATAATTTTTCGAGATTTTTTTAAAAGCATTTAAATTATGTGCCAGCAAAATAGGTAACGTGAACAGTTTAGGCCATATTGAAGGAAGAAATGTAAATATTTTTGAAAATTTTTTTTTAAAGAGTTGTTACAAAGAAAAACTGTTAATTCAAAGATCAAATTATCTGATTGGGAAGCAATTCTGAGACTTATAAAAATCAACTGATATAATTTTTCAGACTCTTATCTTATAGAAGAAACGTAAAAATCGTTTTCTTCCAGTTAATTTTTTCATATTTCATAAAATAAAATAGGTAGGTGTAGACCTCGTAAAAAATATTTCCTCTAATATATTTTAGAAAAGAACAGTTACAGACAGATTTTTATTAAAAGGTAAGTAATTTTTTTTTCATAGAATATTTTTAAAAAGCCTGTAGTCATAACTTGTTTTGCTTTTTTTTTTTTTTTTGGCTATGTTAAATTTCAATTGATTTAACGATAAAAATGTAAACCTTATTTTTTGTTTAAAATTCTTATTTCCGTAAGCTGAAAATTTTGTTAAAAACTCATCATGAATTTTTTAAAATGATTCTTCTTTCTAAAGGACCAAAAATTTTCAAGATAATATTAACATTTATGCAAGTTTCATTGTGTTAAATACAGAGGGGGTAAATTTCACAGGGAAAATTGGTGGTACCTACATTTCAATAATTAATTGGCTATTATCTTATTTTAAAAAAAGTAATATTTGTTCTATTTAAAGGGGGGGGGTAAAAGTTTTTATGATGAGTCAGCATAATGTCATATGGCATTTTTCAACTGGTCGAAAGATGTCACATGGCGAAGTGTGAAAGAGTAGAGGTGAGAGTGTGGAGGGAGTTTGGAACGATGCATTGACAGAGTGAGATGTGTTTCTTACTAAGTGCATTTTGACTCAGAGGGAAAATAAAAATCTCATGAAAAAAAAAAAGTCGTCTTGTGTTATTACTAAAAACTATAAATGGCACAAGGCAAGGTCAGTCGGCTGGTCATGTCAAGCCCTAGCACCTATATGTTTGCCCCAACCCTATTGCCCTTATGGCAAGCCCTGGCCCCTTTTTATTACATGGGTGCTAGAAGGTGGTGACTGAGGGTCTACATGTCCTGGGAATGACGTTAAACTATCTGATGATGAGGTTCCAGTTCTGGAGGTTTGGGGAATGTGGAGCACCCCTTCATCACCATTGAAAATCTTACCCCTCTGCAATGGTGCAGTCGGCATATTCTACAGCCCCAGCTGACAGAGAGGTTCAATGATAGATTTGATTAGATAACATATTTATGAAACACCATTTGAAAAAGAAAAAAAAAAAAAAAAATCCATGGGTTGGCTGTTGGAAATTATCGTGTGAAGTGAAGCCAAAAAGATACCTCAGACATCTTCCAGGTAGAAACAACGTTAATATAAGTTGTTTTTTTTTAGCAGAAGATAAGTATTAAATTATTAACATATGTGCAGCTGTTAAATGCTGAAAAGCATAGTCATCATCCATTAAGAATTGATTTATTTCAAAACTCTATCGGTATTAAATAACCCACTGAGGTTGATATGTCTTAAAACAAAACCAAACCAAACCAAGGCAAGGTGTCCCCTCTAGCAAACCCAAGTTATTTCCAGACTCCAAACATCAAATAATTGCCAGCCAACTCAACATCAGCCCAGTAACCAGATTTCAGCCTTTCATAGCCGTACAGGTCCAGAGATGATAAGTATACCACAATTATTTTTATATGACACATCATCATTCCATTCCACTCTGGGATAGAGTGGACCTGGGAGTCATGGCAATGAAGGGGAACTCCACACTTCCCAGAGCCCTAAGATAAGAACCTGGCCATTCAATGCAGTTTAGCATCATACCCAGGATATAAACAAGGGTGTACTTATTTATGGGTAATACTGTATCACTTTTCCAAGAGGAAATATATATTTGGAATATATCTTTCTAGCAATCCTGTTACATTGTAGGTCCTCTTCATAAGGAGGTTATATAGGGAATATGAGATGAGGAGATGAAGACTTTATTGATTAGACTGTTAAGTCTGGACACTAGAGTCCAGATGCTCAGAGCTTTTTATTTATTTATTTAATTTTGATTTTATTTTATTTTATTTAAATAAAAAAAAAATGAAAAAGCTCTGAGCATCTGGACTCTAGTGTCCAGACTTAACGGTCTGATCAATAAAGTCTTCATCTATATTTCGAAACAGTTGTGTCTTGTTATTTCTATTCATCCCATTATTTCATATTCCCTATAATTTTTTTTCTTCCTTTTTCGAAGTATATATATTTACCAATCCCTCCGCACGAGCAGGATGCGACACAAGGTCAATTTCTTAAGCGGAGTTCAGCAGGTTTGAATTCAGAGTTTTCCTTCTCCTAGACCGGTTGCCTAACCAAGGTTAAAGAGCCCAATCTGCCCTACTATTTACCCATAGCTGGAGGGAGAGTAGGATTCATATCTTTCCCAAGGATATTAGCGCTAAGTGAAATGCAATTACCACGTCCAGGATTTGAACTCGGGGCGACGAGTCCATTTCCCATGACTTTAACCATTACACCACGCTTTTCGAAGTATAGATGAAGACTTTATTGATTAGACCGTTAAGTCTGGACACTAGAGTCCAGACACTCAGAGCTTTTCATTTATTTATTTAATTTTGATTTTATTTTATTTTATTCAAATCCCCACAGTTATATCTATCCAACCCCTTAAAAGTGTGGATATGGCACATGGATGAGGTTACAGTGAAGTTTTTGTACGGGGGCACTCAGTGAGAATCAAACTCACTACTCAGTAGAAATGACTTTCAAGATTAGTTTGCTTTCCTTCCTGTAGGTGGTGCTGCACTCATTGACATCTGCAGTCTAAGCGGATACCAATACTGGATGTGAATTGATGCACTTGATAAGAAACAGATGGCCTAACCCTTGTGTAACACAATGAAACAACACGAGCAAATAATAATACTGTTGTTTTATCCAAAAACATTAAGTCGGTAGGGGGAGGTGTACATAAAACAATTATTCTGTAACATTATCGGTAAAGATGAAGTAGAAGTTATTATAATCTGATTTTACTAGGACTAGTGTCCTCATCTTCGTTGTTATAGTAACAAGTTCCTCACTGATCCACAAATTCCTGGTATCCAAGGGAGATCACTCAACCAATTTCTTCATGGATACTGTAGAATAATCATACTAGTTCCAATTATCGTCGAATTGGTAAGACAAGGCAGCAAGCAGTTGTAACTTAATACAAATCTGGTTTGCTGCAAAGACTACTGCAAAATGGCAGGTTATTTATGAAGCCTCAGAACATTATAGAAACCAAGCAGACAATCAGGACTCAAGGAATGGAATCACCCAAATGCATGAGTGGACTATTCTGAATTCTCATAAGTACCAGTTGTCTTGGCACTGGTTCAGTTGTGCTTGGCCAGTTGCTGTTGTTCAAACTAATAGTAGACTGACTGACTGACTTCAATAGATACCATTAACCCATAAAATGTTGTGTTGTAACTCAGTATAGAGAAATGATAGAAAGAAACACAATGAGTATTAAGGATAGGGAAAAAGGTTTACTAAGCAAAGATACAAGGTGAACAGGGTAATTAGCAATTGCTAAGTTGATTCAACAAGTCCTCTGAGAATCTCCTTCTATTCTGAGGTTTTGTCAGACATTTTATAGGAAAACAGATGATTCCATTTTCATTATCTTGGTACTATAATACATTGTATACTCCATTTTCATTATTTAGGTACTATATAATACATTGTATACTCAAAATATACTTCTGTATAACCAAAATTTAAAAAAATAAAATAACACATGGTGTAACAGATATAATTTTTAGTTATTACAGTTCTAAGTGACAATCATTTGGAGGTTGCAGGTTCAATCCTGACTACAGGCGAAAATAACAATATTTAACATAGCTTAACAATTGTACCCTGTCATGAATAATGGAATGAGAACAATCTTCCCCAATAGATTAGGGTTTGGCTCAAAGTTCCCAATTCTGACAAAAAGGTTCCAGAGTTTTTGCAAGAAACATTTGAAGAAGGCTGGAGTGTACATTAGCTGAAATGTTGTCTATATAACAATAAAGATGAGGACAACAGTTCGAAAAATCTAAATAATACAAATAGAATAAAACAAACTTGGGAGTGAAAGTGTTAAAGATAGAAAACTGATTAGTAAAAGGTGAGCAGCATAAAAAGATTTGCAAATGGATATCTGCCCTCTTTAGTGGTTCTGCGCGAAGTTGAACTTACACATCAATTAAACTTACTAGTACAAAATAAAAAACAATATAAAATTAGATTTTTGAAACATATTACCTGAGGGGTGGGAGTAAAAAATTCAATGTCAGCGAGTTTGTATTCTAAGTAAGTAAAATCATCAAATTCATTAAATGATTAAAAAATAAAACAATTTGAAATGTAAACTTTAAATATGTATTAAAATAAAACAAACTATATATAGATATATAATACCAGTCATGTATTTATTAAAACTTGTTTTAAAAAACAATGAGGACTGTCTAATGCTGCATGTTCAAATAAATAAATAAATAGGGAAAGAAAAAAAAATTGCTAAACAATTTAATTCTAATTTGGTAGTGAAAGGGTTAAGGTTAGTTTTGGTTTAGTTTCTCTTTTTAATGGCATATCCACCGTCGTGGGTTATTTAACACCAAAGCCATCCTCGTAGAAGAAGAGTAGTGGTATTATTTAATCCATAGCTGGGTCAATGTATTAGAGCCAATGCTTTAATGTAGTTCAAAATGAATTTTAACAAACTGAAATAAATCTATATTGAGTCTATGGTTTGGTTTCTGTTAATGGCATATCAATCTTTGTGGTTATTCAATGCCAAAGCCATCCTCGTAGAAGAACAGTAGTAGTACTATTTAACCATAGCTGGATCAATGTATTAAGAGCCAATGCTTTAATTTAGTTCAAAATGAATTTTAACAATCTCAAATAGAGTCTACGGTTTGATTTCTTTGTTTAATGGCATATCAATTTTTGTGGGTTATTTAACACCAAAATCTATCCTTGTAGAAGAACAGTAGTGGTACAATTTAACCTATAGCTGGGGGGAGGGGATAAAGAGGTTCATACCCATCCTAAGGGTATTAGTCTGAAAGTGAAAAATAATAGCACGACTAGAGTTTGAACTTGCTAACTACAATGTGCAGTTTTTTTCTAACAATTCAATTCCATTCACCTACCCCCACCTCCCCCAAAAAAAATAAAATCCTTAATTTTAATTTCTAAGTTCTGTCAATTTCATGCCTATCAACTCAATCTCATGAATCCTATTTCTCTGAGTTTTTGAGATGAGGCTTGATAATTTGTATCATTCGGACTATTGTTCTCATCTTTATTGTTATATACACAACATTTTGGCCGATGTGACCTCTGGCCTTCTTTGGGTGTTTCTTGTCAAACCCGGGAACCTTCTCGTAATCAGGAGCCTTCACAGAACTTCGAACCGAATCCCTTTATTCAATCCATGGGGTAGACTATTCTCATTCATTTCACCCTGTGTTGAGCTATGTTAAGTATTCTACATTATTATTGCCCTTGGCCAAGATTGAACCTACAACCTCGAGATGATTGTCAGAACTGTATTAACTCAACCTAATGAATCCTAATTATATAAAATTATCTGTGTCACTAACTCGAAAGATAGGAAGCATTTTTTTTTTAAGAGAACTGTACCATTTCAAATGAGAATTGTAATTAGAATGAATTCTATTTAAAAAAATGAAATGACGGAGGCTTAAACAAAATTGAGAGAGGGGGGAGAGAGAGAGAGAGAGAGAAAGTGGAAGAATGAGAGAGAGAGATAAAGATAGAGAGAAAGATAGAAGAGAGATAGAGAGAGAGAGAGAGAGAGAGAGAGAGAGAGAGATAGAGAAGAGAGAGATGAGAGAGAGAAGAGATAGATAGATAGATAGAGAGAGAAAGATAGATAGATAGATAGAGAGAGAGAGAGAGAGAGATAGATAGAGAGAGAGAGAGAGAGAGAAAGATAGAAGATAGATAGAGAGAGAGAGAAAGATAGATAGAGAGAGAGAGAGAGAGAAAAGAGAGCGAGATAGAGAGATAGAGAGAGAGATAGAGATAGATAGAGAAAGATAGATAGAGAAAGAGATAGAGAAAGATAGAGAAAGATAGATAGAGAGATAGATAGAGAAAGATAGATAGAGAAAGATAGATAGAAGAGAGAGAATAGAGAAGATAGATAGATAGAGAAAGATAGATAGAGAAGAAGATAGATAGAGAAAGATAGAGAGAGAGAGAAGATAGAGAGAGAGAGAAAAGATAGAGAGAGAGAGAAAGATAGAGAGAGAGAAAGATAAAGAGAGAGAGACAGATAAAGAGAGAGACAGAAAGATAAAGAGAGAGACAGAAAGATAAAGAGAGAGACAGAAAGATAAAGAGAGAGACAGAAAGATAAAGAGAGAGACAGAAAGATAAAGAGAGAAAGAGTGAGAAAGAGAGAAAGAGTGAGAAAGAGAGAAAGAGTGAGAGAGAGATTGCAGTAAAAATATATAGCACTTAACAACACACTTGGATTCCTAATAAGAAGAAACCCCTTTTTGTTTTTGTTCTCTTTATATTCCTCATCCCTCATGTGCGCTCGACCAATTGGAAACTTGCAGGCCACACCCTTTTTTTTGGTTTTCTGTCTCTGGGCAAAACTCTGAGTCACAAGGATTTTGCTGAGCAAAATTATAGGGCTGTCATTTTGTTCATGACATGAACTCAAATTATTTGTCTTCTCACTCAAATCTATTTCACGTTTTTCTAGCGCATGTCAAGTACAAACCGACAACAAGAAAGTATAACAGGGTGTATATATATATATATAAAATTTTCTGATGAAACAAAGAAATCACAGTGCTCAACCACAAATTTGTAGGAGCTTTATTTATTTATTTGTTGATTTTTTTAAATATAAATGTTTTTCATAAGCACCTACCCAGGTTTCAGGTTATTTCACCATCGTCAGGCTGCTAAATCTTCTGGTGTTTATGTGAAGACATTTCTTGCTGTTATAACAGCAAGAAATATCTTCACATAAACACCAGAAGATCTTTTAGCAACCTGACGATGGTGAAATAACCTGAAACCTGGGTAGGTGCTTATGAAAAACATTTATATTTTAAAAAATTCAACAAATAAATAAATATATATATATATTTGTGTTGAAATATAAATGGAAAGAAAATGTGTATGCATAAATTTTTTTATTTATTGAAATGCCGACATGTGTTTCGACCAAGAATTTGTTTTTATTATATACATTGTATATGTATCCTGCCCTGAAGAAGACAGTTATTTGTATACTTAAATCTTATGTTTCTCTATTATTATTATTATTATTATTTTGTATTTAAAATAATACTAAATAAGATATAACTATGCTCACTAGTCTCACTAGTCTCTAGTCCGATGCAAATGTTCACTAGTCAGTTTGGTGTACTCTCCCCAGTATTCTTAGACTCCCGCTATTTATCGATGCAGCCTCTCAACATCCGGACACCCGAGTCGAACCTCGCTTCCACGCACTGCCCACGTCTCACTTTTTGCATTCGGGAGGATGCGGGTTCGATTCTGGCAGGCAAGACAATGTCTTGCACTCTTTCTCAGAGAATACGGCAATTGCCATGCATTGCCGCCATCCGACTTCCGTTCTCCATCACAGGGTCTGAGCGTGTGTGTTCAAATCTTGGATAAAGGTTTGTGTGTGCGCTAATGCCCTTGAAATATATATATATATAACATATATATATATATTTATTTTAAGAATGGAAAGGAGTAACCTACTCGAGTTTCATCGATTGATTCTTCAGGGTTACTTTAAATTAATCGAGTTTACGATTAATCTTTAGGTGTTATAAACATGCCCGTTGGAATTCCAACGGGCATGTTTATAACTCGATTAATTTAAAGTAACCCTGAAGAATCAATCGATGAAACTCGAGTAGGTTACTCCTTTCCATTCTTAAAATAAATTTATGCTCTACATTGTATTGAGCACTTTGTATTTGTTTTTTCTCAACCTTAACCTCTGGATATTGTGCGCTTCCAACGATCATTCTTATACCCACCGGTAAGTTAATACTTATACATATACATATATATATATATATCACTTTATCAGTGTAGAAATGTAAGGGTGGGGCACTTGATCCTGGGTTGAAATCTAGGAGATTGATATTTGATCTTAGACAAAAATGCATCAGTGATAATTGATCTTGAGAATGACATGGTATTGAAGAAGCTGAGTTTTTAGGTCACCTTAAGTGGTGTGATAGTTATTGAGCGAGGACTATCACACTGTTGATAATGAGTTCAATTCTTGCTGGTTCCCCCTCATACTTGTGGCTTTGAGCCAAAACTAACAAACCTTTAAATAACCAGATTTATTTTTCTTCTGTCTTTATCATTAAGATAATAAGTTTTGATTTATAAATTGCTAAACAACAGATTTTCTCAAAATGTCTGCCAACGTTAAAGATGGCACTTCCTTTTTTATTC
Organism: Doryteuthis pealeii; assembly: GCA_023376005.1. Taxonomy (NCBI): domain Eukaryota; kingdom Metazoa; phylum Mollusca; class Cephalopoda; order Myopsida; family Loliginidae; genus Doryteuthis; species Doryteuthis pealeii. The sequence continues at coordinate 2,387,325 of CM042165.1, forward strand.
ATTTGGAAACACTGTCTATTCGAATATATCAACCCGTGTTCCAAGGGGACATTTTGATATTAGATCTAGATTTGCAAATCAGTTTCTTGAAACTGAGGTGAAAACTTAAGAGATAGATGACCCTTTCATTTAATATTGATAATCTGATACCCACGTGGTTTAAATTGGATTTTAGTAATAGCGTAATTCTGCTGTAAAAATGAATTTGAATAAAAGTAATCTAATATCTCAAAATTAATGGTGCAAGGTTGAAAGTATGCTGGCCCTCTGCAGAGGGATGAGTCACCCTCCTCAGAGGTGGTAATTTGCGTATGATACTAAACTGCTTACAATTCTTGGAGATTGTGGAGAAGTACAGTCAACTATGCCATTACTCCCAGGTCTGATGCTGTCTCGGAGTGATAGTAACTCTTAACTTGGGCTCGTTTTTTGAGACAATTCTAAGATTTTCATAGACATCATTAATAAATTAAGATTTATTCTATGTATAAATGATTTTGAGGTATAAATTAAATATTACATGATAACTTATGCATAACCTGCAGGGTTTCTGACATAAGCAGTGACATCGTTTCAGTTACAGACAGACATTTGATTCTACGTCATAATTAAATATTAGTAAAACTTGAAACCATATAATTGTTTGTGAATTATTACAATTTGTAGAATAAACATACTGAGTTCCAATTACTGTCGAATTGGTAAGACAAGGCAACAAGGAAGCTGTAAGTCAATACAGATCGTAACCTTGTTGCAATCCTACTGCAGAATTCCAGATATTTATGAAACCTCATAACAACATAGAAACCAAGCAGCCAATCAGGACTCAAAGAATGGAATCACCCAAATACATGAATGTTGTATCCATAAATATCAGCTGCTTTGGGCACCAGTCAGTAGTGCTTAGCTGCTGTTGTTCAAACATAAAACTTCTCTTTATGAACAAATAGAGATGGGTGGATAGATATATATAAACAAAAGTAAAAAATGAACAATTGAGGTAAATAGATAGATATACATCTTCATATCTGAACAAGAATTACGACAAATTTCTATAAATAAACAAGAATTACGAACAAATTTCTATAAATAAATTTCTAAACAAATTACAATAAATAAGAATTACGACAAAAGAGAGAAGCCCTCCTCCTTCTAAAATACATTTACGCCCTAAGTTGGTTGTTTTCGTTCAAGTACACCATGAGACGACATAAGCTGCGGACGTTATTCTTTAATAGTCCCGGGTAGCAAATTTCTGAGGCAGGAAGACCCGGACGCACTTCCTCATAAATTACCAAATTAGTTTTCCTTCTTCTAGGCTGGTTGCCTTCTCAAGACTAAAGACTGCTCTACTGTTTGCCCATATCTTGGGGCCGGGGGGGGTAGAAAAAAAAAAGAACCTTTTTTTGTATTTATATCAAAGTCTTATAGAAGCCATATAATTGTGTATGAATTATTAGTATCAAATTTTCGACTTTAATTAACCCATGTGGAAATTGATATGTCGTTAAACAAACAAACCAAATCAAACTTCATGTCTGGCATTATTTTAAATTATTTTAATAAAACTTGGTTAATTTGAATAGATTTGTCACCCCCCCCAAAAAAAAAAAAAAAAAAAAAAAAATTATTTATTCCTTAGACATAAATTGACGAGGTGAAGTTGACTTTGTGAGGGGAGGGGGTCCTGTTTTTTCTTGAATGATGTGAAATTTTCAATTTCATTTCTAACTTGATGATTTAATTAATAACTTATTAAGCAGAGAGAGAGAGATGAGAGAGAGATGAGAGAGGGAGAGAGGAGAGTTAATAAAATAAAAATAAACCAAATCAATCCTAGAAAAAAAAAAAAAAAAGTTGTATTGGTGTTTACTTGAAGTTAATTGCTTCTGTCTGCAGCAAGTGTCCTTTTGACTCTTTCATCATCAATCTACATCGAATAGAAGAAAAATAGTTTTTTATTTATTCACTCATATTTTCGGTGTGGTGGTGGTGGAGGGGGAGTAGGCTTTTTTTTTTTTTGTCCCTGTCTCTGTCTGTTTCTCTGTCTCTCTGTTGCTGATTTCTCTTTGCTTTTGAAATAGTTTTATTATTGATTGAATTGTATTTCTGGGCTTTCTCTCTTTCTCACACACACTCTCTCTCTCTCTCTCTCTCTCTCTCTCTCTCCTCTCTCTCTCTCATCCTCTCTCTCAAAGATTTATTTTTATCATACTTGTATTTCGTCTCTCTCTCTCTCTAAAAATAGTTTTTATTATAGACTTATTTCTGGTCTCTCTCCTTTTACTCCCCTCTCATCTCTCTGGGCACTCTTTCTTTCTCTCACTTCTGTGGGTTTCTCCTCACTCTCTTTGAGCTTTCTCTCTCTCTATCTATCTCTCTCCCCATCTCTCTCTCTCTCTGGAAAGTTTGTATTATTGACATATTTTGGTACTCTTTCTCTCTCTCACTTTCTGTGGGTTTCTCCTCACTCTCTATGAGCTTTCCTTCTCCTCTCTCTCTCTCTCTCTCTTCTCTCTCTCAAGTTTGTATTATTGACATATTTCTGGGTACTCTTTCTCTCATTTTCTGTGGGTCTCTCACTCCTCTCTATGAGCTTTCTCTCTATATCTCTCTCACTCTCCCCCCTCTCTCTCTCTCTGATTCTCTGTCAATCTGTCTCTGTCTCTCTCCTTTTTAATATTCTATTCAGGTGTCATTTGCAAATAGATATTTATGAATATTTTCTGACAAACTTCGGTTATGGTTTTATTTCTTTTCTGTTTGTTTCTTTTTTTTTTTTTTTTATATCTATTTTCTAAAATCTCAATTGTCATAATCTGAAAGATCTCATTTCTTAGTCTTCTCTGTCAGCAGAACTTCAAATATGCTGACTGGACCCCCCCCCTCCCAGCAGAGGAGTCAGACCCCCCACCTCACCCCAAAACGGATGTCCTGTGTATGACACCAAAGTGCATCCGATGATGAAACTCCAGTGTAACATTTGGGTTTCAAATTAGCAGACACAAAAAGAGTTCACACCAGGGAAATGAAAAAAAAAATCAGACACCTGGTTACAGAAAAATACCACTCTATTATTGTGATGTTCTAACGTCCCTCTGGACTGGTCTCAAAACTGGAATATGTGAAATGGTATATACGTGAGTCGATGAAGGAAGATGTATTGTTTTAACAAATTATAGCCCACGCCCAACACCTCAGCACCTATATGATTGTCCAATCCTATTGCCCTTATGGCAAACCCAACCCTTTTTATCATATATGTGTTAGAAAGTGGTGGCGAAAGGTCTTGTCCTGGATTGAGTGTAAACTGCCTCCAATAGAGTTCTGGGAGTGTGGTGTACCCCTTCACAACCATTACTCCCAGTCCACTTTGATCTGGAGTGGGAGTACCTTTTAGGGTCCCATCTATGGTTTAAATAGAAAAAATGTGTTTAAAAAAATTGAGTTTGAAAAAAAATTAGAATACCATCAAGAGATGAATAAAATAAAACGTCTTTGGCATAAGATAAACCCAACAAGGATTGATATGCCGTAAAATGCAACCAAGCAACCAGTTCCAACAAATTCAGTTGTTCCTTGTCAGTCTGCTAGTAGCTCACTGACTGACTGACTCTTTTCAATAACCCTCAACTCTCTTGGACTGTTTCTCGCACCTACCGCAAGGTTCTCATTGACATTTTATAGAAAAAAAAAAATTTTTGAATAAAAAGGAGTAAGCAACTCAGTCAGTTAGAAGCCAAGCTAGCAAGATGCTGAGTCTCACTGCGCAGATTGTCTGGTCTGGGGATCTACGAATAAAGTAACATCATCGTAAATCGAAGTCTTGTGTTTATTACTAAAAACCAACAATACACAGGGCCTTCTGATAAGGAATGATCCCCAACAGAAACCAGACACGGAATCCTCTATAGAAGACCAGACGAGACCTTAGAAAGATATATATCAGGCCAGAAGAATAGACGGCCAGAGAAGAAGTAGTAAGAAAGGTATATAACGTTATATGCTGATTTGGCTTAGTGAAAAGACCAGTATATAACAATATACCTATTTTAGTGCCGGTAAAGAAGGCGCTAATGTTTTAGAAAAAAAAATGTATGAATAAAATTTTGATTTCACTGTTAAAATGACCAATGATGTTCAGGAAGAAAATTTCAGTGAATTTCTATATAAGATTTAACTGAATATAAGAAATTTCTAAGACAAAATGAAACCTATATTCAACGCACACACACACACACACACACACACACAACACACACAAAGTATGGAGTTGTTATTGTAGTTAATGGCTTGACAAAATCTGGATGAGGCTGTTTGTATTTCATTTCATAGCTAATGCTCTTAGGAAATGTATGAATCCTTCCTCAATCCTATTATAGGTAAATAGAAGAACAATCTGAGTCTGAGAGAAGGAAAAAACTCTGAATTCAAAACAAGGTATGGGGCTCTAATCTGTGTGTGTATTAAGTATTTAAGTGTATGTATATATACATATTCTTTAACATTGGTAGGTAGGTAGGTAGGTAGGTAAACTAGGAGAAGGAAAAAAACACTGACTTCAAAACACAAGAGGGTCATGGGGCTTGCTATTCAAGAGGCAATTGTGTTTTTTATGAGATGGAGTACCTCATAAAAGAACTCTATATAATTGCTCCAAGAAAATAAACAGAGAGAAAAAGAGCACAAATACACACACACACACATACATATATATATATTATAATATATATATATGCACACACACCACACACACATACATACATATATATGTGTATATATATATATATATATATATATATATATATGCACACACACATACATACATATATATGTGTGTATATATATATATATATATAATATATATATATATGCACACACACATACATATATATGTGTGTGTATATATATATATATATAATATATATGCACACACACATATATTATATGTGTATGTGTGTGTGTATGTATATATAATATTATATATATATATATGCACACACACATAAACATATTGTGTATGTGTGTGTATGTATATATGTGTGTATATATATATATATATATATGCACACATACATACATATATATGTGTGTGTAATAATATATATATATATATGCACACACACATACATATATAGTGTGTGTGTGTGTGTGTATGTATATATATATATATATATATATATATATATAATGCCCCCCATATATATATAGTGTCTGTGTATGTTTGCCTGTTTAATATTCATCACCTGATTTTTTTTTATATTGCTATCAGTCTTCTCATCTAAAGAATGTGCTGGGTGTCGGCCGGTGGGGGGGTGGTGGTAAAATGGTTAAGCAAGCTAGTCTCGTTAGATTCATTACTACTGAATAGTGAATTCATTGCCTGCGACCTTGTCACATCCATTCTGCCTGCTGGCCAAAACTATTAGTAAAATGACATTTCTCATTGTGATGTAATGGTTAGCCAGTTCAATCCTGGATGCGCCCAAAACTGGTAGACCTTGTGTCACATCCACCCATAGTGAACAGGTTAGGTTAAATACCTATCTGGTTGTGTGCAGATTATCAACCATTATTAGTGAGTTTGTTTGTGCTCATTGGGTGCCATGATTGATGCCTTAGGGCCCCAACTAAGCTAGCTTAGTTAAATAGGCTTACATTTTATATATTTTATTATGATAATTGAAACTGCGAAACCTGCCCAATAGTTCCCCACTGTTGATGACTTGCATACCAGCCTCGCGTTTGTGTACCCACAACTTTTGAGTTTCAGTAAGTGACCTTGAGCCCTGAAATTGTACATGTTTTAAGCATCAACACTCTTGGCACATTATTTCTCAACATTTCTTTAAACCTTTCTTCTTAAGGGTGTTGGCGGTCCTAATAATAGCAACTGCAAGTTAATTACAATAGAACGATTTATTTTAATGGGTTGCTACAAGTAGGTAGTATGCTGTGTCCCATCCCCCCCCATTGTTGTGGACCGTTAGATAACGTCTTAGGCAAATCTATTTCACCTTCTGGTCCACACTTGTTATTCTATAAGGATGGCTTTGGCATCAAAATAACCCACAAAATTTGATTTGTCATTTAAAAAAAATAACCAAACCACACCTTTCAAATGGGGTGGGGAGTACGTTTAATTTTAAAGATTTTTAAAAAAATCCTATAAAAGTAGATATATAAAATTTTCAATAAAAGCTATTAGTGGAAATTTTTTTGTTTTTATTGAAGAATTATTATAAATCTAGAAAATAGAAAAAAATGTTTTTTTTTGCTCTTCAGTTCCTTGATTGACTTATATTTGAATAGATATGAAAATCAATACACCTTGTGGGGCCCCGTTGTTGAGTTCCTATCTCACACTAGTGGACCCCCTATAGGTATGATATTGATTTTCATATCTATTCAAATTATAAAGTTCAACAAAGGACTGAAGAGAAAAAAAAAAAAACATTTTTTTTCTATTTTCTAGATTTATAAATTCTTCAATAAAAACAAAAAATGTTCCACTAATGAGCTTTTTATGGAAATTTAATATATCTACTTTTATAGGATTTTTTTAATCTTTAAAAAATTAAAAGTAACTCCCCACCCCATTTGAAAGGTGTTGGTTTGGTTACTTTTTTTTTAAATGACAAATCAAATTTGTGGGTTATTTTGATGCCAAGCCATCTTATTAGAATAAACAAGTGTGGCGACCAAAGAAGGTGAAATAAGTTTGCCTAATGAGTTACTTAAGGTACCACACAACTTGAGGGGGATGGGAACAGCATATACCTACTTGTAGCAACATTAATTAAAATGTTCTATTGTATTTAACTTCAGTTGCTATTATTAGCCACCCCAACGACCTTAAGAGATAAGTGTTTAGAAGAAATTTGAGAAATAATGTTGCCAAGAGTGTTGATCTTTAAAAACATGTACATTTTCAGGTCAAGATCACTACTGAAACTCAAAAGTTGGTACACAAACCGAGCGTTGAGTATGCAAGTCATCAACAGTGGGGACATTGCAGGTTTCCAGTTTCACATTATCATAATATATATAAAATGTAGCTATTTACTAAGCTAAGCTTATTGGGCATCTAAGGCATCAAATCATTTGGGGCACCCAATGAGAAACAAACTCACTAATTAATGGTTTGATAATCTGCCACACAACCAGATAGGTATTTACCTACCTGCCTATGGGTAGGATGTGACACAGGTCACCAGTGTTGGGGCATCCAGGATTGAACTTGGCTAACCATGGACATCACAATGAGACAATGTCATTTAACCTAATCAGTTTGCCACAGGTAGAATGGATGTGACAAGTGGTCGCCAAGGATGAATTCACTTATTCAGTAGTATGAATCTACGAGACTAGCTGCTACCATTTTTCGCCGACACCCCCCCACCGGCCGACACCCAGCACATTTCTTTAGATAGAAGACTGATAGCAATATAAAAAAAAATCAGGTGATGAAATATTAAACAGCAAACATACACAGACACTATATTATATGAGTGGGGGGGGGCATATATATATATATATATATATATATATATATACATACACAACACACACCACACAACATATATATGTATGTGTGTTGTGCATATTATATAATATATATATACACCACACATATATATTGTATGTATTGTGTGCCATATATATAATATATATATATATATGCACATATTTATACACACACCACACACACATACACATATATATATGTGTTGTGCATATATATATATATATATATATATATTATACACACACACATGACATCATATGATCTTAAATATGTCGTTTTAGATAATATATATATATATATATATATACACACAACATCATACCAATGCATATTGGATTTGTAAAGTTGTAGACATTTTAATATTAATATATATATATATATACACACATATGCATTAATGCTATTATGTTCTGTTGTAGAGTATAATATATAATTTGAATGTATATATATATATTATACACACATATATATGTATGTATGTGTGTGTGTGTGTGTGCATATATANTATATAATATAATTGAATTCCTTTACTTCTCTCCCCTAGCTATAGGTAAATAGTAGAGCAGTGTGAGCTTCAATAAGGCAACCAATCTAGGAGAAGAAAAAAAACTCTGAGGAGTATTGTTCAGAGGAATCTGAGGTTCACTATTGGTGATTCTTCCGTTATAAGCTTATCTCACCCCCCCCAAAAAAAATATGTGACTGGGTTATAAGCATACTCTTGGAACTACCAACAAAATCCCCTGCGTAACAGTCTAGCAATTCAATTCTTTTACTAAGCACTCACACACAATGTATGACGAGTAGATCTTTATTTATTATTTATATATATATATGTACACATCACATTTTCAATTCTAATGTTATCTTGGAGCCATTCTGGTAAATAGGACTATGCAGGTATGAGTTTCTCAATTACTAGGCTTCCCCATAAACTATTACCTTCATGGTAGAATATAGAGAGAGGGGGGTATAGAGAGAGGGAGAATATATATAGAGAGAGGGGGAATAGAGAGAAGAGAGAGAGAGAGAGAGAGAGAGAGAGAGGAGAGAAGAGAGGGAGAGAGAGAGAATGATTTTGAAACAAAGATAAGTAGATATTTTAGTTTTTGTGTTTTCTTCTAAGATAGATAGATGTTCAAGCACATAAGAAAAAAAAATCAAATCTCATATACTTAGTTTTATATAAGCAAACACTGTTATTATAGATTAGGGAACCAGCTTTCATTATTATATGGCAATGCATTTACTTAAAATATACAGATATTCCGAAAGCAATTATATATATATATATATATATTATGTATTTATACACACACACCCACACACACACACACATATATATATATATATATATATATATATATATATATATTATACACACACACATGCATATATAGGATTCTTTTAAAAATATGTAGACATTTTGAAAATGTATATATATATATTTATACACACATATATACATACACATGCATATTAGGATTCTTTTAAAAATATGTAGACATTTTGAAAATGTATATATATATAAATACACACATATATACATACACATGCATATTAGGATTCTTTTAAAAATATATAGACATTTTGAAATGTATATATATATATTATACACACATATATATATACACATGCATATTTAGGATTCTTTTAAAAATTATAGACATTTTGAAAATTATATATACACACACACACACACATATATATTTTTAACACACACACACATATATATATATTTATACACACACACAATATGCTGTAGATAGAAGGAAATGGTTAAAATGATCACTCAAACAAGTCACAGGTGGTACGTTTCGTCTGTATGCACAGACTTTCCAGCCGATCTGAACTTTATTGAAGCAAAGCATATGTTTAAATACATGTGGTGGTGGCGGTGTCGGGGAGGTCAAGGGGTGAGTGTGTAGTGATGTGAGCTAAGGAGGAGCGGGGGTTGTGGGGTAGGATCAGTTGAAATGGAGGGGTAGAAGGATGTTTGTTAGAAGTGCTGGGGCGGTGGCAGTGGTGAGAAGGGTCAATTAGTGTGGGTGTATATTGATTATGTGAGAAAGGGGAGGTCAAGGGGGTGAGTGTGTAGTGATGTGAGAGTAAGGAGGAGTTATATTATATATATATATATGTATGTGTGTGTGTGTGTATTTGTGCTCTTTTTCTCTCTGTTTATTTTCTTGGAGCAATTATATAGAGTTCTTTTATGAGGTACTCCATCTCATAAAAAACACAATTGCTCTTGAATAGCAAGCCCCATGACCCTCTTGGTTTTGAAGTCAGTGTTTTTTCCTTCTCCTAGTTTACCTACCTACCTACCTACCTACCAATGTTAAAGAATATGTATATATACATACACTTAAATACTTAATACACACACAGATTAGAGCCCCATACCTTGTTTTGAATTCAGAGTTTTTCCTTCTCTCAGACTCAGATTGTTCTTCTATTTACCTATAATAGGATTGAGGGAAGGATTCATACATTTCCTAAGAGCATTAGCATGAAATGAAATACAAACAGCCTCATCCAGGATTTTGTCAAGTCCATTAACTACAATAACAACTCCATACTTTGTGTGGTGTGTGTGTGTGTGGTGTGTGTGTGTGCGTTGATATAGGTTTTCATTTTTGTCTTAGAAATTTCTTATATTCAGTTAAATCTTATATAGAAATTCACTGAAATTTTCTTCCTGAACATCATTGGTCATTTTAACAGTGAAATCAAAATTTTATTCATACATTTTTTTTTCTAAAAACATAGCGCCTTCTTTACCGGCACTAAATAGGTATATGTTATATACTGGTCTTTTCACTAAGCCAAATCAGCATATAACGTTATATACCTTTCTTACTACTTCTTACTCTGGCCGTCTATTCTTCTGGCCTGATATATCTTCTAAGGTCTCGTCTGGTCTTCTATAGAGGATTCCGTGTCTGGTTTCTGTTGGGGATCATTCCTTATCAGAAGCCCTGTGTCATTGTTGGTTTTTAGTAATAAACACAAGACTTCGATTTACGATGATGTTACTTTATTCGTAGATCCCCAGACCAGACAATCTGCGCAGTGAGACTCACATCTTGCTAGCTTGGCTTCTAACTGACTGAGTTGCTTACTCCTTTTTATTCAAAAATTTTTTTTTTTTCTATAAAATGTCAATGAGAACCCTTGCGGTAGGTGCGAGAAACAGTCCCAAGAGAGTTGAGGGTTATTGAAAAGAGTCAGTCAGTCAGTGAGCTACTAGCAGACTGACAAGGAACAACTGAAATTTGTTGGAACTGGTTGCTTGGTTGCATTTTACGGCATATCAATCCTTGTTGGGTTATCTTATGCCAAAGACGTTTTATTTTATTCATTCTTTGATGGTATTCTAATTTTTTTCAAACTCAATTTTTTTAAACACATTTTTTCTATTTAAACCATAGATGGGACCCTAAAAGGTACTCCCACTCCAGATCAAAGTGGACCTGGGAGTAATGGTGATGAAGGGGTACACCACACCTCCCAGAACTCTATTGGAGGCAGTTTAACATCATACCCAGGACAAGACCTTTCGCCACCACTTTCTAACACATATATGATAAAAAGGGTTGGGGTTTGCCATAAGGGCAATAGGATTGGGACAATCATATAGGTGCTGAGGTGTTGGAGCTGGGCTATAATTTGTTAAACAATACATCTTCCTTCATCGACTCACGTATACCATTTCACATATTCCAGTTTTTGAGACCAGTCCAGAGGGACGTTAGAACATCACAATAATAGAGTGGTATTTTTCTGTAACCAGGTGTCTGATTTTTTTTTTCATTTTCCTGGTGTGAACTCCTTTTTGTGTCTGCTAATTGAAACCCCACAATGTTACACTGGAGTTTCATCATCGGATGCACTTTGGTGTCATACACAGGACATCCGTTTTTGGGTGAGGTGGGGGGTCTGACTCCTCTGCTGGGAGGGGGGGGGTCCAGTCAGCATATTTGAAGTTCTGCTGACAGAGAAGACTAAGAAATGAGATCTTTCAGATATGACAATGAGATTTTAGAAAATAGATTAAAAAAAAAAAAAAAAAAAAAAGAAACAAACAGAAAAGAAATAAAACCATAACCGAAGTTGTCAGAAAATATTCATAAATATCTATTTGCAAATGACACCTGAATGAATATTAAAAAGGAGAGAGACAGAGACAGATTGACAGAGAATCAGAGAGAGAGAGAGAGGGGGGAGAGTGAGGGAGAGATATAGAGAGAGAAAGCTCATAGAGAGTGAGGAGAACCCACAGAAAATGAGAGAAAGAGTACCCAGAAATATGTCAATAATACAAACTTGAGAGAGAGAGGAGAAGAGAGAGAGAGAGAGAGAGAGAAAGCTCATAGAGAGTGAGGAGAACCCACAGAAAGTGAGAGAGAGAAAGAGTACCCAGAAATATGTCAATAATACAAACTTTCCAGAGAGAGAGAGAGATGGGAGAGAGAGATAGAGAGAGAGAAAGCTCATAGAGAGTGAGGAGAACCCACAGAAAGTGAGAGAAAGAAAGAGTGCCCAGAGAGAGAGAGGGGAGTAAAAGGAGAGAGACCAGAAATAAGTCTATAATAAAAACTATTTTTAGAGAGAGAGAGAGACGAAATACAAGTATGATAAAAAATAAATCTTTGAGAGAGAGAGAGAGAGAGAGAGAGATGAGAGAGAGAGAGAAGAGAGAGAGAGAGAGAGAGTGTGTGTGAGAAAGAGAGAAAGCCCAGAAATACAATTCAATAAAAAAACTATTTCAAAAGCAAAGAGAAATCAGCAACAGAGAGACAGAGAAACAGACAGAGACAGGACAAAAAAAAAAAAAAGCCTACTCCCCCTCCACCACCACCACCACCCCGAAATATGAGTGAATAATAAAAAACTATTTTCTTCTATTCGATGTTAGATGATGATGAAAGAGTCAAAAGGACACTTGCTGCAGACAGAAGCAATTAACTCAAGTAAACCAATACAACTTTTTTTTTTTTTTTTTCTAGGATTGATTTGGTTTATTTTTTTATTTTTATTAACTCTCTCTCTCCCTCTCTCATCTCTCTCTCATCTCTCTCTCTCTGCTTAATAAAGTTATTAATTAAATCATCAAGTTAGAAATGAAATGAAAATTTCACATCATTCAAGAAAAAAACAGGACCCCCTCCCCTCACAAAGTCAACTTCACCTCGTCAATTTATGTCTAAGGAATAAATAATTTTTTTTTTTTTTTTTTTTTTTTTTTTGGGGGGGGGTGACAAATCTATTCAAATTAACCAAGTTTATTAAAATAATTAAAATAATGCCAGACATGAAGTTTGATTTGGTTTGTTTGTTTAACGACATATCAATTTCCCATGGGTTAATTAAAGTCGAAATTTGATACTAATAATTCATACACAATTATATGGCTTCTATAAGACTTTGATATAAAATACAAAAAAAGGTTCTTTTTTTTTTCTAACCCCCCCCCGCCCCAAGATATGGGCAAACAGTAGAGCAGTCTTTAGTCTTGAGAAGGCAACCAGCCTAGAAGAAGGAAAACTAAATTTGGTAATTTATGAGGAAGTGCGTCCCGGTCTCCTGCCTCAGAAATTGCTACCCGGTGACTATTAAAATAACGTCCGCAGCTATGTCGTCTCAGTGGTGTTACTTGAAAGAAAACAACCAACTTAGGGCGTTAAATGTATTTTAGAAGGAGGAGGGCTTCTCTCTTTTTGTCGTAATTCTTATTTATTGTAATTTGTTTAGAAATTTATTTATAGAAATTTGTCGTAATTCTTGTTTATTTATAGAAATTTGTCGTAATTCTTGTTCAGATATGAAGATGTATATCTATCTATTTACCTCAATTTGTTCATTTTTTACTTTGTTTATATATATCTATCCACCCATCTCTATTTGTTCATAAAGAGAAGTTTTATGTTTGAACAACAGCAGCTAAGCACTACTGACTGGTGCCCAAAGCAGCTGATATTTATGGAATACACCATTCATGTATTTGGGTGATTCCATTCTTTGAGTCCTGATTGGCTGCTTGGTTTCTATGTTGTTATGAGGTTTCATAAATACTCTGGAATTCTGCAGTAGGATTGCAACAAGGTTAGATCTGTATTGACTTACAGCTTCCTTGTTGCCTTGTCTTACCAATTCGACAGTAATTGGAACTCAGTATGTTTATTCTACAAATTGTAATAATTCACAAACAATTATATGGTTTCAAGTAACTAATATTTAATTATGACGTAGAATCAATGTCTGTCTGTAACTGAAACGATGTCACTGCTTATGTCAGAAAACCCTCAGGTATATGCATAAGTTTATCAATGAATATTTAATTTATACTCAAAATCATTTATACATAGAATAAATCTTATTTATTAATGATGTCTATGAAAATCTTAGAATTGTCTCAAAAACGAGCCCAAGTTAAGAGTTACTATCACTCCGAGACAGCATCAACCTGGGAGTAATGGCAATAGTTGACTGTACTCTCCACATCTCCAGAATTGTAGCAGTTTAGTATCATACGCAAATTACCACCTCTGAGGAGGGGTGACTCATCCCTCTGCAGAGGGCCAGCATACTTTCAACCTTGCCACCATTAATTTTGAGATATTAGATTACTTTTATTCAAATTCATTTTTACAGCAGAATATACGCTATTACTAAAATCCCAATTTAAACCACGTGGGTATCAGATTATCAATATTAAATGTAAAGGGTCATCTATCTCTTAAGTTTTCACCTCAGTTTCAAGAAACTGATTTGCAAATCTAGATCTAATATCAAAATGTCCCCTTGGAACCACGGGTTGATATATTCGAATAGACAGTGTTTCCCAAATGAATAAAAAGGAAAGTGCCATTCTTTAACGTTGGCAGACATTTGAGAAAATCTGTTGTTTTAGCAATTTATAAATCAAAAACTTATTTATCTTAATGATAAGACAGAAGAAAAATAAATCTGGTTATTTATTAAGGTTTGTTTAGTTTGGCTCAAAGCCACAAGTATGAGGGGGAACCAGCAAGAATTGAACTCATTATCAACAGTGTGATAGTCTCGCTCAATAACTATCACACCACTTAAGGTGACCTAAAAACTCAGCTTCTTCAATACCATGTCATCTCTAAGATCAAATTATCACTCTGATGCATTTTTGTCTAAGATCAAAATATCAATCTCCTAGATTTCAACCCAGGATCAAAGTGCCCCACCCTTACATTTCTACCACTGATCAAAGTGTCCCACCCTTACATTTCTACCCCTGATCAAAGTGTCTCACCCTTACATTTCTACCCCTGATCAAAGTGTCTCACCCTTACATTCTACTCAGGTTCAAAGTGTCCCACCCATACATTTCTACCAGGATCAAAGTGTCCCACCCATACATTTCTACCCAGGATCAAAGTGTCCGACCCTTACATTCTACCCAGAATCAAAGTATCCCACCCTTACATTTCTACCCAGGATCAAAGTGTCCCACCCTTACATTTCTACCCAGGATCAAACTGTCCCACCCTTACATTTCTACCCAGGATCAAACTGTCCCACCCTTACATTTCTACCCAGGATCAAAGTGTCCCACCCTTACATTTCTACCCAGGATCAAAGTGTCCCACCCTTACATTTCTACCCAGGATCAAAGTGTCCCACCCTTACATTTCTACCAGGATCAAAGTGTCCCACCCTTACATTTCTACCCAGGATCAAAAAGTGTCCCACCCTTACATTTCTACCAGGATCAAAGTGTCCCACCCATACATTTCTATCCAGGATTAAAAGTGTCCCACCCTTACATTTCTACCCTGATCAAAGTGTCCCACCCTTACATTTCTATCCCTGATCAAAGTGTACCCTTCCCACCCTTACATTTCTACCCAGGATCAAAGTGTCCCACCCATACATTTCTATCCAGGATTAAAGTGTCCCACCCATACATTTCTACCCCTGATCAAAGTGTCCCACCCTTACATTTCTACCCAGGATCAAAGTGTCCCACCCTTACATTTCTACCCAGGATCAAAGTGTCCCACCCTTACATTTCTACCCAGGATCAAAGTGTCCCACCCTTACATTTCTACCCAGGATCAAAGTTCCCACCCTACATTTCTACCCAGGAGTGTCCCAACCTTACATTTCTACCAGGATCAAAGTGTCCCACCCTTACATTTCTACCCAGGATCAAAGTGTCCCACCCTTACATTTCTACCCAGGATCAAAGTGTCCCACCCTTACATTTCTACCCAAAGTGTCCCACCCTTACATTCTACCAGGATTAAAGTGTCCCACCCTTACATTTCTACTCAGTATCAATCAGTGATTGTTCTGCTCTTTCAGTAGCAAGTATTTTTGTATGGGACAGAATTGTTTCTCCCCACCTCATAACCACTCATTTTGAATCCATAGTTTTTCTTTCTCCTGGATTGGTTTGTCTACTTACCAATTCCAGAGTGCCCAATCTGCCCTACTATTCACCTATTTCTTTTAAGCGAAAACAAATAGACTTATGCCTTTCCTACGAGCATTAGTATGAAGAGAAATGCAAACAGCTCCATTCAGGATTTGAACTTTGCTTGCAGAGTTTAAACATTAGCCCACCTGCACCTCCATCAAAAGCAGAACTACATTTTCTTTCAACCAACAATTCACTGATAAGTAGCATTTTTAGGTGCACTTTGCACAGAAATATACAACGAATATAATCATGTCTGCTACCGTTCAGGAAAACAGGAAAAGAAAAAGAAAAAGATAACAGATAGCAAATACATGATAAACTTTTTTTTTTGTTCTAACAAAAATAAGTTCCGTTCGGATAACATACGAAGGTAAATCAATATGCTCACATCCTGATTTGTGTGCTTGACATGGAATAAGATATATATATATATATATATATATATAAAATATTCTTGGTCTACAAAAAAAAAGAAAAAGAAAGTTGTTCACAGTTAAATACTGGTTGTAAAAAATATATTCTAAAACAATGGTTCTCAACCTTTTTGTTTCTAATTCTTTTACCCTTATCTCGGATATCACCCCTAACGTTTCAAGTCCAACTTAAAAGATGAATTACAAATTAGTAAAAATGAGTAAAGTCGTCAGGGTGGCCTAAAGTTGGTATCAGCCCGACAGCGAAAGAGTTTATCTCCTTCTCAATAGCACTAAACCAAGGAGATTGTTTTGGCGTCTGAGGTGGAGTGCTACACCTACCGTCAGCTCTTCACTTAACTGCACAGATCCCTGTGTTACTCATATGCTGAGTTGGTGAACCAGGAACCTTGTTGTTACTCTACATGTAATATTGAAAATCTTTTATCTTGTTCACAGTTAAATACTGGTTGTAAAACAATCGTTCTCAACCTTTTTTTTCTTTTTCTAATGCTTTTACTCTTATCTAGCCCTAGCACCTATATGATTTTCCCAACCCTATTGCCCTTATGGCAAGCCCCAACCCCTTTTTATCAAATGGGTGCTAGAAGGCGGTGGCTGCGGGTCTACATGCCTGGGGAATGACGTTAAAATCTATCTGATGGTGAGGTTCCAGTTTTGGAGGTTTGGGGAATGTGGATCATCCCTTCATCACCATTGCTCCCTGGTCCACTCTGACCCGGAGTGGTAGTACCTGTAAGGGTCCCATCTATGGTTTAAATAGAAAAATGTATTTATAAAAAAATTGTATTATCCATTAAGAATTGATTTATTTCAAAACTTTATCGGCATTAAATGACCCACTGAGATTGATATGCCATAAAACAAAACAAACCAAAACCAAAACCAAAATGTTCTTATTTAAGATGTCATCCCAACGATCCAAGATTGTCCAATTCAAAAGATGAATTAAAAATACTCTACATATAATAATGAAAATCCTTTATCTCTATACAATGGAACTGGTATTGCCAGTTTTTTTTTTTTTTTTTTTCTCCATATTAGTAATGTTGGATTTTGTGTCAAGTATTCAGCTCTGTTACAAGTTGAATGCATAACTGTGGGATAACTTCTACATCTTCTCTCTCCCGTGTGCAGGCAGGGCTCTACGAGGAGTGAGCTGTTCTTTAAGGCCTGCCCTGTTATGCGGGAATAACCTGGACAGGGCTCAAGGGATTTTCGATGGACGAGGGCATGTTGATATATCAGTTCTCTCTGTGGGGTGTCTAATTGCTGCATGCGCATCATTTCTGGGAGATGCTGGCAGATTGGGATGCATGGATTGCTAGGCAGGACTTGTTAGCTCAGGCATCGCACTTGGCATTGGGGGTGGGGGTTTTGCTTTGACTTCACACTTCCTCAAGAAATAATCAGAGACATCCCTCGTAAAGTAAAAGTGGTCGACGACACTTTACTCTTTGACAAAAGCATAGAGGAGGCATTCTACCATACCCTTGATTACTTGTCACTATGTGAGAAAAATGGAATTGTCATTAACAAAGATTGTTGAGAATTTTGTGATATAAGGCGTGTGCGAGATGTCCACTTCTACTTATAGACTCGCCAATAAGCACGTGACCAACCTATTGTCCAATCACTGGCAGTGCTCTGCTGCTGATATTATTATTTATACTGGCCTTTTCTGGTCATACTAGCATTACTACTTGGATCTTCTTGGATTACGGAACATAGTATTATATCACAGGACTTATTCACTTACCGAAGGATTCTATATCACAGGACTTATTTACTTACTGAAGGATTCTATATCACAGGACTTATTCACTTACTGAAGGATTCTATAACTCGGGACTTATTTACTTTAAGTTCTTTACAACTGGCTAAGGATGGCGGCCAGATACTTAAAGATAAATTCCAATTTTGCCAGGATACAGTTCAATTTGGGGGCCTCCAAATAACACCATCAAGAGTGACCCTTCTGAAACTTTGCTGAATGCATAACTGGGGGATAACTTCTACAAGTAATTGTAATTTGGTTCTTAAGTTTTTAACTAACAAGAAGCATCAGTTCCATGCAGGTTTAGCTCAGTCGGTAGAGTGTTCGACTAGGATTAGGAACTGCTAAGTTCCATGTTTGATACTGGCCCTCACCAACTCAGCGTATGAGTAGCACAGGGATCTGTGTGGTAAAGTGAGGAGCTGATGGTAGGTGTGGCGCCACGCCTCAGACACAAAAACAATCTCCTTGGTCTAGCGATATTGAAAAGGGGATAGACTCCTTCGCTGTCTGGCTGATACCAATTTTAGGCCACCCCGACAGCTTTACTTTTACTTACTTATAAGGAAAATGAAAATAACAGTTCAATAATTGTTATTTGTCAATATAAACGTGGTAGGAGTCTTCATTTGGGACGAAACATCTGTTTAGAGCAGAGTCTTTCAACCTTTGTCGTCTCACAGCACAGTGAGCTGGGCAATAAATTGATTGAGGTACACCATCAATAAATAAACATATAATTATTTTATCATTTAGATTTTAAAAGAAAAGGAATAGTGAAAATGTGCTACAAGTGTTATTGAAGTCAGTTAGCCTACTGTTGGTTTGAATAACAGCAGCTAAGTACAACTGAAGCAGTGTCCAAGACAGTTGATATAAATAGGACTCAAGAATGATCCATCCATGAATCTGGGTGATTTGGGTGATTCCACACCTTGAGTTCTGATTGGCTGCTTGACTGCTTGATTTGAATGACATTGTGGAGTCTTATATATACTCTGTCATTCTGCAGTGGATTTTGTGGCTTTCGGGATTGTATTGGGTTACAACCGTTTGCTGCCTTGTCTTCCCAGTTCGATGGTAATTGGACTTTAATTATTCTTCAAGTGTAAAATAAAACAACGTAATTTTATTTCTAAAGGTAGATTTTTAATCATGGCAAACACAAACGTAGATAAAAAAAAAAAAATATTAAAGTAATAGAATAAAAATATAAGAGGATGATCAACCGTCCTCAACTCTCACGGCACACCCACGGAAGCTTCACGGTAGACTAGTGCCTTAAACGAATAACATGTTTTTACATTAAAGACATTATATTTTTTAGTTATTTATTTATGTTGTCACTTTAAATTTTAAATGAAAAGGAATAGTGAAAATGTGCTACAAGTGTAAAAGAAAACAATGTCATTTTATTTCTAAAAGGTAGATTTTTAATCATGGCAAACAAATATTAAATTAAGAGAATAAAAATATAAGAGTATTATCAACTGTATTCAACACTCATGGCACATCTACGGAAGCTTCATGATACACAAGTGTGCTACGGCACACTGGTTGAAAAACTCTGGTCTAGAGTTTTGTGTTGAATTATATTACAGTTACTTTTCCGAGCAATTATAATAGTCAGTATCCACTGGGATCATTTTCAGTGTTGTAATAAGGTTCAAGTGTTTTAACTCTTAACATCCTGTTGAGAATTTTCTAAGTCCAGAGCATTCCTATAAGAATATATTTAAAAAAATGGTTAAAAATTACTTTTGCATCTAAAGTTACCTGTTATTTCCCTTAAATCAAAGACATCTAAATATGTTTAATATTACATTTAAACAAAGGCTAACATTTGGGGTGGATTAGGAAAATGAATGAGATTTCTGGTCAGGTGGAATGAGGTGGTATAGGACTTTAAGAGTTAAGAGAATGGAAGTACAAATTCTAGCATTATGTCAAAGGAAAAACAAGTACTGATTTTACCATTGTTATTTGTCAATAAAAAGGTGGTAGGAGTCTTCTCTTGGCAGATAACAATCTGTCTAGAGTCTTGTGTTGAATTTATTAGTTACCTTCCTGACTAAATCTGACACTTACCCTAGTCAATGGCCGGCATTGGTTGGTTGGTTTTGTTTTACGGCATATCAACCCTTTTTGGGTTATTTAATGATAATCAAGTCATTTTCATATTAGGTTACTTACAGTATCTGCTGTTGCTTAAATGGTCCCCCATCTAAGTATTGAAAAGGCTCATCACTGTTTAACTTCAGTGATCTTGCATGAACAAGTGCTTTCAACGTGACTTGGCCATAAGTGACCGGCCGTCATTGGAATCTTGAATTAAATTGTGCCAAGAGTTTGCGTTTGAACACAATTGGTGGCCAGGATTTTTGTATAGAGACATTTTTACATAGGCAACTTGGCAGTCTCTTCCCAATTGGAAGATTAGCATAAAACTGGCTTTAACTCTATTATTTTTCACTCTATATCAATACTTAATTACCAGTTGAAATAATTATATCTTTCTGACTGTTGTAATTTTGTTATTTAACTTTTAAGTTCTACCATTGTGTAAAGAAAATGGAAATACCAATTCCTCCATTGTTATTTGTCAATAAAAAGGTGGTAGGAGTCTTTCATGAGAGTTAATATTTGACCCGAGTCTGATGGTAACACTAGCACAATATCAAGTTGTCTAAAGTAACGGCTATAAATCCGGTTCATTTTTGTCTCTTTGTAATAATAAATTATAATTTGAAAATGAGAGAAAAAGAATCAATAAAAATAAGAGGAAAAGTAAAAAAAAAAATTGAAAAAATGATTGAAAAATAACAGAAAAGGAAAAAAAAGCAAAGAAAACAATAAAAAACAGAAAAGAAAAAGAGGGAGAAAACAGAAAAGGATAGAGAAGAAAAAAACAGAAAAGGATAGAGAAGAAGAAAAAACAGAAAAGGATAGAGAAGAAGAAAAAAACAGAAAAGGAGAGAAGAAGAAAAAACAGAAAAGGATAGAGAAGAAAAGGAAAGTGTAGAAAAGAAAGAAGAAAAGGAAAAAAAAACAGAAAAAGAAAAAGAATAAGAAAAAAGACAAAAAAGAAAAGAAAAAAAACAGAAAAAGAAAAAGAATAAGAAAAAAGACAAAAAAAGGAAAGAGAAAAAGACAGAAAAAATGAGAAAACAGAAAATAAAAACAAAAAACAGAAAAGGAAAAACAAAACAAAAAAAAAACAAGAGAAGAGACCAAAATAAAATGAAGTTAAACACTTGAATATGTTAACACTTGCGGTCGTTTGTGAGACTGGAGACTGTGAAGATGTTGCTAAATCATCTTTTGTACATCAATATTGTACAACAAAAAGGATTGCAATGGCATCACTCACCTGCAAAAAATAAAGAAGTAAAAAATAAATTAAAAAATAAATATAAAAACAAAATTCAAAAATAAAGATTTTAAAGTTTGACAGATACTGAATGCTCATTGCATTGAGAAGAAAAAAACAAAACAAAATAAACAAACAGTAAATCATAAATCAGACAATCATAAAACGAGGAACATCTGTCCGCCGTGTGAACACCGTGTGTATGTCTCTATATTGATTTAACAGTGTGGATAGATTTCAACATATGCATCGTTTGTCCAATTTTTCTCAGTCGTGTTGTGAGACATGGTCGATATTTCTGAAGCCAGTCACAGAGTTTTTCCCCCCCAGACTTAGATCCCCAGAGTCTACGTTACCGTCTCAAAAGACATAGGCATCATTGTTCCGTTACAACCTTTGGTGATCTTTGGCGATCTTTTAACCTTTGAAAAATATCTGTCGGAAATATAAAGAGTGATATTGACAAAGCTTACAATGAACAACTGGTCGCTTGACTGAAACGGGTAACTTTTTTAGGGTTTTTTTTTTTTTTTTTATATGGTTGATTGGAAAAAGTCAAGGCCTCATCAATTTGTGTAGGAAAGAATTGTATTTGTCAGCAAACAAGACGACTTTACTTGTCTGTATTTACAAGATTAGAGTGTGTGTCCATGTGTAGGAGTCCACAGGAGAATGTCACTTATGAGTTTGTCCTTACTTCTCTAGCAGTGTCCACCAACCTGGAAAATCATTTTTAATAGTTGGACTTTACTTGTCTGTATTTATAAGATTAGAGTTGATGTAAATAATTTTGATGTTTTTGGACTGTTGTCCTCATCTTTATTGTGGTATGTATAAACACAACATTTTGGTTGGTCTATTCTCCGGCCTTGCTCAGGTGTTCCCTGTGTATCCAAGCATCATCATGACCCAACCTGGGAAATCATTTTTAATAATTGGACTCAGGTATGTCCATGTGTAAGTGTAGGTGTCCACAGGAGAATGTCACTTATGAGTTTGTCCTTGCTTCTCTAGCAGAGTCTAGCATGACTTAGTCATCTTACTTGGATGGTTTGTGTGATAGGAGGCAAGTGGCTGTACAGCTGTGTTTTTTTTTTTTTGTGGGGTGCCGCTTCCAGGATTTATTCAAGTCAGCATGCAACTGTTCTCAGCACGGTATCCAGTTATATGTAAGTTTATTGTCGGCCAACACTGGTGTGTCCATGTGTAGGAGTCCACAGGAGAATGTCACTTATGAGTTTGTCCTTACTTCTCTAGCAGTGTCCACCAACCTGGAAAATCATTTTTAATAGTTGGAATTTACTTATCTGTATTTATAAGATGAGAGTTGATGTGAATAATTTTGATGTTTTTGGACTGTTGTCCTCATCTTTATGGTGGTATGTATAAAGACAACATTTTGGTTGCTCTACTCTCCTTCCTTCCTCAGGTATTTCCGAGCATAGTAATGACCCAAACTGGGAAATCATTTTGAATAGTTTGAATATATAGGAAATGCTAATAAACAATTATTTTTTTCCCTAAATGATCGTGATCTTTCTCATGACATGTCGCAATGATAGGCATGCAAAAACAATGTCATTATTTGAATAAAATCTTTAAAAGTTCTTTGGCGCCTTGTTTGATCCACTGACAAACTATTAAAAATGATTTCTCAGATTGGGTCATTAACATACATGGATACACACCGTTTGGTTTGTTTTATGGCATATCAATCTCAGTGGGTCATTTAATGCCGACAAAATTTTGAAATAAGATTCATTCTTAATGGATACTCAATTTTTTTTATAAACATTTTTCTATTTAACCCATAGATGGGACTCTAACAGGTTCTACCACTCCGGGTCAGAGTGGACCAGAGAGCAATGGTGATGAAGTGGTGCTCCACATTCCCCAAACCTCCAGAACTGGAACCTCACCATCAGATAGACTTTAATTGCATACCCAGGACATGAAGACCCTCAGCCACTGCTTTCTAGCATATATATATGATAAATGGACACACAGGGAACACCCAAGGAAGGCCGGAGTATACAATGGCTGGAACGTTGTGTTTATTGTTGAAATTCACTTTAGTCAGTACAAATTAACACTAACAGACTCTAATCTTATTATAATGGAGATTGTGTGTTTTTCTGTCTGTAACCGAAACTATATTACTAATCGAGTCACAATTAACATAGTTATTTGCATCACATTCTCCATGATTTTATTTATATTTAAACCTCAATTATTAATTTTTATTAGTGTTGTCTATATCTATATACAAATAACATGCAATTGTATTTATATATACAAAAAATAGCGGTTTGCAGTGTGAATGGGAAGGCTAATTTGCATATTGATATTAAATATGTGATTTTAATAAATATATGCTTAGTATTATTGGTTTCTAACTGTTTGGTTTTATTTTAATGAATATAAGTAAAAATATCTTCAATAAATCTTAAATGAAATCCATTAACAAGAAAAAATAACTGTCATTTTATTCTTTACTTCCTCTTTTAACTAAATACTTAAATTAGAAAAAAATAACAATGAAAGACAAGAGTGATGGAAGAGCAATTTTCAGTTGTTCTATTTTTCGATTATACCCCCCCCTCTGTTTCAAATATTTTTATCTGCATTTTTATTTAGTTTCATTAGACTTTCTAATTTAATACAATATTTTATTACATTAAAACTTAAGTAATAGCACCCGGAGGGTGCATATATTTGCTAGTAATAATAAGGGTCAGAAATTATCTGCCCTAATCCATTTATTGTACGGGTGAGTTACTTGCCCTTTGACCTATTCATTTCAGTCATTGTTTTTTAAAATAAATAAAACACCTCGTGTTATGAAAAGCAGTCGTAATGTGTTGCCTCGTTAATCCAATGGAAGGTATCTCAATTGGAATATGTCTCAATGAATAACTGCACTTGCTAAAGACAAAAAGGTATGTCTCTTTTTTCGGTGGGATTAAGTTATTAAATTCCCAACATTCATACCACAATAAAGATGAGGAGAACAATCCAAGACATCAAAATTAAGACAAGTTTATTTCAGTAAAACCTTTTTGAATCTATAATCTTGATATTTCAGACTGACCACTATTTTAATGGGCACCCTAAGTCTCATATTTTTAGCTGGGTATTATTTTATCATCATCATCATGAAGAAAAAACACAGATTCCTATGACTCTCTCTTGCCACCTGTCCCTATCAGTTATTATCCATGGCAAGTCTTCTGCACAAAGCCAATTGCTTTAGGTTTTTGCTGGACGTCAGACACAAGTGTGTCATTTCATTTTTTAATTTCAATTCATTATTTAACACAATATTCCATACTTGACCCATTCGCTCATTTTGAGGGGTTAACTCTTTTCGGTTTTCACCGATTTCTTTCTTCTTTCCTTCTTTTTTCTTACCCCAAACAATAACAATGAAAACACATTTCATTCAAACATCAACAAGTTTTATGATTACTAATAACATTTCAATCTTTGCAATACAAATTATACCCCTCCACCAGAACTTTCAACATTTTTAACCGTCCCTAACGGCCTCTGCGTTCATAAACATTTTTTTAAATATTCTTTTTCGAACTTTTTGAAATTCTATTCTTGTCTCCAAGTCAAAAAATAAAAATACTACTCTGATGAAGGTCGGCAAAATCTCTCTGTGTACGGAACATTTTATACATTTTTCCTATTATTATTATCATCATCATTTCAACTCCATCTGATTATTTTAATAATAATAATAATAACGTAAATCCGTATACATTTTGATAAACAGACCGAAACACGTGTAAGTGATATCGATAAAATTCATTTTTATCCATCTACATTTCTTTTCTTTACTCATTTTTTCCTCATATTGTCGGATTCATTTCCCATTCTCACATGTGTAGGTGTCCATAGGAGAATGTCACTTATGAGTTTATTCTTACTTCTCTAGTAGTGTCCAGCCTGTCTTATTTGGATGCTTTGTGTAATAGGAGGCAAGTGGCCATACAGATGCTCTTTTGTGAGGTACTGCTTTGAAAATTTGTTTGAATAAAAAAAAAAAAAAAAAGCATTAGTTGGTTAGATTTTACAGCATGTCAACCCTTAATGTAATGATTATGTGCGGTAATATTTTAATGTTTTTTTTTTTAATTATATTTTTCTTTGGAATAATAAATTTGGAAACTTAAATGTTTTTAGTGAACTTATTAACATAAGCATACCTGAAGCTCACTCATACTTTAAACCTTAGCTCTCAAAACAAATCAACAAAATTAACCAAGTGACAGCTCGTAACTACAAAAAAAAACCCTCCTAAGTGAAGATACAACTATTTTTTATTTTTATTTGGTCTCGTTTTTAAAAAAATTAAATTTCTTTTTGTGTAATTATCACAAATTTAGAAAATTCTAATATTTGGGATATATATATATATATATATAAAGTGTTGTTATGGGTTTGACAGGAGAAAATTAGATATTCTACAAAAAAGAAGTTCGCAAAATGGATTATGTTTTTAAAAAAAAAAAAAGAAAAAAAAAGAAAAAAATTATCTTACATTTGCAACACGTGTTTCAGATCTTCTGATATCTTCTTCAGTATTAATTAACCATATTCTAGCAGAATATTATATATATATATATATATATACATACACACACACAAGTATCTAACCCCCTCCCTTCCTTTTTGGTGGGAGTAGAGGAATTTCATTTTATAAATTTCTCTATCGCTCTCTCTCTCTCTATATATATAGAGAGAGAGAGGGGAGGGAGGGAGGAGAGAAGGAGAAGAGAAAAAGAGAGAAAAGAGAGAAAAAGAGAGAGAAAGAGAGAAAAAGAGAGAGAAAGAGAAAAAAAAAGAGAAAAAGAGAGAGAGAGAGAGAGAGAGAGAGAAAGAGAAAAAGAGAGAGAAAGAGAGAGAGAGAGGAGAAAAAGAGAGAGAGAAGAGAGAGAGAGAGGAGAGAGAGAAGAGAGAGAGAGAGAGAGAGAAGAGAGAGAGAGAGAGAGAGAGAGAGAGAGAGAGAGAGAGAGAGAGAGAAAGAGGAGAAAGAGAGAGAGAGAGAAAAAAGAGAGAGAGAGAGAGAGGAGAAAAAGAGAGAGAGAGAGAAGGAGAAAAAAGAAGAGAGAAAAAGAGAGAAGAGAGAGAGAGAAGAAAGAAAGAGAAGAGAGAGAAAGAAAGAGAGAAAGAAAGAGAGAGAGAGAGAGAGAGAAGAGAGAGAGAGAGAGGGAGAGAAAGAGAGAGAGAGAGAGGGAGAGAAAGAGAGAGAGAGAGATAGAGAGAGAGAGACGAGAGAGAAGAGAGAGAGAGAGAGAGAGAGAGAAGGAGAAAAGAGAGAGAGAGAGAGAGAGAGAAGGAGAAAAGAGAAAGGAGAAAAGAGAGAGAGAGAGAAGGAGAAAAAGAGAGAGAGAGAGAGAGAGAGAGAAAGATAGAGAGAAAGAGAAAGAGAGAAAGAGAGAAAGAGAGAGAGAGAGAGAGAGAGAGAGAGAGAGAAAGAAAGAAAGAAATGGATTATATATGAATATTAAATAATTAGATTGAAATATATTTGAAACCCCATGAAAAATAAGTCTGTTTTTATCAAGTAGAGTTGAATTTATTATTTGGTAACCAGTCATTCTATGTGAACTGAATGCCGCACACAACCTCACATCAAATTCACAAATGCTTTCTCTTCCAGAAAAAATAGACGACAAGGTGGAAATTTAATCAATAGCAAAACATGTTCTGTAAAGGAAAATGAAGAATCAGGAGGAGAGTTTTTCTTGTTTCTCATCTTTTTTTTTCTTTCTTGGTGTGTGGGGAGTGTTACATGAAGAAGTCCAGTATGGCTATCTTGTTCATCTTGCTGTTTCATGTTTCAAGTGTTGTTCATTGTTAGGGAGTCTCATTAATAATTGCACGCTTATTTGTAGGTTCTTTTTTTTATTTTCATTTTATTTTAAGGAAAATATTTTCCGTCCTTTCAGCAGTTTAAAAAACAAACGACCAAAAAAAACCCCACCAAAATAGGTCACGTGATCAGTTTAGGCCATATTGAAGGAAGAAACATGAATATTTTTTAACCTTTTCTTTAAACTCTCGCAAAAAAGAAATAATGAACATAAAGAGTTGCTACAAAGAAAAACAGTTAATTCAAAGATCACAGTATCCGACTAGGGAAAAATTACTCACCGTTATCTCGAAAAATAAGTAAAACAGTCTTTTTTTTTTTTTTTTTTTTTTTTTACAACAGGGTCAATTTCTTTATTGATATTTTTTAGCAGAATTCTGTATTCATGGTTCTTTTACTAAAAATCTATCGCATTGAAACTTATAAAAATCTTCTGATATAATTATTCAAACTTATCTTTATAGACAAAAAGTAAAAATCGTTTTTGTCGGTTCATTTTTTCATATTTCATAAAATAAAATGGGGGGGTGGTAGACCTTGTAAAAAAAATTTTCCCCCAATATATTTTAGGAAAAAACTGTTTTAGACATATTTTCATCAAAAGGTTGGCAATTCTAGAAAATCGGACCATTGATTTATTGATTTATTTGATTTAAAAAACAAACGAGCTGGACCTGTTTATATGCCACAATATGATAATTTAGTTATCACATATCTAAAGCCATCAGGGCGGCCTAAAGTTGGTATCAGCCAGACAGTGACAAAGTCAATCCCCTTTTCACTAGCACTAGACCAAGGAAATTGCTTTGGTGTCAGAGGTGTGTGTGGGGGGGCACACCTACCATCAGCTCCTCGCTTTACCGCACAGATCCCTGTGCTACTCATACCCTGAGTTGGTGAGGGCCAGTATCAAACCAGAAACCTTGTGGTTCCTAGTCTCACGCTCTACCGACTGAGCTAAACCACCCTGTTTTTACTTAAGAGATATTGAAAATAGTTGAATATGTAAAAAGTATTATAATCTTGATTTAACTCTCTCTCACTCTTTTTTTCTTTCTTTCCTTCTTTTCATCATGTTCGATTGAAACAGATCAGTGTTATCTCTTTCGCCTGCTAGACCACCTCTGTCTTTCCCCTACTCTCTTTCTTTCTTTCTTTCTTATATTTTTTCTGTGTAGCATGTCCTTTTTCTTCCCTTTTTTTTAATAAAAAAGGAATAGTTCATTATTTAGCTGAGGTGACAATATTTGGTGGATAAACAACACTAGATAATCAGGATTTACATTTTTTTTTCATTTGATCTTGAATAATTTGGACGGTCTCATTTTTAATCAGAGTCAATGGTCGTAAGTATTAACCCAACCCCTCCCCAATATCAGGATGTGACAAAAGGTCAATTTTTAAGCTTAGCAGTTTTGTTTTCAGAGTTTCCCTTCTTCTAGACCGGTCGCCATACCAAAGTTAAATATCCCAGTCTGTCCTACTATTTACCCATAGCTGGGGCAGTTTAAGATATAAAGCCTAACTTGATAGAGAAATTTGGTTTCTTTGTTTAATGGCATATCAACCTTCCTGGATTGTTTAATGCCAAAGCCATCCTTGTGGCAGAACAATATTAGTGCTATTTAACCCAGAGCTCGGTGTTGAATGTGAGTGTTCATACCTTTCCCAAGGGTATTACTCCAAAAGTGAAAATAATAATGCCATTGGAATTCAAACTCACTATGATGTGGCTATTCAGCACATTAGCCAATATGCCACAGAGAATCCCCCCCTCTCACTTTTATTTAGGAAACTGGACAAAGGTTGTGTTAGGGAGATAACTCTCCCTAACACAACCTTTGTGGGTTATTTAATGCCAAAACCAACCTCATGAAAGAACAGAAGGGGTACTATCTAACCCATAGTTGTTGGGATGAAGGGTGTTCATACCTTTCCCAGGAGTATTAGTTCGAAAGTGAACAGTAAAATATGACTGGAGTTCAAACTCGCTTAATATGATGCCCAAGACAGCTGGTATTTATGGAAATCAAGAATAGTCCATTCATGTGTTTGGGTGATTCCATTCCTTGAGTCCTGATTGGCTTCATAAATACCCTAGCATTGGGAGACATCTACACTCATAGATATGACGAGATTATTAAAGATATACCATGCAAGGTATATCTTTATATACGCAAGGCAATATGATGCCACAGTCAAGCACGTTAGCCACTATGACATGGGGGCAGGGGACTCACGCATGTTTCCATTTAGAAAACATGTTGCACTCTATTTATAGACATTACTAGACTACCCACAAACTTGTTGGGTTCTCAAGTAATGGGTGTTCAAGATTACTATTAAAGTCAGTCAGTCAGTATACTGTTGGTTTGAACAACAGAAACTGGCTAAGCACAACTGAAACAGCCAGTCAGTCAGTATACTGTTGGTTTGAACAACAGAAACTGGCTAAGTACAACTGAACCAGTGCCCAAGACAGCTGGTATTTATGGAAATCAATAATAGTCCATTTATGTATTTGGGTGATTCCATTCCTTGAGTCCTAATTGGCCGCTTGGTTTCTATGATGTTATGAGGTTTCATAAATACCCTGGCATTCTGCAGTAGAATTGCAACAAGATTAGATCCATATTCAGTTACGGCTACTTGTTGCCTTGTCTTACCAATTCAATGGTAATTGGAACTTAGTATGATTATTTTACAATTACATTGATACTTCTATTTAGGTTTGGCTTGGTTTCTTTGTTCAATGGCATATCTACCTTAACAGGTTATCTAATGCATAACTCATCCTTGTAGAAGAACAGTAGTGGTACTAGTCCAAAACTGAATGTAATAGCTCAGCTGGCGTTGTGAACTTGCTTATTATGATATTGCAGTCCAACATGTCAGCTTTATGGAATAAAATCAATTTGCTATCATCATGCAAAACTATGGAATACATTACCCATGGACATTTAAAATTCTCCAACTAAATACTCCTTTAAAAAAACAATTAATAATTTCAAATAACATTATGTAGAGATCGTCTTTTGCGCTTAAAGTAATTATTATTTACAATATTTGCTGCTATCTCTTTTTCTTTCTTTTTTTTTTTTAAACATATTAAATTGATATTTAAGTTAATTTGATTATTATTAGAAATTTTTTTATTTTATTTTTTATTTTTAACTTTAAAGGGTTCTCTTCTTGTTAGTTAAACTACTTAGCTCCACCTAACAAATGTAATATACTAATTTTCATGAATGTCATTACACTACCTTTTCGTGATTGTAATATACAAATTTTTCATGAATGTAATACTAATTTTTATGGATGTATTATACTAATATTCATGAATTTGGTTGTCATTCTATTTATCTGTAAATAAATATTTCTAATGTTAGACACTATGGCACAAGGACTCCTCCCACTGCTAGAGAAGTGCTTGCAATAATAATAGAACTGATTCTTGCCCATGGTTCTTCTAAAGCTAAGTCGTTAAAGTGAGGGTGGGGCCTTGATTACATAAAGGAGCCTCCCCCTCTTAACATTTAATAAGATTTGTTGATGTATAATGTCAGTTGAGAATGAGGATAGTAAATGTCTACAAAGTGATAGGAGCCTCCTTCGGATTTTATAGGATTTTCAATAACATGCCCTTCACTTAACCCTTCCCTGCCCCCATTTTTTTTTTTTTTAACATTCTGAAATTTTATATATAAGCTATTTTATGAGCTTTCTCTCCCAAGCCTTTGAATACTTATACATAAATATAGTATTTTTTGGAGAATAAGTGCTTAATTGAAGTCGTACCTAATTTTTGAAAATCGATTGATTAATAATTAATTAATTAGGCGGGAATGCCTATTTAAATGTAAGGCTAAACAAATCGAGAAAAATCAATTTCTGTATGTACATTTCGGCCTATTAGGCCTCATCAGCAGAGCTATGTACATACAGAGATTGATTTTTCTCGACTTGTTTAGCCTTACATTTAAATAGGCATTCCCGCCTAATTAATTAATTATTAATCAATTGATTTTCAAAAATTAGGTACGACTTCAATTAAGCACTTATTCTCCCAAAAATTGTTGGCAAAAAAGCCATATCAAAACACACAGTGTTTACATTCCTATCATAAATATAGTATGTATTATTTGGATTATTGGGACTATTGTTCTCATCTTTATTGTTTTATACACACAATGTTTCGGCTGATGTGACTTCCGGCCTTCATCAGGTGTTTCTTTTCAAACTTGGGAGCCTTCATGGAACTTTGAACTGCCAAACCCTTTATTCAATCCATGGGGGTCGACTGTTATTATTCTGTTAACCATGACTGGGTACAAGTGGATTGAATAAAGGCTTTTAGAATATTCTAACCGTATTAACCTAACAAAAACCTCACTACAATGTGCCATTTTTGTTATGCTATATAACAGGCATATAAAAATCATTTCTCAAAAAAAATAAAGGATTTAAACTTGCCTACAAAAGATATCAATGAGAATGTTTGTTGGTTGGTTGGATTTTATGGCATGTTAACCATTGGGTTATTTTAAGATGAAGACATTTTTGTTTTATTCATTCGATTATTTTTTTAAGCACATTTTTTTAAAACACACTGACCTATCTAACCAATAAATGGGACCCTAACAAGTACTACCCCGCAGGATCAGAGAGGACCGGGAGGAATGGCAATGAAGGAGTATTCCACACTCCCCAGAGTTCTAGAATTAGAAACTTGCCACTAGATGCAGTTTAACGTCATACACAGAGCATTAAGATCCTCAGTCACCACCTTGTAGCACATGAGGAATATGGACAGGACAATTATATAGGTGCTAGGGCTTGATGTGACCAGCTGATTGATCAAAGGAGGCCTCTCTGACCACTCATCTAGCCATAATAAGAGCTAAAGTGGAGTGTCTCATAGGAACAACTCAATCACCAGGATTCCTTCATTAAGCATCATAGGTCATTACTCACAGTGTAAAGGTGGCCCCATTGGGGGAAGGTTGTCTTACCCCTCTGCAAAGGTGCAGTTGGAGTATTCTACAGATGCACTCTTATTAAATTGATACTTAAGACCAGATAAAAAATATAACAGAGAAGAGTGAACAATTATTGGAAATCAGCAAAAATCACATTAAAAACAGCAAAAATAAAGGCAATTGTGTGTGAGTGTGTGTGTATATATATATATATGGTAATTTATGAGGAAGTGCGTCCCTGTCTCCTGCATCATAAATTGCTACCCGGTGACTATTAAAATAACGTCCCCAGCTATGTCGGTGTTACTTGAAAGAAAACAACCAACTTAGGGCGTTAAATGTATTTTAGAGGGGGGGGGCTTCTCTTTTTTGGCGTAATTCTTATTTATCTATTGTAATTTGTCGTAATTCTTTCATTTATAGAAATTTGTTAATTGTTCATTTATCGAAATTTGTCGTAATTCTTTTTAGATATGAAGATGGATATATAGTTTGGAATAGACTGAGATAGATAAACAAAATAATATAGATAGATATGAACAAATGGAGATAGATATTTTCTACAAGTAAATGTATTTGTGGGGTGTCGCTTCTTTTTTGTCGTAATTCTTGTTTATTTAAACTAAAAACAAGACATTAAACAAACATGAATAAAAGAAAATCTGAGACGACATAGCTGGGGACGTTATTTTAATAGTCAACGGGTAGCAATTTCTGAGGCAGCAGGAGACCAAGACGCACTTCCTCATAAATTACCATATATATATATATATATATATACACACACACAAAAGATGAAGAGAAAGGATAAGACAAAGATGAATATGTCTTATATTATTTTATTTTTTTTTTCTTAACTAGTTTCGACCTTAGGTCATCTTCAGGAGAAAAACTTTTGTGAAAAATAAAATGTTTTTAGAAAGTTTTTTAAAAAGTTTTCAAAGTGGTCGATATGCCCCAAGAGAAGCTATGAAAAACGCACTGGTGAATTGTCCGCTTAAAACTTCGATTTTTTTTTTTTAGAAAAGATCTTTTTACCGAAGAGGAAAAAAAAGTAAACTTTTCCTTATTTCTAAGACAAATGCTTATGTATATGGTCTTCTCCAGTGAACTGCGGTACCTTCAACATAAAATTAACTTGATTTCTTTTTTTTTTTTGGTGCGGTTCACCTGATAACGAGTCATGTTTTATGTGCCCACAAAAAAAAAATTGCCCCCTATGCCTGGGGTTTAGTCAATAAAAATTTTGTTGAAAAGATACAAAAAAATAAAATAAAAAAATTATGAATACAGGTAGAATTTAAAACAAGGTTGCAACTATGGGGCATTCAGTGAGGATTGAACATGCTATTCAACAGTAATGGATCTGCAAGACTAGCTTGCTAAACATTACACTATGATAGGATGCCCAACATAAGGTTACAAATATGGGGCATCCAGTGAGGATCAAACTCACTATTCAGTAGTAATGGATCTGCAAGACTAGCTTGCTAACCATTACACCATGATGGGATGCCCAACATAGGGTTACAAGTATGGGGCATCCAGTGAGGATCAAACTCACTATTCAGTAGTAATGGATCTGCAAGACTAGCTTGCTAACCATTCATGGGTGCAACCCTATTTACCCAACCCGTTTGCCAGGGGTAGGATCTGACACAAGGTTGCGAGTATGAGGCACCCAGTAAGGATCAAACTCGCTATTCAAAAGTAATAGATCTGTGAGACTGGATTGCAAACTATTACACGACAATGAGGCACCCTATTTACCCAATCCATTCCCCATATGTAGGATATTTGACACAAGGTCACAATTATGGGGTACCCAGGAGGATCAAAATTGCTATTCTGTTATAATGGATCAGTGAGGCTAGCTTGCTAACCATTACACCACAATGGGACACCTTATTAACCCAACCCATTTGCCATGGGTAGGATGTAACACAAGGTCGCAAGTATGGGGTATCCAGGAAAGATTGAACTTGCTATTCAGTAGTAAAGGATCTGCAAGACTAGCTTGCAAACTACTACACGATGACCCGATACAAATGTGTACGTTTCAATCAAACTGGAAAAAATACATTTCAGGGTTTTGAGACAAGTCATTATATCATTCCAAGTTTGTTAAATGCACTTTCTTTTTTTTTTTTTCTTTTTACAGTTTGGCTCATCCATACTTCCTCAGGTAGACAATCTAAAAGGAAAGGCTTCTTTTCCTTTCATCTCACTTTGAGATATATATATATATAAACTTAATACAGGAATATGTACAAGGTTTGTTGGATTAGGTGCACTCACTTCAACCATCTCTTCAGTTCGTCAGGGCAAAATACCGTAATAAATTTGCTTTTTAAGATGTTCTCATAATTCAAGTTGGTTTTAGGACTTGTATGTACAGAAAATCAATACACACAAGATTGTACCTGAATTTTAGTTCAACCCCCCCCCCTTCTGCTTTAACCCTATGGGGGCCATCATCCCATTTATGAGATGTTTACAAGAATTGCTATATTTATATACTAAATTTATTAAAGGGGCCGGCTCAGCTCAGTTGGTAGAGCATCTGCCTCGGAATCGCAAGGTTCAGGGTTTGATACTGGTCCTCGTCAACTCAGCAGCTGAATAGCACAGATTGGGTAATTTGATCTGTGTGGTAAAACAAAATGTCTTTGGCATAAAATAACCCAACAAGGATTGACATGCCGTAAAATACAACCAACCAACCTAAAAGCCTATTTTGATGAAACCAGAACTTAATGTCAGTTTTGCCGTTACCAAACAATACTGACTGGTATGCATATTTAAAGTCATTTTCAAGATGCACTAAGTGCTTTTCTGTTATTGACTTTAACCCTAATGTAGACATAGCCTCACCACCAGATACAATCTTATCCAAGACACTTTACTGATTGAATAATAGGTTTAAAAAAATAAAAAAAGAGTAAAAAACAAATGAAAAGTAAAGAAGAGAAAAAAAAAATAATACTCATCTCTACTTTTCAAATCTTAATTCTCACCTGGGGTATGTCAACTAGTTATATATAAAGTTTAGCCTCATTGGGGAGAGCTATTTTTGTCGAAAGTGACTACATTTATTATCTTTCGTTCTTTATATATTCTTGTTTTTGGAGTTGTTTATCTATATAGTTATACTGATGTTCCTTAATTGTACAACTGTTATCATCTTGCAACACCCTCTGGTTAAAAATGAGAATGTCCAAATCATCCAAGATAAAATGCAAAAATGTAAATCCTGATTATCAGGTATTGCTTATCCAAATTCTTATTTTTTATGAGTGTCATCGTCTCAGCTAAATAATGGACCATTCCATTTTTATTATAAAGAAAGAAGGGGAAGAAAAAGGACAAGCAGAATCTTTCTTGGATATATATATATATATATATATATATATATATATATATATACACACATTATTATTTATATTTTAAAGGCAATTACAATGCATATAATGTATACATAGATACACTGCTAGATAGGTATACACTGCTGATGAGACCTAATAAGGTTGAAACTGCTGTACAGTGTTCCACACGTTGCATGTGGTATTCGCCAAGTTTGCTTGTCATGATTATTTGAATTATAATCAAATTCTCTCTATGTATATGTTGTGGATACAGCTATAAATTATACGCATTGTAATTGCTTTCAAAATATAAATAATAGTATACTTTACTTAACAATGCTTCAAAGCAAATTATCAAATACTAATATGCTCCCCATCCCCTAGGATTGAGCACTCGGGGGGGGGGGGATCTCGCTAACGGCCGCCAACTCAAGCGTAAACGCAACGCTCTTCTAAGGGATGGAGCACTCTGTGACGGCCTTTACACACAAAGCGATGTGTGTATTAAAACAGTTAAAATCCCCTTCCCATTCTGTAAGTGAAGACAGCCTAATGTTTAAGGTGCCGGACTGACACCCAACCGATCGGATTTCAATTCCGGCTGTAGGTAGCTTATAAAATGTCTAGCCACATTGAAGAGACTTGATAAGTCGAAACACGTGTCTGTGGATGACCCTATATATATATATATATATATATATATATATATATATATATAATAAAGATAATCTACTGAGTCAGACGAACCTACTATTAGTGGCTCTACTTAGGTATCGAGCACTTTTTACTTATTAGCTATTCTCCTAGCGGTTATATGAATATATATATATCTTATATACATATAAATTGTTTTTTCTTTTGGCCAAATACTATACAAATAGATTATTTTTTATTGGTACGAATATCTTGGTTTTCTTTTTTCAAAAAAATTTTTTTCTTCCCGGTTGATGTTTGGTAGTATATTTTACAATCAAACTCTCTGCTGGGTTTTTTCTCTCCGCAAGGATCTACAACACGCTTGGTATATTAAATTATATATATATATATATATATATATATATATATATATATATATATATATCAAGGTGTGTTATAAAAGTATCGAGATTGAAGCTGTATTTACCAAGATAGAAATAAACAATGAATGGAACATTAATTTTTTCAGAATACAAGCTGTGTCAAAAAGTACAAAAAATCTCAATACTTTTTTGACACACCTTGTGTATATATATATATATATATATATATTCAAAAGGCATTTTTTTCTTTTTTCTTTAAAAAGAGAGATACCATCAAGTTCAAATTCATATGAATTGACAAAGGTGTCAATAATTCTGCATCTCAAGTATAAAATACTTGCTTAAGGTTCTAACTAAGTCACAGTTTAAACTTGTTGTACAATACATCTAAGAGAAATAATATATTCCAAATTCACAGTTATTGTCTTTTAATCAGATTTTTCTAAATTTTGTCAATTTCTAGAAATTCACACGTTACGGATTTTTATACATTTACTTTAGTTCAGAGGTGTGAATGTTCTGTTAAATGAAATTTAGTTTCAAGAAAAAGAAAAAAAAAAAAGAAAAAGAAGGTGTTTGCCTTTTTAATCTCTAACATTGGTAGCAGTGCATAGTTTAGTTGTAATCTTGGTCTTTCTTTATTTTCATTTGGACTGATCTCCTTTTTGTAGTTTACATTTGTGCACTTTCATAAGTATTCATCAATGTTACTATATTTGTGGCCATTTTTAGGCTTCAAGTGAGATCCCATTACAGTGGAGAGATCTCTTGTGTTAAGCTGAGGCTGAGGTAATTTATGAGGAAGTGCATCCCGGTCCCCTGCCTCCGAAATTGCTGCCTGGTGAATTTTAAAATAACAACACCAAGTTTCGGCGCCACATCGGTGTTACTTGAAAGAAAACAACCAACTTAGGGCATTAAATGTATTTTAGGGGGGGGGGCTCTTTTTAGTCTTAATTCTTGTTTATTTATAGAAATTTCTATCTATCTATCTATCTTAGTCTATTCAAAACTATCCATCTATCTATCTATTAATACTAAGATTTCTTTTATTACGACAAATTACGATAAATAAACAAAATTAAGACTAAAAAGAGACCCCCCCCCCAAAAAAAAAAAAAAAAATACAGCAATTTTGGAGGCAGGGGACTGGGGCGCACTTCCTCATAAATTACCGAGGCTGATCTTTAATGAAGAATCCTTTGGTTCTTCCTTGGTGTCCTTTAGTGTTGGGTAGAATCCTTTAGTTGAGCAGAGTTTAAGATCGGTTCGTCAGTGATGAATACATGCAAATTAATGGCTTTCAAGATTGGGGATTAAATAGTTCACTAACCGTATTCAAGCTGTTGATTGGCTGGCTTTAATCCTCCCACCTACGCAGACTCTATAAGTTTAAGTGGTGGATTCCAGCACACCTTATATCACCCAAAATATTCCAATACTCAATGTCTTCTACTAAATGTTACCAATACTACAGATTGAAAAGACAAAACCTTTATGAAGAATAATTCTTCAGTTCTTCCAGCAATTCCAAAGATGTGACAAAAATCATTCAGTCTATTTATAATCTTGGAAGAGAAGGTGTTCACACAGTGTAACAGTTATTGTTGCAGAAAATGGACACAATGACTTGAGTTCAAATCATAGCCAAGGCAGTTTGGGGGTAAAAATATGGATATGAATCCGACAATATATAGAAATAAGAAATATAGAAATAAGAAAACAAATTGTTATAAAAAAAAAAAAAAAAAAGATTTGAAAAAAAAAAATCATTCAAATACATCCCTCACCTTTTGAACAACAAAAAATCTTTTTCACATATTGTCCTGAAGAAGGTTTTATATAAACTGAAACAGTTAAATGATGACAAATATAAATTCATCTTTTTTGGAACAATTTGTTTTTTCCTATTTCTATATACAAGGCTGTTTATATTTCACAGTGCTAATATCCCTTGGAAAGGTATGAATCCAACTATTCTCCCTCCAGCTGTGGGTAAATAAGTACAGCAAGCTGGACTCTTTAACCTCGATATTGAAACCGGTCAAGGAAAAAGAAAACT
This sequence comes from Doryteuthis pealeii, assembly GCA_023376005.1. Lineage (NCBI taxonomy): Eukaryota > Metazoa > Mollusca > Cephalopoda > Myopsida > Loliginidae > Doryteuthis > Doryteuthis pealeii. Next base: position 2,426,207 of record CM042165.1, read on the forward strand.
ATGAATTTAAAACTGTTAAACTGTACTTAAATATTGACCTTGTATCATATCCTATTTGTGGTGGTGGGGTTGGGTAAATACCGACAAAATATTGCAAAACTTTTGACTCATACTAGTAATCAGAATTAAACTGTGAACAATGTTTACTGGACAATGATACCATTATAGAGGTGCTCGTGGTGTAATGGTTATAACCAGTTGGAAATGGACACAACTACTTGAGCTCAAATCATGGACAAGGCTATTTACATTTCACAGAGCACTATGGTTGGCATTCTCTCTGTTCTTCTATTGGTCTGGAACCACTTGTTTCTGGGATGTATTGTGTCATTGCTCTGTTATCTCTCTCATT
>CM042165.1:2426658-2444158 GCA_023376005.1 Doryteuthis pealeii
GGATAGGGAACGTTTTGGCAAGAGATTTTCATGATATCCATGCAAATTGTACGACATAATGAATATATATATATATATTAATATATATATTATTATATTACACACACACCCTTTGTTTAAATAATTGCTTGGCTTAATTCCTGACTAATGACAATCTCTACATTGTGACTTTCAAGTTTATAAAGAACATTTGTTTTTTTTTTATATATATATATATATATATATATATAATATATATATTATATATACTTATATTATATATTCCTGGTGATAATGAGATGCCCTTTGGATTTTATCAAAGTACCTTTCAGCTGGGTTGTGGCCCTGATACCGATGGTGACAAGACTAACCGCTTTGGGGAGGCCCTACCAGGAACTGGAGTTCTGGACAGCTTAGTTCAACACTACGATTGTCACCACGCCTTGCCACAGTGAGATGTTGAACTTTAGGTGGTGGGGTGTTGTTATATATATATATCATATAATATATATACTATATATACCCTATTGTATAAATAATGCTTGCCTCAATTCCTGACAAAATGGACAATCCTATATTAATAAATAAGCGGAGTTGCGAGGTGCTGTACTGGACACCATAGTATAGAGTGTTTGATCTTTAAGCGCTGCTCCATATTCTGGTCTTGTACCAAACTAAACTAAGTTTAGTAAATGAATAAACAGTCTTTGCTGTTGACATTTACCATATATCCTATAATATTGAAATTTCTTACATAAGATACCAAAGAAATCTGTACATATAAAAAAAAATGGATGAGGCTTTTTGCATTATTTCTGATTACCTTGGAAAAGGTATGAATTCAACTGTTCTTCCGCCACCCCCCACCCCAGCTGTGGGTAAATAGTATAAAAACTAAATTAAAACATGTTAAACTCTGCTTAAGAAACTGACCTTGTGTCATATCTTGCTCCTGTAGAGTGTTTTTGTAAAATACATATAATCTATCAAAGTGCAAATACCTTTGGGAAAGGTATGAATCCAACTATTCTCCCTCCAGCTATGGGGAAATAGTAGGGAAGACTAGATCTTTAACCTTAGTTAAGCAACTAACCTAGGAGAAGGAACCCTGAAACAAACTTGTTAAACCTCGCTAAGAAACTTGTGGACATTGTGCACATCCTACTCACTGCAGAGAGGTTGGTAAAATTACAAAAATAGCCCCTTGGGAAAGGTAGGAATCAACTATTCTCCCTCAGCTATGAGAAATAGTAGGGAAAGATTAGGCTCTTTAAACTTAGTTAAGCAAACCAACCTAGGAGAAGGAAAGCTGAAATATAAACTTGTTAAACCTCGTGAAGAAATTGACCTTGTGTCACATCCTACTCATGCTGAGGGGTTGGTTAATATGAATTTCTATTTTAAAAAAATTGCTTCACCTGCAAAAAAAAAGATTAAATGAATAGATAAATAAAATAAAAGCAATATTTTATTGCGGAGAAAACAGGTGTCAGATGATTTTCTTTTTAGCCATCACTTACACAGCTTTTAAAATTATCAAGGGATTTTACACTATTTCTCATGCGTAAGAAAACATTTTCAAAAGGTTGACGGTAATAAAAGTAAAGAAAAAATAATCATTTAACAATTAATGAAGTGTTTGAGAACTGCCAGTTCCAATGATTAGAACACCACAGAGAATCCCCCATGAGGATAAATGTCACAGTAAAAAGACTTCTATACCAAAGAGATTGATATAAATGGTGATATATATATATATGAGAACTTTCTATGATAAATACCCCTCCCCGCCCAAACAGTTAGATTGATATTTGGTTACAGTTAATGCAATGTCTTTTTTTTTTTTGTCTTTTAAAAGATTAAACATCACATATGAAGAATTACATATCTTTATAATTGAACTAATCAATACAGAATAAATCAATCAATTCTCAAGAATCAATATCATTTCTACATTATTTCTCAGATTTTTCAGATGAGGCTTCGTGATACGTCTCCGAATTTTAGAAATGAGCATGATGAATTTGTATTATTTGTACTATTGTTTTAATTATATTCCAGTTGGACACATGGCCCAATGGATATAAGGGTGAGTTGATAATGTTTTATGTGACAATCATCTCAAGGTTCCAGGTTCAATCCAGGCCAAAGGCGATAATAAGAAATACTTAAGATAGCTAAGACTTGTACCAGATATGGTAAATGGAATAGAAACAGTCTACCCCCATGGATTAAATAAAGGTTCAAGTCAAAGTTCTATGAAAATTCCAAGTTTGAAGAAAAGGTTCATAAGTTTGACAAGAAACACCTGTAGAAGCCGGAGAGCACATTGGCCAAAATATTGTGTATATAACAATAAAGATGAGGATAATAGTCTGAATAATTCAAATGACAGCAGAGGATGAATAATTGCATTATTTACATTTTTGGGACTGTTGTCCTCATCATGTATATACACAACATTTTGGCCAATGTCTCTTCCAGACTCTTTCAGATGTTCTTGTTGAACTCCAAGAGTGTCCAATGTCTTCTATGCCTTTTCTTAGATGCGAGATGCGAGAGATTTCTATTACCAGAGATTAATAGAAACAGTTTAAAGCTATATTTACCAAGAACAGAAATGAAGGAAAGAATGAACTTATTTTTTTTTCAGAATTACAAGGTGTGTCAAAAAGTACAAAAAATTCTTGATACTTTTGACACACCTTTGTATGTATGTACTGTATGTACGAATGAAACTATGAAAAATAAAACAATTAATGACGAAGTAAATATACATTCACATTAAATATCACCGATCTAGCTTTTTGTGCAAAAATTATGAAGATTTTGATTTATATTGGAAGATATTTAAAAATTAAAATATACATAGAAATAGCATTGAAATTTTACTTAAAAATGTCCAGCATTTGTAAATTATGAAGATTTGATTATATGGAAGATATTTAAAAATAAATATTACATACAAAATAGCATTGAATTCTACTTAAAAATGTCCAGCATTTTTTAAATCTCAAAGTAAACAAACAAATACACTAGGGTTTGCCCCCCCCTACCCAGGCGATGCTGGGTAGCTGCTCCTAGTTTTTAACATTTTATCAATTTATAGTTTCTTCAAATTGCTTTTTTAAGAAAAAAAGTTGAATCGAAGAATTAGAATCAAATTTTATTATCCAAGGATCCTGAAAAATTGGATGACCAACACTATTAGATGCGAGAGATTTCTGATTACCCAGAGATAATAGACAGTAATGGCCAGTAAAATGAGGAAAATTAATCCGACAGTATGTGGAAAAAATGTAGAAACAAACATGGGATGTTACAATGGAAGGATTATGTTAGAATGGAGGGATCAACAATATTTGTTGATTAGCGTTATAATTGGAATGTAATATAACAAACCTTTTCTACACATTTTCAACTGAAAACATCCATCTTTTTTCTCGCGTGACAAGTTTCATATTGTCCTGAAGGTTTCTTATAAACCAAATGTTCGCACATCAACACTACGACTAATAAATTTCCATCCATTGTAACATCCTGTGTTTGCTTCTACATTTTCTCCACATAAACAGTTACATATATTGAGAAACCCTTGTAAGATAAATATTACTTTTTTTTCTCTTCCAGACAGATGAAATATGATTTATAAACAAATGGAATGGAATGTTTTGTTTGTTTTTTGTTTTTTTTAAATAAATTGAACATCACCGTATCATCAATTGCACATGTGTTAATAATGAACTTAATCAATTACAGAATAAATCAATAAACCAAAAGAATCAATAGAATTTTTTTGTTTTACTAATGAATGGATTTTATTATCGAATGTTTAAAAACTTTATTCAGATAAAAGTGTCATTTGTAGCCAAAGCGAAGAATTAGTAACCCACCGCAGTCAGCACATTGATATTAAAAGGGACTAGTCAGGGGTTTGGCCTAAGGACTTATTAGTGTCGGATAATCATAGTAGGTGCATAGGACTTGAATAACCAGTCAATAGAACATATGACACTCCACTTTGTCCTTAGGCTAGACAGAGGGTCATAAGAGAGTCTCTATGACCCTCTGTTTTGGTCCTATAGGCTAGGACAGACCCTTGTCTAGCCTTAAGGACCAAAGTGAGACAGAGGGCATAGAGACTCTATGACCCTCTGTTCGTCCTAGGTCCACCATACAACATTAATAAAAACTCTGAGCCGCCAGGTGTGCAGGGTTGAAACTACATACTTCCAGTTAGTTAAACCTGTCGTGTTCGCTACACCTCCATCGCCACTGGACTTTATGGAAAAATAAATAAATCTTTTAAATCAGGATAAATACCTGTGCGGAAAGAATAGTTTTTAGTGGATATAGTGTGCACGGAAACTAGCTCCACTTTCTTGGCAATCAGAGTCAGAGAAGAGAGTGTGATGAACAGATTCAACAAGACTGCAAGACAAAGGTACTCAAGTGGCATTGCTACGCGCCTGGATACCAACCCAGGTATTTCTACGTCCTCGCGTAAGTAATGTTGCTAGATGGCCGGTTGAGCAGAGAAGCTTCTTCCGCCCTTTAACAGGTCTTGATTTTCTTCCTGCTGGGTGTCAGCCACCCTCCTCACCAGGCAAGCTTGGTGGGGTTACGGTTTAGCGCCGATGATCCGACTATGAAACAGGTAGTTACTGGATTACATAGTACCCGTAGCCTTTTGCGACCTGACATACAATCACACACACACATACACACACACACACACACAAACACACAACATTAGGTTTTGTTTCGCTGTTCGTTTATCGCAAAAGATTTTATACACACACGCAGCAACCACACACCTAAAATATGCAACAATGCTTTCTTTTCGATACACACACTTACAATCCATACTCACACCGTAAAAGAGAATATTTGACGTTTACATTTCAAACCGTCCCCCTATTTTCAAACTCAAATTTTATACAGACTGAATAACAAGGACTGCCGCTCGCTTTTTCTCGTTATTCTGCTGATAAAAATTCTTATTACCTTCCATATACCAACAAATGCCCTGAAGATGATCTAATTAATAGATCGAAACCTGCAGCGCGGCCAATAAACTCACCACTTAACTCATTTAAACCTGTTTTTTCTTAATATTACTACATATCGTCGGATTCACTTCCTTTCTTCCCATATATATATATATATATATTTCTTTTTCTTAATCCACCAACATAAAGAAATAATATATGTATTATTATCTACATGTATGTAGAATATATATATTAGTTAAGAATTAATGAAGAAAAAAATCTTTCCAAAAAATGTCTCTATAACTGAATCCAACTGAAGACAAGACAAACATATGGTATATACAAAACATTTTATCTTTTTTATACATACTATGTTTTTAAGAAGAAAGAATAGACAATTTTATGCCAACATGGATTATTTGGATTATTCAGGGCTGTTTGTCCTCATCTTTATTGTTATCTACACAACGTTTTGGCCAATGTACTCTCAGCCTTCTTCAGGTAGTTTTTTTTTTTTTTTTTTTTTTTAAACTTAGGAAGCTTCTCTTCAAAACTCAAAATTCAGAGAATTGTACCAACATTTATAAATATACAATAAATGAATAGAGAGAGAAACAGCAGATACTGAACACAAGAATAAGCTCCCCAGTGAGACTTGAACTCATATCCCCTTATACCATGGGAAAGTCTTTTCTCTTACCATATGCTTTACCTATTCAGCTATAAGAGCATGGATGGTATCACAAACGTTTACACCACACCTATAAAAGCCACTCAATACCCCTTACCTCCGATTGTCAGGTTCCCGCGTTAACGCCGGGGTCCGCTGACTTGTTGAAGAGATTAATAATAAGCATCGATCCCATGGCTATCCCCAGGCAACACCTGCGCCCTTGACTTAAAGGGCAGGCTGGGTTTATTGGGCCCACACTAAGCCCCCCCCTTAAGGGGGGAATGCCGAAGGGATCGACGCAATTTTTGTTCTTTCCCACCCATGAGATTCGCTTGTAGGGTGGCCCACATTAAACGAGGCCTTGATGCCCAGCCCATACAAGTGGGGTATGAGGCAAATACACCTCTGATTGGTCAGAGATATTTTGTATCCATATTGTTTTTGACTGACCATTCACTTGGGTGATATTTGTTCAGCCCATCAGATTTTCAAATTGGCAGTGATTATTTTCGTCAGACACTGAAGTGTTATTTAGGTGTTTATGTGTGAACCCAAATCTGGCCATCCTACTCGGAGCAGTTGTTTTAAGGAAGTTTACCTTTATATATTTATACGTTTGTGAACATAAAATTGAAAGTTTCCAGTCATGTGGTTCCAACTTTCTTGCCATTCAGCCAATCTTCACACATTCTGAAGATGTGATCAGATTACATGAAACCCTCAGTCACGTAACTCATAGGTGATAAGTGCTTTCAAGTTTATCTTTTACAGTTTTGCTCTGCAATTTATATATTACTTTGATTGAAACTTTTTGTGCAGTATACATTGGAGATATATATAATATATATATATATATATATATATATTATATATATATAATATATATATATATATAGGTATATGTAAAAACAAAAATTTTTTGCGATGAACAAAGAAAATACAGTGCTCAATTCACAGTTTGTAAGAGCTAATATTTATTTATTTTACAATGTTTTCATAGATCTATGAAACATTGTAAAATAAATAAATATATATATATATATATATATATATATCTCCATGTATACTGCACAAAAAGTTCTCAATACAAAGTAATATATAAATTGCAGAGCAACTGTAAAAGATAAACTTGAAAGCACATATCACTATGAGTTACGTGACTGAGGGTTTCATGTAATCTGATCACTCTTCAGAATGTGTGGAAGATTGGCTGAATGGCAAGAAAGTTGGAACCACATGACTGGAACTTCAATTTTATGTTCACACACGTATAAATATAAAGGTAAACTTTCCTAAAACACTGCTCCGAGATAGGATGGCCAGATTGGGTTCACACAATAAACACCTAAATAACACTTCAGTGTCTGACGAAAATAATCACTGCCAATTTGAAATCTGATGGCTGAACAAATATCACCCAAGTGAATGGTCAGTCAAAAACATATGGATACAACAACTGACTCTGACCAATCAGAGGTGTATTTGCCTCATACCCCACTTGTATGGGCTGGGCACAAGGCCTCGTTTTAATGTGGGGCCCACTACAAGCCGAATCTCATGGTGGGAAGAACAAAAAATTGCGTCGATCCCTTCGGCATTCCCCTTAAGGGGGGGCTTAGGTGCTGGGCAATAAACCCAAGCCCTGCCCTTTAAGTAAGGGGGCAGGTGTTGCCTGGGGGATAGCCCCCTGGGATCGATGCTATTATTAATCTCTCAACAGTCCAGCGGACCCCCGGCGTTAACCGGAACCTGACCAATCGGGTAAGGGGTATTGAGTGCTTTATATTTGGTGTAAACGTTTGTGATACCATCCATGCTCTTATAGCTGAATAGGTAAAGCATATGGTATAGAGAACAAGACTTTCCCATGGTATAAGGGGATATGAGTTCAAGTCTCACTGGGAGCTTATTCTTGTGTTCAGTATCTGCTGTTTCTCTCTCTATTCATTTATTGTATATTTATAAATGTTGGTACAATTTCTCTGAATTTTTTTGAGTTTGAAGAGAAGCTTCCTAAGTTTAAAAAAAAAAAAAAAAAAAAAAAAAATACCTGAAGAAGGCTGAAGAGTACATTGGCCAAAACGTTGTGTAGATAACAATAAAGATGAGGACAACAGCCTGAATAATCCAAATAATCCATGTTGGCATAAAATTGTCTATTCTCTTCTTAAAACCATTAGTATGTTAAAAAAGATAAAATGTTCTTGTATATACCAATATGTTTGTCTTGTCTTCAGTTGGATTCAGTTATAGAGACATTTTTGGAAAAGATTTTTTCTTCATTAATTCAACTAAATATATATTATCACATACATGTAGATAATAATACATATATTATTTCTTTATGTTGGTGGGATTAAGAAAAAGAAATATATATATATATATATATGGGAAGAAAAGGAAGTGAATCCGACGATATGTAGTATATTAAGAAAAAACAGTTTAAATGAGTTAAGTGGTGAGTTTATTGGCCGACGCTGCAGGGTTTCGATCTATTAATTAGATCATCTTCAGGGCATTTGTTGGTATATGGAAGGTAATAAGAAATTTTTATCACAGAATAACGAGAAAAGCGAGCGGCAGTCCTTGTTATTCAGTCTGTATAAATTTGAGGTTTGAAAAAATAGGGGGACGGTTTGAAATGTAACGTCAAATATTCTCTTTACGGTGTGAGTATGGACTGTGTAAGTGTGTGTATCGAAAAGAAAGCATTGTGCATATTTTAGGTGTGTGGTTGTGGTGTGTGTATAAATCTTTTGCGATAAACGACAGCGAAAAACAAACCTCAATGTTGTGTGTGTGTGTGTGTGTGTGTGTGTATGTGTGGTGTGTGTATTGTATGTCAGGTCGCCAAAGCGCTACGGGTACTATGTAATCCAGTACTACCTGTTTCATAGTCGGAATCATCGGCGACTAAACCGGTAAACCCCACCAAGCTTGCCTGGTGAGGAGGTGGCTAGACACCCAGCAGGAAGAAAATCAAACCTGTTAAAGGGCGGAAGAAGCTTCTTGCTCAACGGCCATCTAGCACATTACTTTACCGAGGACGTAGAAATACCTGGGTTGGTATCCAGGCGCGTAGCAAATGCCACTTGAGGTACCTTTGTTCTTTGCAGTCTTGTTGAATCTGTTCATCACACTCTCTCTCTGACTCTGATTGCAAGAAGTGGAGCTAGTTCCGTGCACACTATATCCACTAAAAAATATTCTCTTCCGCACAGGTATTTCCTGATTTAAAAGATTTAATTTATTTTCCATAAAAGTCCAGTGGCGATGGAGGTGTAGCGAAACGTACAGGTTTAACTAACTGGAAGTATGTAGTTTCAACCCTGCACACTGGCGGCTCAGAGTTTTTATTAATGTTGTATGTGTGGACCTAGGACCGAAACAGAGGGTCATAGAGTCTCTATGACCCTCTGTCTCCACTTTGTCCTTAGGCTAGACAGAGGGTCTGTCTAGCCTAAGGACCAAAACAGAGGGTCATAGAGACTCTCTATGACCCTCTGTCTAGCCCTAAGGACCAAAGTGGAGTGTCATATGTTCTATTGACTGGTTATGTCAAGTCCTAGCACCTATATGATTATCCGACACTAATAATGTCCTTAGGCCAAACCCCTGACTAGTCCTTTTATCATGTGCTGACTGGGTGGGTTACTAATTCTTCGCTTTGGCTACAAATGACACTTTTATCTGAATAAAAGTTTATAAACAATTCGATAATAAAATCCATTCATTAGTAAAACAAAAAATTCTATTGATTCTTTGGTTTATTGATTTATTCTGTATTGATTAGTTCATTATTAACACATGTGCAATTGATGATAGCGGTGATGTTCAATTTTATTTAAAAAAAACAAAAAACAAAAACAAAAACATTCCCATTCCATTTGTTATAATCATATTTCATCTGTCTGGAAGAGAAAAAAAAAAGTATATTTATCTTACAAGGTTTCTATATATGTAACTGTTTATGTGGAGAAAATGTAGAACAAACACAGGATGTTACAATGGATGGAAATTTATTAGTCGATAGTGTTGATGTGCGAACATTTTGGTTATAAAGAACCTTCAGGACAATATGAAACTTGTCACGGAGAAAAAGATGGATGTTTCAGTTTGGAAAATGTGTAGAAAGGTTTGTTATATTAACATTCATTATGAACGCTAATTCAACAAATATTGTTGATCCTCCATTCTAACATAATCCTTCCATTTAACATCCCTGTTGTTCTCATTTTTTTTCCACATACTGTCGGATTAATTTCCTCATTTTACGCCATTACTGTTTTATTAAATCTCTGGGTAATAGAAATCTCTCGCATCTTAATAGTGTTGGTCATCAACATTTTTCAGGATCTGATAATAAAATTTGATTCCTAATCTTCGATTCAACTGTTTTTCTTAAAAAAAGCATTTGAAAAACTATAAATTGATAAATGTTAAAAATAGGAGCAGCTACCCAGCATCGCCTGGGTAGGGGGGGGCAAACCCCTAGTGTATTTGTTGTTTTACTTTTGAGATTTAAAAATGCTGGACATTTAAGTAGAATTTCAATGCTATTTGTATGTATATTTAATTTTTAAATATCTTCCATATAAATCAAATCTTCATAATTTACAAAATGCTGGACATTTTTAAGTAAAATTCAATTGCATTTCTATGTATATTTTAATTTTTAAATATCTTCCAATATAAATCAAATCTTCATAATTTTTGCACAAAAAGCTAGATCCGGTGATATTTAATGTGAATGTATATTTACTTCGTCATTAATTGTTTTATTTTCATAGTTTCATTCGTACATACATACATACATACAAGTGTGTGTCAAAAAAGTATCAAGATTTTTTTGTACTTTTTGACACACCTTGTATTCTGAAAAAAAAAATAACGTTCCATTCTTTCTTCATTTCTGTCTTGGTAAATATAGCTTTAAACTGTTTCTATTAATCTCTGGGTAATAGAAATCTCTCGCATCTCGCATCTAAGAAAAGGCATAGAAGACATTCTGGACACTCTTGGAGTTCAACAAGAAACATCTGAAGAAGTCTGGAAGAGACATTGGCCAAAATGTTGTGTATATAACAATGATGAGGACAACAGTCCCAAAAATGTAAATAATGCAAATTATCAATCCTCTGTGTCATTTGAATTATTCAGACTATTATCCTCATCTTTATTGTTATATACACAATATTTTGGCCAATGTGCTCTCCGGCCTTCTACAGGTGTTTCTTGTCAAACTTATGAACCTTTTCTTCAAATTGGGAATTTTTCATAGAACTTTGACTTGAACCCTTTATTTAATCCATGGGGTAGACTGTTCTCATTCCATTTACCATATCTGGGTACAAGTCTTTAAGCTATCTTAAGTATTCTATGTTATCGCCTTGGCCTTGGATTGAACCTGGAACCTTTGAGATGATTGTCACATAAACATTATCAACTCAACCCTTATATCCATTGGGCCATGTTCCAACTGAATAAAGATTAAAACAATAGTACAAATAATACAAATTATCAATGCTCATTTCTAAAATTCGGAGACGTATCACGAAGCCTCATCTGAAAAATTCTGAGAAATAATGTAGAAATGAAAATGTATGATTCTTGAGATTGATTGATTTTATTCTGTTATTGATTAGTTCATTATTAACAGATATGTAATTCTTCATATTGTGATGTTTAATCTTTTAAAAAGACAAAAAAAAAAAAGACATTGCATTACTGTAACCAAATATCAATCTACTGTTTGGCGGGGAGGGGTATTTCATAGAAAGTTTTCTCAATATATATATATATCACCATTTATATCAATCTCTTGGTAATAGAAGTCTTTTTACTGGTGACATTTATCCTCATGGGGGATTCTCTTGTGGTGTTCTAATCATTGAACTGAAGTTCTCAAACACTTCCATTATTGTTAAATGATTATTTTTTCTTTATTTTATTACCGTCAACCTTTTGAAAATGTTTTCTACGCAATGAGAAATAGTGTAAATCCCTTGATAATTTTAAAAGCTGTGTAAGTGATGGCTAAAAAGAAAAATCATCTGACACCTGTTTTCTCCGCAATAAAATATTGCTTTTATTTTATTTATCTATTCATTTAATCTTTTTTTTGCAGGTGAAGCAATTTTTTAAAATAGAAATTCATATTTACCAACCCCTCAGCATGAGTAGGATGTGACACAAGGTCAATTTCTTCAGCGAGGTTTAACAAGTTTATATTCAGCTTTCCTTCTCCTAGGTTGGTTGCTTAACTAAGTTTAAAGAGCCTAATCTTCCCTACTATTTCCTCATAGCTGGAGGGAGAATAGTTGGATTCCTACCTTTCCCAAGGGTATTTGTGTAATTTACCAACCTCTCTGCATGAGTAGGATGTGGCACAATGTCAGTTTCTTAAGCGAGGTTTAACAAGTTTGGATTCAGGGTTTTCCTTCTCCTAGGTTAGTTGCTTAACTAAGGTTAAAGATCCTAGTCTTCCCTACTATTTCCCCATAGCTGGAGGGAGAATAGTTGGATTCATACCTTTCCCAAAGGTATTTGCACTTTGATAGATATATGTATTTACAAAACACTCTACAGGAGCAAGATATGACACAAGGTCAGTTTCTTAAGCAGAGTTTAACATGTTTTAATTTAGTTTTATACTATTTACCCACAGCTGGGGGTGGGGGGTGGCGGAAGAACAGTTGAATTCATACCTTTCCCAAGGGTATCAGAAATAATGCAAAAAGCCTCATCCATTTTTTTTTAATATGTACAGATTTCTTTGGTATCTATATGTAAGAAATTTCAATATTATAGGATATAATGGTAATGTCAACAGCAAAGACTGTTTATATCATTTACTAAACTTAGTTTAGTTTGGTACAAGACCAGGAATATGGAGCAGCGCTTAAAGATCAAACACTCTATACTATGGTGTCCCAGTACAGCACCTCGCAAACTCCGCTTATTTATTATATAGAGATTGTCATTTGTCAGGAATTGAGGCAAGCATTATTTATACAATAGGGTATATATATATATATATATATATATATATATATATATACACACCACCACCACCATAAAGTCTAACATCTCACTGTGGCAGGGTGGTGACAATGTAGTGTTAGAACTAAGCTGTCCAGAACTCCAGTTCCTGGTAGGGCCTCCCAAAGCGGTTTAGTCTTGTCACCCATCGGTATTAGGGCCACAACCCAGCTGAAGGTACTTTGATAAAAATCCAAAGGGCATCTCCATTATCACCAGGAATATTATATATATATATATATATATAATATATATATATATATATATATATATATAAAACAAACAAAAATGTTCTTTATAAAACTTGAAGTCACAAAATGTAGAGATTGTCATTAGTCAGGAATTAAGCCAAGCATTATTTAAACAATAGGGTGTGTGTGTAATATATATATATATATATATATATATATATATATATCATTATGTCGTACAATTTGCATGGATATCCATGACAATCTCTTGCCAACCTTCCCTATCATTCATCGACTCTGGGAGCTCCTCCGCGCAGCAGCCAGTATCCCTACATAGTTGGTCAATGTAGGTCCTGGCTGGGCGGCCCACATTAGCATGCCCATATGCTGGCTTCCACAGTAGTACGTCGCTTACGAGCTCATCCTTGCTTCTCCATCAGTGCCCCGCGTACCTAGCCCGTCTTACTCGTATGGTTTGTGAGATGGGGGGCAGGTGGCCATGCAGTTGCTTTTTTGTGGGGTGCTGCTTCCACGACTTATTCAGGACCGCTCGCAGCATTCTTGTGCAGCTCCCATCTAGCTTATTCTCAAGGCACTTCGTTAGGGTCCAGGTGGTACAGCCATACGGCAGTACCGACAAAACTACAGCCTGGAAGAATCGTCTCTTTAGCTTGTCGGGCAGATCAGATTTCCATATGACTGATAATTTGTTGGTGGCCAACCATGCCTTTCCTATTCAAGTGTTAACCTCACTATATATATATATATATATATATATATATGGGTCTGGGTTAGCTCAGTCGGTAGAGCGTTCGGCTAGAATCCACAAGGTTCCTAGTTCGATACCGGTCCTCGCCAACTCAGCGTATGAGTAGCACAGGGATCTGTGCGGTAAAGTAAGGAGCTGATGGTAGGTGTGGCGCTCCACCTCAGATGCTAAAACAATCTCCTTGGTCTAGCGCTATTGAAAAGGGGATAGACTCCCTCGCTGACTGGCTGATGCCGACTTTAGGCCTCCCTGTCGACTTTACTTTACTACTTATATATATATATATATATATATATATAAACAAATGTGCTTTATGAAACTTGAAGTCTTTTAAGTCACATAAAGTCTGTATAAAAACACATGAATAAACTTGAGTTTTAGCTTTACTAAAGACGCTGTATAACATGATTTCTGTATTCACGACAGAAAGGTCCTCCTCGAAGGAGATAAACAATATATACATTTTATGTCATCATTTAACAGCTTTTATGGAAAGAAAGTCATCATTAATTTTTTTTTTTTCTCTTCTGTCTTTTCTGCTTTTATCGTAAAATCAAGTGAAATGTTTGTTTTCTAGTTCACCAAACCTATTAATGCTCCTGAACAATATTTCTTTTTTATTTTTATTTTTTTTTATTTTTATAAAGACCTTTTAGCAGCATTTTTTTATTCTTAAAAGCTCTCTATCCCATATTCTTTTTTATTTTTTTTTATTATTATTATTATTATTATATTTTTGTCATTCCTCCATATTTGTTCGTTACTGTTGTCTACCAATGGGAAAGCAATTTGATAATCTCGTAATAACTATTAGTCGCTGCAAAATAATCAAAACTACCAAGCGTTACTTTATCTTTTTGTCAGAATATTTATCTCAAAGTAAAACTTTTTATTTCCGTTTTTTTTATTTTTGTCAGCCATAATAGCCCAACGCCCCCTTCTCCGACGAACGCCCCCCTCACACTGTCCGACTGCAGTAGGGCATGTTTGCTGACAAATATATCTACATCAGGCATAAGAGATTTTTTTGTTTGAGTTTGATGTCTGCGTTCAATATCCCATCAGCGCTTTGCTGTATTTACAGACTTTTAGAACTTTGGTTAGAAACTGATTCCGCTAAATAAAAATGTTAAACCCAGGTGACATCTTTTCGTTTGATTTATTTATCTTTGGTTTTTTATTGAACAACATAAATTTCTATTGGATACAAAGTCATAAGTACAAAACTAATATCTTCATTTTCACATTTACATATTAATGTGCTACGATGGTGAGAAAGATAGGCTAACAGACAGGGACACCGCGTACTACCAGTGACCCTGCTTGCGGGTTCTGGAAGTGCAGGTTTGATTTTTTTTAAAAATTTTCTGTCGGCTGGGGCGTTAGAATGCACTGACTGCACCTCTGCAGAGGGGTAAGACTCCCCCAATGGGGCCACCTGTTGGCCGTGGGTGGCGACTCGTGATGCTTAAGGATAGAACCCAGGTGGATGAGCAGTTCATGACATGCAATACTCCACTTTGGCCCTATCTTGGGCTAGACAGGCGGTCGGAGAGGCTCCCTCCGATCAATCGGCTGGTCACATCAAGCCCTAGCACCTATATGATTTTCCCAACCCTATTGCCCTTATGGCAAACCCCAACCCCTTTTTATCATATGGGTGCTAGAAGGCGGTGGCTGCGGGTCTACATGTCCTGGGAATGACATTAAACTCTATCTGATGGTGAAGTTCCAGTTTTGGAGGTTTTGGGAATGTGGAGCACCCCTTCATCACCATTGCTCCCTGGTCCACTCTGACCCGGAGTGGTAGTACCTGTTAGGGTCCCATCTATGGGTTAAATAGAAAAATGTATTTATAAAAAAAGTGTATTATCCATTAAGAATTGATTTATTTCAAAACTTTATCAGCATTAAATGACCCACTGAGGTTGATATGCCGTAAAACAAAACAAACCAAACCAAACTACCAGTGACCCTGCTTGGGGGTTCTGAAAGTGCAGATTTGATTTTAAAAATTTTTTATGATTACTACTTTATAAAAATTGGTGTCTTGAGTATGATGTTAAACTGAATCTAGTGTTACATAATCTATGTGGTTGCATAAGATTATTGTCAATCCTGTATTTCAAAAGGGATGGTCCGTTTCATATCACGGGCAGGACTTTCCATGGAAGATTACAGAAAGCCCGCGAAATACGTGAAGTCACGTGGAACCTGGTTGGGTCCTCAGTTTCAGTTTAGACGTCAGGCAGAGAAGATGTCCTGCTTTAACTGGAACTCACTGCAATCGCGCGCTATGTTAGTCTGTTTAGTTACATGAAATGTTTAGTTAAGTAAATAAAAGCTTAAGAAAATAACACGGTTTTGCGATTAATGAATGTCTTGGTAACAAGACTAATCTAGAAGAAGAAATGAGTTAAGTGCGACCGACCACCCAAGAAGAAGTCCAGATGTTAGAAGAGACGCTAGAAGAACAGAAGAAGAATAATAGAAGTAAGAAGTAAAGAAGGGTATACAACACTAGTAGTGAAGTGCCAATTCTTCAGTTCTAGGGAGTGTGGAGTAACCCTTAATTGCCATTACTCCCAGGCCCACCCTGATCCAGATTGGTAATACCTGTTCAGGTCCTATCATCTATGGGGTAAATAGATGAAATAATGAGTCTGTACCAAGGACACTATAACCCTCAGTCACTGCTTTCTAGCACATATGATAAAAAGGATTGGAGGTTTGCCATAAGAGCAATAGGGTCAGGACAATCATATAGGTGCTAGGACTTGACATGACCAGCTGATTGATTGGATGGGAACTCTCTGACTGCCAGTCTAGCCCAAGTAAAGGGCCAAAGAGGAGTGTTGCATGTCATGGATTGCTCAGCCACCAAGATTCTGTCTTTAAGTATCATGTGTTGCTACCCATGGTTAACAGTTGGTTCCATTGGGGGGTGGGGGTCTTACCCCCTCTAAGTAAAGTCGTCAGCGTGGCCTAAAGTCAGAATCAGCCAGACAGTGAGGGAGTCGATCCCTTTTTCACTAAAAGTGCCATGCCTACCATCAGCTCCTCACTTTACTGTACAGATCCCTGTGCTACTCCTACATTGAGTTGGCAAGGGCCGGTATCGAACCAGGAACCTTGTGATTTCTAGCGGAACACTCTACTGACTGAGCTAAACCAGCCCTTAGAAGTGCAATTGGTGTATTCTACAGCCCCAGCCATCAGGGCAGTCATATTTTTGATTACAAGTTCAATAGTGTAGAGATTGATCACAGATAATACCTAATAACATCCGTTTTCATTGTATGATTTTCTTATTGTAAAAGCTTGGTATTTTTGGTTTAGAAGAAAATGAACTTTTTATTTTAAATAATTGGTAGAGATCTACTTTTGGTTGGTTGGTTGGTTTTAAGGCATGTCAACTCTTGTTGGGTTATTTAATACTGAAGCCAAAGCTTTAATGTTTTTTAAATGAAAAGTAGGTTTTGACTTTGAAAAAAAAAAAAAAAAAAGTAATTATTGAAAAGAAAATTCTCTGAATTTAATCCAATGAATGAGGGAAGAGATGGTGAATTATTTAAGTAGCAGACATTTTTATTTATTTATCAATTTATTTCTAAAACTAGGTCGTGTAAGAAAATAAATAAATTTTCAAAAGTCTTAAAGGTAATCAAATTGACAATATTAAATGTTAAAAAGCCACTCCATCTTTTTGAAAGCTTTTCTTTAAATAAGAAATAAAAACTGGAACTCTCAGATAATAAGGAAATTTTAGTCAATGTCTAAAAAAGATTTGTCTGTTAAATGCTTTCAAGCAATGGAATTTGGTTATTTGAGCTCTTTTGTTCATTGCCTTGTT
>CM042165.1:2449158-2534158 GCA_023376005.1 Doryteuthis pealeii
AGGAGAAACACCTATTGACTTACTCAGGGAAATATCTCCCCTCTAGGAAATAGTGTGAATTAATGAATAAAAGTCTTACCCTAAGTCTTCCTTATTTTTGTTTCTTTTGCTTCTTTTCCTAAATTCCCTTTCAGCCCACAAGAAGGAAAAACCAACTAATATTTGAGTTTAGACATGACTACGTGCATGCTTAAACCACATAGAACTGACAACCAACAATTCTCCCATAATACATTGTTTATTTCTGTCTTGATAACTACTGCTTCAGTATTATTAGCGTTATTCGGACTATTGTCCCCATCTTCATTTTTATTTGTACAACTTTTCGGCCGATATGCCCTCCGGCCTTCTTCAGATATTTCTTGTCGAACTCGGGAACCTTCTTTTCAGACTTGAGAACCTTCTTTTCGAACTCAGGAACTTTCTTGTCATAATCGGGAGCCATCATGTAACTTCGAACCTAACCCTTTATTCAGTCCTCGGGGGTATCCTGTTCTTATTCCGCTAACCATAGCTGGGGTAGGAGTTGTGTTAATTATTTTTCTATATTACTGCCTCTACTCAGGATTGAACCCGGAATCCAGAGATAACTGTCACTTAGAACTGTCTTAACCTAACTACCTTATTTACTAGGCCATGTGTCCAATTGGACAAGTTGGGGACAATAATCCGAATAACGCAGATAATACTAATCATCAAGCCTCATCTCAAACATTCAGAGAAATGATACTGCTTCAGTCTCGATACTTTTTGAACCCATCTTGTCTAGTTATCTACTTGAATTTTCTCAAGTTCCATTAACCTTTGTTTTAAACTTTTCAGCTATCGTACTTTTGTCCATCAGCAGTGAACAATAATTTTTAAAAGGGGGAAAATTTCACATTAGTTCAACATGAAAATGAGTGGAGACTTGAAAATGATTTTCTTCAATTTGTCCTAATCAGTTCAGATTTTTCCATTGCTCCAGAAGTCATAAAATACTTCAACAAACACATAAAAAGAAACTCACTTTAATTTCTCAAGTGTGCGTCTGTCTTACTTCTCTCTCTCTCTCTCTCCTCTCTCTCTCTCTCTCTCTCTCTCTCTCTCTCTCTCTCTGTTTTCTGATCGGCAGCCATCTTGACAAAGCATTCATTATACTGGTATTTAAAAATTTGTCTTTGAATGTTTTATTATTGTAAAGGGAAAAGAAAGAAAGGAGAAAAACAAAAAAAGTTTTTATTAGTCAAGATTCAGTTTTGTTCTAACAACGTTTGTCTGCTTCATTTTGTTTTCATTATCAAGAGATATAATTAATAATTATTCTAATAAATCATTCACAAGCTCTAATTTAATTATACATATATATATATATATATATATATATATATCCCAACATGAATATAAGTTTTTACTCTGTTCTTTATCACATAATGAATCTCATGATATAGGTTCTGGAAAAATGATCTTTCTTGTTTGGAACATAAATAAAAAAAGGTAACCTATGTTTTCATTTTCAAGAGATATATTCGACAAAAAATATAACCATAGACTTGGGCTTTATCCTATAAACTTTTCCTTAAAGTGATTCCCAATTCATTTAGCAACAAACAAACAACTGCGAACAACCTTCTATCAAAATTCTAAAAAAATCTTTGGAAAAAACAATGAATTTGACCATCCCTCACAATTTACCGCTTGGCATAAAATGACCCTAAATGGGTTGACCTGCCATTAAAATCAATCAATCAATACAATTAATAATTATTCTGATAAGTGATTCACAAACTCTAATTTAAGAGATTTTTGAGAGGTCCCCTCCAATCAATTGGCTAGTCGTGCCAATCCCTAGCACCTATATGATTGTCCCGACCCTATTGCCCTTATGGCAAACCTCCAGTTTCTTTTTATCATATATGTACTAAAAAGTGTGTGGTCTAATGGTCAGTAGTAGGAAATGGACTCGTCAAGTTCATTTCCTGGACGAAGCTGTGTGCATTTCACATGGCACTAAAACCTTTGGGAAAGGTATGAATACAATTCTCCCTCCAGTTATGGGTAAATAGCAGGGCAGACTAGTCTCTTTAACCATGGCTATATAACCAGTCTAGGAGAAGGAAAACTCTTAATTCAAACCTATTATAAAATTGACCTTGTGTCGCATCCTGCTCGTGCAAAGGGGTTGGTATATATACATACATACTAGAAAGTGATCACAAGGGTTGACATACCGTATAATCCAACCAACTGAAATTTATCAGCACTTGCTTATTCATTGCCTCTGGTATTTCATGGCAAATAAAATCTTTCAGTGCCGTGTTGGGTGGGGCTGCAGAATATGCACCTATGCAGAAGGATAAGGCACCCCCTCCACGAATTGGGCCACTTGTTGGCTGTAGATGGTAACTCTGCAGAAGGGTAAGACACCCCCTCCATGAATGGGGCCACTTGTTAGCTATAGATGGTAACTCTGCAGAAAGGTAAAACACCCCCTCCATGAATGGGGCCACTTGTTGGCTGTAGATGGTAACTCTGCAGAAAGGTAAAACACCCCCTCCATGAATGGGGCCACTTGTTGGCTGTAGATGGTAACTCTGCAGAAGGGTAAGACACCCCCTCCATGAATGGGGCCACTTGTTAGCTATAGATGGTAACTCTGCAGAAAGGTAAAACACCCCCTCCATGAATGGGGCCACTTGTTGGCTGTGGATGGTAACTCTGCAGAAGGGTAAGACACCCCCTCCATGAATGGGGCCACTTGTTAGCTGTGGATGGTAACTCTGCAGAAGGGTATGAATCTTTGGCATAAAATAACCCAACAAGAGTTGACATGCCATAAAATCTAACCAAACCTTTTTATGTTCTGCACTTTCTATGTACTACGTTCACATCCCACTTATAGGACTGACATTTTTCAGAATGTAGAATTTCCTGATGATTGCAAAAAAAAAACCTGAAACTGTTCTTAGCCATTTCTGGTTTTGATTTGTATTCTATTTGACAGTCGATCGTCTCTATCCAAAAATCTTGGCCACTTGTTTTCTCGGCAACTTTGAAATGCAATAATGATATAAGCAATTTCTCACCTTTTAGAATTAATAGGATCTTCTTTTTTTTTTTTCCTGAATTCATTGGTATCAATTTCAAATTAGATAGCAAATAATTTGATTCTGAAATTGTGTCAAGTTACAAGTTTTCAATATGAGACGTTAATAAGTTGGCTGAAAGACAAATTGGATAATTTGTTCAAAATGACATGATGAATTTTGATTTCTGATCATCATTATGGCGGGGAGAAATACATATATATATATATATATATATATATATATATATTATATATAATAAAACTTTTTTGTTCTCTCTCCCCCCCCCCCAAACGTGAAAACATGGTGTCTAGATGATTATGATATATGCTCCCACAAGTCAGTACGGTTCTCTGAAAGGGAATTTAACTGACTTTCACTGTTAACATAAAGCAAGTTCTGTTATTGTCGTATTAAAACGTCTTAATAAAAGAAGAGATTTAAAAAAAAAATGCTGATTCTTACCAAGTTGTAGACATTTGAAAAAATATTTTAAACATTGATAAGCTAATGTCAAGTTAAAAGGGAAAATTTACAATGAAAAGTAATTTAATTTTTGGCTCGGTTATGGGTCATTTTCTTTTTTTTTCTTTTTTTAATTTTCTTTATCTTCTTTCTTTTTTTAAGATATTCATTATCTTCAAAAATTTTTCTTTTTTTAATTTTCTTTTTTTTTCTTTTTTTAATTTCTTTTTTCTTTTTTAATTTCTTTTACTTTTTTTTTTTTTCAATTTTGTTTTATTTTTTCGATTTTTTTTTTTTTTTTCGAATTTTTTTCTTTTTTTTTTTCTTTTTTTTTCCGAATTTTTCTTTTCTTTTTTTATTCAAATTTCAATTATGTTTTTCTTCAGTCTTTTTGTCTTTTTTTCTTCTCGTTCATTTTTCCTTTTTCTCTTTTCTTTTCTGTTTTTTTTTTTTTCTTTTTTTTTTTTCTTCTTTTGTCTGCCCTTTCAATTATATCATTTTTGTAATCCATGCAAAGAAAGCTGAGCATATTGTATGATTGCCCGTGTACTGAACACATTTGGCATATTCTCCAATTAATCATCTTCACTCTTTCAGTTCTCATAAACATGGGACTGAAAGCCCCCACCCCCCCGTCCCCCACCCTTTTTTTCCTTTCCTTTTTTTTTTTTTTTTTTAAACTTTTTCTTTTTTAAGTGTGGCGGATTTGTCTCACAGAAATAGTGCAAATAAAAAAGTTTTCTTTTTCAATTTTAATTTCTATTTGTTTTCTGTGACAAGTGATAATCAATAATGGTGGGACTAGTTGCTGTTGTTGAATCTAACTTTACTATATGTTTGGTTATCATCATTTGTCGCATGGTAAAGACGATGCGTTAGAATAAGAATGGAAAGAAGAAGAAGAAGAATTAAAAATAGAAACAAAAAGCAAAGTACAAGTTTGCCTAAATCAAAAAATTTTCCATTCTTTCCCCCCTCGCCTAAGTTTTTTTCATTTTCACCCTCTTATTGGCTTTTTCTACAGTCCCTTCTGTTCACAAGTTTTTTATTTTGATCTCTACAAAGTTTCTTCTTTCGTCTCTCTCTCTCAAAATGTTGTGTTTCTCTTGGTTTCACTGCTCTCTCCCCCTCTCTCTCTCTCTTTTCTTCTCTCTCTCTCACAAAAAAAATGCCTTTTCCTTTCTGATCTTTCTTTCATATTGCCAACACATTGTCTTTTTGTTTCTCTTACGCTTTTTTCAACTTGCCTTTTTGTTCTCTCTCTCTTCTCTCTCTCTCTCTCTCTCTTCTCTCTCGTCTCTCTCTCTTGTTCTCTCTTTTCTCACCTTTCTTCTCTTGTTCCTCTCTCTCTTTCTCTCTCTCCCTCTCTCTCTCTGTTCTCTCCTCCTCTCTCTCTCTTGTTTCTCTCTCCCGACTCTCTTTCTCTCTCTCCCTCTCTCTCTCTGTTTTCTCATTCTCTTGTCTCTCTCGCTCTCTGTTCTCTCTCTCTCTCCCCTCTCTCTCTTCCCTCTCTCTCTCCCTCTCTCTCTCTTGTTCTCTCTCTCCCTCTCTCGTCTCTTGTTCTCTCTTCCCTCTCTCTCTCTTGTTCTCTCTCTCCCTTCTCTCTCTCTGATTCCCTCTTCTTTGTTCCTCTCTCTCCTCCTCTGCTTGTCTCTCTCTCTCTTCCTCTGTTCTCTTCCTCCTCTCTCCTCTGTTCTCTCTCCCGTCTCTCTCTCTTCCTCTCTCCTCTCTTCTTGTTCTCTCTCTCCCTCTCTCTCTCGTGCTCTCTTGTCCTCTTCTCTCTGCTTCCTCCCTCTTCTCTCTCCTTGCTCTCTCTCCTTCTCTCTCTCTTGCTTCTCATCTCTCCTCTCTCTCTTCTTGCTTCTCATCCTCCCTCTCTCTCTCTTGTTCTCGTCTCTCCTCTCTCTTCTTGTTCTCTCTCTCTCCTCTCTCTCTTTTCTCCTCTGTTTCTCTCTCTCCCTCTCTCTCTCTTGTCTTCTGTTCTCCTCTCTCTCTCTTGTTATTCTCTTGTTTCTCTCTTTACCTAGGTGTATGTTCTAATAGTTCTCTACATGCTCTCGTCTCTCCTCTTCCGTCTCTCCTACCTGCGTCTTCCGTCTCTCTCTCTTCCCCTTCCCGTCTCTTCTGTTTCTCTCTCTCCCTCTTCTCTCTCTGTTCTCTCTCTCCCTCTTGTCTCTCTCTGCTTGTTCTCTCTCTCTCTCTCTCTCCTCTCTCTTTGTTTCTCCTCTCTCTTTGTTCTCTCTTCTCCCTCTCTCTCTCTTCTCTCTCTCTCTTGTTTCCCCTTCTCCTCTGTCCCTTCCTTGTTCTCTCTCTCCCCTCTCTCTCTCTTGTTCTCTCTCCTCCCTCTCTCTCTCTTGTTCTCTCTCTCCCTCTCTCTCCTCTCTTGTCTTCTCTCTCCGCCGCTCTGCTCTCTCTTGTTGTCTCTCTCCCTCTTCTCTCTCTTCTCCCTCTCTCCTCTCCTCTCTCTCTTGTTTCCTCTCTCTCTCTTGTTCTTCTCTGTCTTGTTTCTCTTGTCTTGTTCTCTCTCTCCCTGCTCTCACCCTCTCATCCCCCTCTCTCACCCTCTTGTTTTCCTCTCTCCCCTCTCTCACCCTCTCTCACCTCTTTGTTCTCTCTCACTCTCTCATCACCCTCTCTCACCTCTTGTTCCTCTCTCTCACCCACACAAAATGTTTTTTCCTTTTTGTCTCTTACTTTCCCTCATTCCTTCCCCTTTTCTTCCTTCCCACTTTTCTTCCCCCCCTCTCATTATGGTCTCTGTGATTCCTTCCACCCCCAACCCTTCTTTCTTTCTCCGTTTTGGGATTGAGGTAAAAATATCAGCCAAATCGGCCCAACACACCACCCAGAAGAACAAAAATATTATGATCAATGAAGAATAGATCTTTCTTTTTTTTCTTCTTCTTCTTCTTCTTCCATTTTTTGCAGGCAATATCCCCCCCCCGCCAAAAAAATCTTCGATTCAAAATTAATCTTTTTCATTCATACTTGAAATTTTGCTTAAGTAGTAACTGAATCTCAAAACCTGTCTATTGCCGATTCTATGTTGTTTTAAGACTCTCATGCAACTCTGGACCCTCACCCCCCAAACTCCTGCCTCAAATACACACACTTGCTTGCAACCCCCCCCCAAAATACCCGTGAATGCTTCTACACTTCCTGACATCTCTCCTTTCTCTTCATGTAAAATTTTTACTATTTTTTTTTTTTTTTTTTTTTTTTTTTCAATCGATAACGCGATACTGACCCACCCTCAACTTCCCGATCTATCCAATATCCATTTTCTCTCAAACTCTTTTTTGTTAACTGTTAACTAAAATCCTTTCTTTTTTTTTGTTTGTCTATTTGTTTTGTTTTTTCATTTGGGTGGGGGTAGGGTGCGGTTAGACTAAGCCTCATCTCCAAATTCCAAGTAAACTGATAATGATTTTTCCTCTGATTTCGGAAAAGATGTTTTCCTTTTATCTTGTTCGAGCTGTGATGAATATATGACAATAGTTTTTTAAAGCTTCAGGTTCACGTTAAAATTATATTATTTTCCTTTTTTTTTTCTCTCTCTCTCTCCTCTCTCTTTCACTCTCCCTCACACACTCTCACTCTCTCCTCAACTCTCTCACTTCTCACACACTCATTCTCTCTCTCTACTCTACTCTCATCATTCTCTCTCTCTTTCTCATTCTCTTCTCTCTTTCTCATACTTTCATTCCTCGTCTCTCTCTTTCTCAATTCCTCTCTCTCTTCTCATTCTCTCTCTCTCTTCTTCATTCCTCTCTCTCTCTTTCTCTTTCTCATACTCTCATTCTCTCTTCTCTCTTTCTCATACTCTGCATTTCTCTCTATCTTTCTCATTCTCTCTCTCCGTCTCTTTCTTCATTCTCGTTCCTCTTTCTCATTCTCTCTCTTCTTTTCTCATACTTCTCATTCTCTCTTTCTCTTTCTCATTCTCTTCTCTCTCTATTCTCATATCCTCATTCTCTCTCTCTCTTTCCATTCTCTCTCTCTCTTTCTCATTCTCTCTTCTCTCTTTCTCATACTCTCCATTCTCTCTCTTCTCTCTTTCTTTTCTCAACTTCATCTTCTCTCTCTCTTTCTCATACTCGTCATTCTCTCTCTCTCTTTCTCATACTCTCATTCTCTCCTCTCTCTTTCTCATACTCTCATTCTTCTCTCCTCTTTCTCATACTCCTCATCTCTCTCATCTCTTTCTCATACTCTCATTCTCCTCTCTCCTCGTTCTCTATCTCATTTCTCACCTCACTCCATCTCTCACGACTACATCTACTCTCATTCCTCTCACCTCACTCTCATTCACTCATCTCATTCTCTCCACTCTCATTCTCTCACTCTCTTCACTCTTTTCTCTCTCTCATTCTCTCTCACTCTTTCTCAACTCTTCTCTCTCCTTTCACATCTCCTCCTCTTTCTCTTCTCACTCTCACTCCTCTTCTCTCTCTCAAGTCTCTCTCTCTTTCCTCTCTCACTCTCTCTCTCTCACTCTCTCTCTCTTTCTCTTCTCATCTCTCTCTCTCTCACTCTCTCTCTCCTTTCTCTCTCTCAGCTCTCTCTCTCTCAACTCTCTTCCATTTCTCTCTCTCTTCTCTTTCTCCTCTCTCTCACTACTTCTTCCTCTCTTTCACTCTCTCTCCTTTTCAAACTCCTCTCTCCTCTCTCCTCTCTTTCCTCCGCCTCTCTCCTCTCTCTTCTCTCCCCTTGTCTTTCTCCTCTCTCTCTTTTCTTCCCCTCTCTGTTCTTCCCTTCTTCCTCTTTTCCTCTCTCTCTCTCCTCCCTCTCTCTCCTCTCTCCCCTCGTCTCTCCTCTCTCTCTCCCCCCTCCTCTCTTTCTCTTTCTTTCTCTCTTCTCTTCTCCTCCTCTTCTCTTCTCTCTCTCTTTCCTCTTCTCTACGCCCCTTCCTCGTCTCTCTCTTTTCTCTCTCTCGTCTCTCATTCTCTCTCTCTTATTCTTTCTCTCCTCTCTCTTATTTCTCCTCTCTCTCGTCTTTCTTCTCTCTCTCTCTCTCTCTCTCCCTCACTAAAAGGGCTTGTTATAGTTGTCACCCGTTCAAATAGCAAAGATTCTTAATAACACAAAAAGGGGGCTTCATTTTGACAAAGACAAAACCTGATTTCTTTGGGAATGTTCGATGAGAACAATAAGAAATTGAAAAATTGTTGACACATCAATAACAATTCCATTTATAGATTTAAAAAAATAAAATGAAAACTCAACAGGCAAAAAAAAAAAAAAGCATTAATCTCTAGAAAGAAATTTTAAGGAACTTGAACATCATATCTGGTACTGTCTCCTCTTTCCTCCCTGTTTTTTTGTAAACATTTTCAAATTAGCAAAGTGCATTTTCCAACAAGTGGTAATATTTTCTAACAAATCCGTTCTTGATGTGTGCTATTTTAAGGGAGGTTTCTTTTTTTTCTTTTTTTTTTTCTTTCTCTTCTTTTTTTTTTTTTTCTTTTCATAGAGATATTTTTTTTCTTTTTTCTTTTTCTTTTTCTTTTTTCTTTTTTTTTTTTTTTCATTTTCGGGTTTCCTATAACCCAACATAAGGGGAACCACTCTTGGACTGATAAATTAATTTATTTTATTTTTCGTTTCCATTAAACTAACCCAAAACCTACCCCGTCTCTTTTTTTTCTAGTAGATCAATAAAAAAAATAAATAATTTATCAGTCAAGAGTTGTTCCCTTTGTTTAATTGTTGGACTTAATATGAAATGACCACCTTTTTTTTTCTTCTGGCATCTGCAAAAATAGCAACTTTTTTTTTGGGTTTTTTTTTTTCTTCTTGTTATGTTAGGAATATATTTTTTCTTTTGCTACATTATCTAATTTATTGATTGAATTTAACCGTCAATGTCCAAACCATCTAGGGTTATTTTTTATTGCATAGAGTTGAGAACATTGTATTTCTCAGAAGTTGTTATCTGGCCTCCATTGATTTTTTGTAGCCCTGTTGGCTAAGACTTTAGACATAGACTGAGACTGCACTTGAGAGGGTTAAAGAATCCCCCCTCGCCAATGGGGGTCACCTGTTGCCATCTGGGTGGTGGACTCGTAATGCTTAAGGATGGAATTCTACGTGGCTAGAGGCTGTCCCATGACAAGCAACACTCCCACTTAGGCTGAATAGACAGGGGGTGGTCTGAGAGGCCTCTAGCAGCAAACCCTATCACCTATATGTTGTTCCACTAACCCTATTTGCGCTCTTATGGCAAAGCCCAACCCCATTTTATCATATGTGTGCTAGATGAGAGGTTCCAGGGTTCATGGAGGTTTGGGGAATTGTGTAGCACCCTTTCATTCACATCACCATCCCAGTTCCTTTTCTGAACCAGAGGTGGTAGTACCGTGTTAGGGTCCCATCTATGGTTTATAAAAATAGAAAAAAACGTGTTTAAAAACAAATTGGAGGTCCCCGAACCCATCAAAGAATGAATAAACCAAAAACGTCTTCGGCAAAAATGACCCAAGGGTTGACATGCATTAAAACCAACCAACCAGTGTTTTTGTACAGTCACACTATTATTAAATTTTGGGCAAAATTTGAATTGGAATTTACCTTATTCTTAAAGATGCGGGCATTTAACACTATTGAACAAACCACAGAGAAATCTGAGGAGATCAGATTTCATATGAAATTGATTCTGTCTACAAACGTTGCAGGGTAAACTAGTCACGTATCAAATATGGCAAAAACTTTTTGACTCATCCTAGTATTCCAACAGAGATAATCAGATTTGAAATTTTCTTTTCCATGCATATCAACTTTTCTGTTGATCTTCGTATTAGATCAAAACAACAAAGTTTTTGGCAATTTCTTGACGATTATTGTTATAAATGTAGACATTTTTTTACTTACTTTAATCAAGTCTTATGATCGTCTATAGCCTTCAGTATGGAAGCCTTGGTTTAGTATAATCAGTTATTGAGTAGCAATACTTTTGGTATTGTTTTTTTTTCTTATTTCTTCTAAGGCTTCGACTTTTGTACTACCATTATGTTACATAACCTACGCAAGTACAAATAAGGACAAACTTTGTTAATTGTCTTAACTCATCTCTTTTCACTGGAACTTCAACAGGCAATTAAAAAAACTGAAATTTAATGTTTTAATATTGGTAAATATATTATTTTACCAACCCTCCGCTAGAGCAGGAATGCGAACACATAGGTCAATTTTTTTAATGCAAGAGTACACAGGTTTGAATTCAGAGTTTTCCTTCTAGACTGGTTACCTAGCCATGGTTTAACGAGTCCAAGTCTGTCCTGCTTTTACCCCATAAGCTGGAGGGAGAATCTGGATTCATACCTTTCCCAATGGTATTTGGCCGCTATTAATAATGTAATTAAGGTCTTTATTTCTTAGAATAAAAAATATATTAATTTTTAAATTGTTTGTAAAAAAAATAAAAAAATTAAAAACAGAAATCTTTTCATAGAATATAACAAATACAAGGATGTTCTACATTACAAATAAGTCGTCGAGAGCGTGGGCCTAAAGTTAGTTNGAGACAGAGAGACGAAATACAAGTATGATAAAAATAAATCTTTGAGGGAGAGAGAGAGAGAGAGAGAGAGAGGTGTGAGAAAAAAGAGAGAGCCCAGAAATACAATTCAATAATAAAAACTATTTCAAAAGCAAAGAGAAATCAGCAACAGAGAGACAGAGAGAAACAGACAGAGACAGGGACAAAAAAAAAAAGCCTACCCCCCACCACCCACCACCACTCGGAAAATATGAGTGAATAATAAAAACTATTTTCTTCTATTCGATGTAGATGATGATGAAAGAGTCAAAAGGACACTTGCTGCAGACAGAAGCAATTAACTCAAGTAAACCAATACAACTTTTCTTTTTTTTTTCTAGGATTGATTGGTTTATTTTTATTTTATTAACTCTCTCATCTCTCTCTCATCTCCTCTCTCATTCTCTGCTTAATAAAGTTATTAATTAAATCATCAAGTTAGAAATGAAATGAAAATTCACATCATTCAAGAAAAAAAAACAGGACCCCCCAACACCCATCCAATTGACTTCCTGCAGGAAGTCAAATTCACCTCGTCAAATTATGTCTAAGAATAAATAATTTTTTTTTTTATTTTTTTTTTTTTGGGGGGGGTGTGACAAATCTATTCAAAATTAACCAAGTTTATTAAAATAATTAAAATAACGCCAGACATGAAGTTTGATTTGGTTTGTTTAACGACATATCAATTTCCCATGGGTTAATTAAAGTCGAAATTTGATACTAATAATTCATACACAATTATATGGCTTCTATGAAACTTTGATATAAAATACAAAAAGGTTCTTTTTTTTTCTCCCTCCCCCCCCCCGCCCAAGATATGGGCAAACAGTAGGGCAGTCTTTAGTCTCGAGAAGGCAACCAGTCTAGAAGAAGGAAAACTAAATTTGGTAATTTATGAGGAAGTGCGTCCCGGTCTCCTGCCTCAGAAATTGCTACCCGGTGACTATTAAAATAACGTCCGCAGCTATGTCGTCTCGGTGGTGTTACTTGAAAGAAAACAACCAACTTAGGGCGTTAAATGTATTTTAGAGGGAGGAGGGCTTCTCTTTTTTTGTCGTAATTCTTATTTATTGTAATTTGTTTAGAAATTTATTTATAGAAATTTGTCGTAATTCTTGTTTATTTATAGAAATTTGTCGTAATTCTTGTTCAGATATGAAGATGTATATCTATCTATCTATCTATCTATCTACCTCAATTTGTTCATTTTTTACTTTGTTTATATATATCTATCCACCCATCTCTATTTGTTCATAAAGAGAAGTTTTATGTTTGAACAACAGCAACTAAGCACTACTGACTGGTGCCCAAAACAGCTGATATTTATGGAATACACCATTCATATATTTGGGTGATTCCATTCTTTGAGTCCTGATTGGCTGCTTGGTTTCTATGTTGTTATGAGGTTTCATAAATACTCTGGCATTCTGCAGTAGGATTGCAACAAGATTAGATCCGTATTGACTTACAGCTTCATTGTTGCCTTGTCTTACCAATTCGACAGTAATTGGAACTCAGTATGTTTATTCTACAAATTGTAATAATTCACAAACAGTTATATGGTTTCAAGTAACTAATATTTTATTATGACGGAGAATCAATGTCTGTCTGTAACTGAAACGATGTCACTGCTTACGTCACAAAACCCTCAGGTATATGCATAAGTTTATCATTGAATATTTAATTTATACTCAAAATCATTTATACATAGAATAAATAGAAAGCGCGTGGTGTAATGGTTAAAGTCATGGGAGATGGACTCGTCGCCCCGAGTTCAATTTATGGACGTGGTAATTGCATTTCACTTAGCGCTAATACCCTTGGGAAAGGTATGAATTCTACTCTCCCTCCAGCTATGGTGTAAATAGTAGGGCAGACTGGGCTCTTTAACCTTGGTTAGGCAACCGGTCTAGGAGAAGGAAAACTCTGAATTCAAACCTGTTAAACTCAGCTTAAGAAATTGACCTTGTGTCACATCCTGCTCGTGTGGAGGGGTCGGTAAATATATATACATAGAATAAATCTTATTTATTAATGATGTCTCTATGAAAATCTAACTTAGAATTGTCTCAAAAACGAGCCCAAGTTAAGAGTTACTATCACTCCGAGACAGCATCAACCTGGGAGTAATGGCAATAGTTGACTGTACTCTCCACATCTCCAGAATTGTAGCAGTTTAGTATCATATGCAAATTACCACCTCTGAGGAGGGGTGACTCATCCCTCTGCAGAGGGCCAGCATACTTTCAACCTTGCCACCATTAATTTTGAGATATTAGATTACTTTTATTCAAATTCATTTTTACAGCAGAATATACGCTATTACTAAAATCCCAATTTAAACCACGTGGGTATCAGATTATCAATATTAAATGTAAAGGGTCATCTATCTCTTAAGTTTTCACCTCAGTTTCAAGAAACTGATTTGCAAATCTAGATCTAATATCAAAATGTCCCCTTGGAACCACGGGTTGATATATTCGAATAGACAGTGTTTCCCAAATGAATAAAAAGAAAAGTGCCATTCTTTAACGTTGGCAGACATTTTGAGAAAATCTGTTGTTTAGCAATTTATAAATCAAAAACTTATTTATCTTAATGATAAAGACAGAAGAAAAATAAATCTGGTTATTTATTAAGGTTTGTTTAGTTTGGCTCAAAGCCACAAGTATGAGGGGGAACCAGCAAGAATTGAACTCTTTATCAACAGTGTGATAGTCTCGCTCAATAACTATCACACCACTTAAGGTGACCTAAAAACTCAGCTTCTTCAATACCATGTCATCTCTAAGATCAAATTATCACTCTGCTGCATTTTTGTCTAAGATCAAAATATCAATCTCCTAGATTTCAACCCAGGATCAAAGTGTCCCATTCTTACATTTCAACCCAGGATCAAAGTGTCCCATTCTTACATTTCTACCCAGGATCAACTGTCCCACCCTTACATTTCTACCCAGGATCAAAGTGCCACCTTGCATTTTCTACAACTGATCAAAGTGTCCACCCTTGCATTCTACAACTGATCAAAGTGTCCCACCTTGCATTTCTACAACTGATCAAAGTGTCCCACCCTTGCATTTCTACCCAGGATCAAACTGTCCCATTACATTTCTACCCAGGATCAAACTGTCCCACCCTTACATTTCTACCAGGATCAAACTGTCCCACCCTTACATTTCTACCCCTGACAAAGTGTCCCACCCTTGCATTTCTACACCTGATCAAAGTGTCCCACTCTTACATTTCTACCCCTGATCAAAGTGTCCCACCCTTACATTTCTACCCAGGATTAAAGTGTCCCACCCTTACATTTCTACACTGATCAAAGTGTCCACCCATACATTTCTACCAGGATCAAAGTGTCCCACCCATACATTTCTACCCAGGATCAAAGTTGTCCCACCCTTACAATTTCTACCTGATCAAAGTGTCCCACCCTTACATTTATACCCAGTATCAATCAGTGATTGTTCTGCTCTTTCAGTAGCAAGTATTTTTGTATGGGACAGAATTGTTTCTCCCCACCTCATAACCACCCATTTTCAAACCATAGTTTTTCTTTCTCCTGGATTGGTTTGTCTACTTACCAATTCCAGAGTGCCCAGTCTGCCCTACTATTCACCTATTTCTTTTAAGTGAAAAGAAATAGACTTATGCCTTTAGTATGAAGAGAAATGCAAACAGCTTCATTCAGGATTTGAACTTTGCTTGCAGAGTTTAAACATTAGCCCACCTGCACCTCCATCAAAAGCAGAACTACATTTTCTTTCAACCAACAATTCACTGATAAGTAGCATTTTTAGGTGCACTTTGCGCAGAAATATACAACGAATATAATCATGTCTGCTACCGTTCAGGAAAACAGGAAAAGAAAAAGAAAACAGAAAGCAAATACATGATAAACTTTTTTTTTGTTCTAACAAAAATAAGTTCCATTCGGATAACATACGAAGGTAAATCAATATGTTCACATCCTGATTTGTGTGCTTGACATGGAATAAGATATATATATATATATATATATATAAAATATTCTTGGTCTACAAAAAAAGAAAAAGAAAGTTGTTCACAGTTAAATACTGGTTGTAAAAAGTATATTCTAAAACAATGGTTCTCAACCTTTTTGTTTCTAACTCTTTTACCCTTATCTCAGACGTCACTCCTAACGTTTCAAGTCCAACTTAAAAGATGAATTACTAATAAGTAAAAATTAGTAAAGTCGTCAGGGTGGCATAAAGTTGGTATCAGCCCGACAGCGAAAGAGTCTATCTCCTTCTCAATAGCACTAAACCAAGGAGATTGTTTTGGCGTCTGAGGTGGAGTGCTACACCTACCGTCAGCTCTTCACTTAACTGCACAGATCCCTGTGTTACTCATATGCTGAGTTGGTGAACCAGGAACCTTGTTGTTACTCTACATGTAATATTGAAAATCTTTTATCTTGTTCACAGTTAAATACTGGTTGTAAAACAATGGTTCTCAACCTTTTTTTTCTTTTTCTAATGCTTTTACTCTTATCTAGCCCTAGCACCTATATGATTTTCCCAACCCTATTGCCCTTATGGCAAGCCCCAACCCCTTTTTATCATATGGGTGCTAGAAGACGGTGGCTACGGGTCTACATGCCTTGGGAATGACGTTAAACTATCTGATGGTGAGGTTCCAGTTCTGGAGGTCTGGGGAATGTGGAGCACCCCTTCATCACCATTGCTCCCTGGTCCACTCTGACCCGGAGTGGTAGTACCTGTTAGGGTCCCATCTATGGGTTAAATAGAAAAATGTATTTATAAAAAAATTGTATTATCCATTTAAGAATTGATTTATTTCAAAACTTTATCGGCATTAAATGACCCACTGAGATTGATATGCCATAAAACAAAACAAACCAAAACGTTCTTATTTAAGATGTCATCCCAACGATCCAAGATTGTCCAATTCAAAAGATGAATTCAAAATACTCTACATATAATAATGAAAATCCTTTATCTCTATCCAATGGAACTGGTACTGCCAGTTTTTTTTTCTCCATATTAGTAATGTTGGATTTTGTGTCAAGTATTCAGCTCTGTTACAAGTTGAATGCATAACTCGGGGATAACTTCTACATCTCTCCTGTCCCGTGTGCAGGCAGGGCTCTACGAGGAGTGAGCTGTTCTTTAAGGCCTGCCCTGTTATGCAGGAATAACCTGGACAAGGCTCAAGGGATTTTCGATGGACGAGGGCATGTTGATATATCAGTTCTCTCTGTGGGGTGTCTAATTGCTGCATGCGCATCATTTCTGGGAGATGCTGGGAGATTGGAATGCATGGATGAAGCATTGCTTGCAGGGCTTGTTAGCTCAGGCATCGCACTTGGCATTGGGGGTGGGGGTTTTGCTTTGACTTCACACTTCCTCAAGAAATAATCAGAGACATCCCTCGTAAAGTAAAAGTGGTCGACGACACTTTACTCTTTGACAAAAACATAGAGGAGGCATTCTACCATACCCTCGATTACTTGTCACTATGTGAGAAAAATGGAATTGTCATTAACAAAGATTGTTGAGAATTTATTTCTAAAGGTAGATTTTTAATCATGGCAAACACAAACGTAGATAAAAAAAATATTAAAGTAATAGAATAAAAATATAAGAGGATGATCAACCGTCCTCAACTCTCACGGCGCACCCACGGGAGCTTCACGATAGACTAGTGCTTTAAAGGAATAATATGTTTTCACATTAAAAGACATTATATTTTTTAGTTATTTATTTATGTTGTCACTTTAAATTTTAAATGAAAAGGAATAGTGAAAATGTACAACAAGTGTAAAAGAAAACAATGTCATTTTATTTCTAAAGGTAGATTTTTAATCATGGCAAACAAATCTTAAATCAAGAGAATAAAAATATAAGAGTATTATCAACTGTATTCAACACTCATGGCACATCTACGGAAGCTTCATGATACACAAGTGTGCTACGGCACACTGGTTGAAAAACTCTGGTCTAGAGTTTTGTGTTGAATTATATTACAGTTACTTTTCCGAGCAATTATAATAGTCAGTATCCACTGGGATTATTTTCAGTGTTGTAATAAGGTTCAAGTTTTTTAACTCTTAACATCCTGTTGAGAATTTTCTAAGTCCAGAGCATTCCTATAAGAATATATTTTAAAAAATGGTTAAAAATTACTTTTGCATCTAAAGTTACCTGTTATTTCCCTTAAATCAAAGACATCTAAATATGTTTAATATTACATTTAAACAAAGGCTATCATTTGGGGTGGATTAGGAAAATGAATGAGACTTCCGACTGGGTGGAATGAGGTGGTATAGGACTTTAAGAGTTAAGAGAATGGAAGTACAAATTCTACCATTATGTCAAAGTAAAAACAAGTACTGATTTTACCATTGTTATTTGTCAATAAAAAGGTGGTAGGAGTCTTCTCTTGGAAGATAACAATCTGTCTAGAGTCTTGTGTTGAATTTATTAGTTACCTTCCTGACTAAATCTGACACCTACCCTAGTCAATGGCCGGCATTGGATGGTTGGTTTTGTTTTACGGCATATCAACCCTTTTCGGGTTATTTAATGATAATCAAGTCATTTTCATATTAGGTTACTTACAGTATCTGCTGTTACTTAAATGGTCACCCATCTAAGTATTGAAAAGGCTCATCACTGTTTAACTTCAGTGATCTTGCATGAACAAGTGCTTTCAATGTGACTTGGCCATAAGTGACCGGCCGTCATTGGAATCTTGGATTAAATTGTGCCAAGAGTTGACGTTTGAACACAATTGGTGGCCAGGATTTTTGTATACAGACATTTTTACATAGGCAACTTGGCAGTCTCTTCCCAATTGGAAGATTAGCGTAAAACTGGCTTTAACTCTATTATTTTTCACTCTATATCAATACTTAATTACCAGTTGAAATAATTATATCTTTCTGACTGTTGTAATTTTGTTATTTAACTTTTAAGTTCTACCATTGTGTAAAGAAAATGGAAATACCAATTCCTCCATTGTTATTTGTCAATAAAAAGGTGGTAGGAGTCTTTCGTGAGAGTTAACATTTGACCCGAGTCTGATGGTAACACTAGCACAATATCAAGTTGTCTAAAGTAACGGCTATAAATCCTGTTCATTTTTGTCTCTTTGTAATAATAAATTATAATTTGAAAATGAAAGAAAAAGAATCAATAAAAAAAGAGGAAAAGTTTTAAAAAAAACTGATTGAAAAATAACAGAAAAGGAAAAAAAAAGCAAAGAAAACAATAAAAAACAGAAAAGAAAAGAAAAAGAAGAAAAAAAACAGAAAAGGATAGAGAAGAAGAAAAAAACAGAAAAGGATAGAGAAGAAGAAAAAAAAAACAGAAAAGGATAGAGAAGAAGAAAAAAAAGAAAAAGGAGAGAAGAAGAAAAAAAGAAAAGGATAGAGAAGAAAAGGAAAATGGAGAAAAGAAGAAAAGAAAAAGGAAAAAAAAAACAGAAAAAGAAAAAGAATAAGAAAAAAGACAAAAAAGGAAAGAGAAAAAAGACAGAAAAAGAATGAGAAAACAGAAAATAAAAACAAAAAACAGAAAAGGAAAAAAACAAACAAAAAAACAAGAGAAGAGACCGAAAATAAAATGAAGTTAAACACTTGAATATGTTAACACTTGCGGTCGTTTGTGAGACTGGAGGCTGTGAAGATGTTGCTAAATCATCTTTTGTACATCAATATTGTACAACAAAAAGGATTGCAATGGCATCACTCACCTGCAAAAAATAAAGAAGTAAAAAATAAATTAAAAAATAAATATAAAAACAAAATTCAAAAATAAAGATTTTAAAGTTTGACAGATACTGAATGCTCATTGCATTGAGAAGAAAAAAACAAAACAAAAAACAAAATAAACAGTAAATCATAAATCAGACAATCATAAAACGAGGAACATCTGTCCGCCGTGTGAACACCGTGTGTATGTCTCTATATTGATTTAACAGTGTGGATAGATTTCAATATATGCATCGTTTGTCCAATTTTTCTCAGTCGTGTTGTGAGACATGGTCGATATTTCTGAAGCCAGTCACAGAGTTTTTCCCCCCAGACTTAGATCCCCAGAGTCTACGTTACCGTCTCAAAAGACATAGGCATCATTGTTCCGTTACA
The DNA here is from genome assembly GCA_023376005.1 of Doryteuthis pealeii. Classification (NCBI taxonomy): domain Eukaryota; kingdom Metazoa; phylum Mollusca; class Cephalopoda; order Myopsida; family Loliginidae; genus Doryteuthis; species Doryteuthis pealeii. The sequence goes on from CM042165.1 coordinate 2,468,369, forward strand.
ACCTTTGGTGATCTTTGGCGATCTTTTAACCTTTGAAAAATATCTGTCGGAAATATAAAGAGTGATATTGACAAAGCTGACAATGAACAACTGGTCGCTTGACTGAAACGGGTAACTTTTTTAGGGGTTGTTTTTTTTTTTTTATATGGTTGATTGGAAAAAGTCAAGGCCTCATCAATTTGTGTAGGAAAGAATTGTATTTGTCAGCAAACAAGACGACTTTATTTGTCTGTATTTACAAGATTAGAGTGTGTGTCCATGTGTAGGAGTCCACAGGAGAATGTCACTTATGAGTTTGTCCTTACTTCTCTAGCAGTGTCCACCAACCTGGGAAATCATTTTTAATAATTGGACTTTACTTGTCTGTATTTATAAGATTAGAGTTGATGTGAATAATTTTGATGTTTTGGACTGTTGTCCTCATCTTTATTGTGGTATGTATAAACACAACATTTTGGTTGGTCTATTCTCCGGCCTTGCTCAGGTGTTCCTTGTGTATCCAAGCATAGTCATGACCCAATCATTTTTAATAATTGGACTCAGGTATGTCCATGTGTAAGTGTAGGTGTCCACAGGAGAATGTCACTTATGAGTTTGTCCTTACTTCTCTAGCAGTGTCCAGCAACCTGGAAAATCATTTTTAATAGTTGGACTTTACTTATCTGTATTTATAAGATTAGAGTTGATGTGAATAATTTTGATGTTTTGGACTGTTGTCCTCATCTTTATTGTGGTATGTATAAACACAACATTTTGGTTGGTCTATTCTCCGGCCTTGCTCAGGTGTTCCCTGTGTATCCAAGCATCATCATGACCCAACCTGGGAAATCATTTTTAATAATTGGACTCAGGTATGTCCATGTGTAAGTGTAGGTATCCACAGGAGAATGTCACTTATGAGTTTGTCCTTGCTTCTCTAGCAGAGTCTAGCATGACTTAGTCATCTTACTTGGATGGTTTGTGTGATAGGAGGCCAGTGGCTGTACAGCTGTGGTTTTTTTTTTGTGGGGTGCCGCTTCCAGGATTTATTCAAGTCAGCATGCAACTGTTCTCAGCACGGTATCCAGTGTCTGCACATAGCTGTTATATGTAAGTTTATTGTCGGCCAACACTGGTGTGTCCATGTGTAGGAGTCCACAGGAGAATGTCACTTATGAGTTTGTCCTTACTTCTCTAGCAGTGTCCAGTAACCTGGGAAATCATTTTTAATAGTTGGACTTTACTTATCTGTATTTATAAGATGAGAGTTGATGTGAATAATTTTGATGTTTTGGACTGTTGTCCTCATCTTTATTGTGGTATGTATAAAGACAACATTTTGGTTGCTCTATCCTCCTCCCTTCCTCAGGTATTTCCTGTGTATCCGAGCATAGTAATGACCCAAACTGGGAAATCATTTTGAATAGTTTGAATATATAGGAAATGCTAATAAACAATTATTTTTTTCCCTAAATGATCATGATCTTTCTCATGACATGTCGCAATGATAGGCATGCAAAAACAATGTCATTATTTGAATAAAATCTTTAAAAGTTCTTCGGCGCCTTGTTTAATCTACTGACAAACTATTAAAAATGATTTCTCAGATTGGGTCATTAACATACATGGATACACACCATTTGGTTTGTTTAATGGCATATCAATCTCAGTGGGTCATTTAATGCCGACAAAATTTTGAAATAAAATTCATTCTAATGGATACTCAATTTTTTTTATAAACATTTTTCTATTTAACCCATAGATGGGACCCTAACAGGTACTACCACTCCAGGTCAGAGTGAACCAGAGAGCAATGGTGATGAAGTGGTACTCCACATTCCCCAAATCTCCAGAACTGGAACCTCACCATCAGATAGACTTTAATGGCATACCCAGGACATGAAGACCCTCAGCCACTGCCTTCTAGCATATATATATGATAAATGGATACACAGGGAACATCCAAGGAAGGCCGGAGTATAAAGTGGCTGGAATGTTGTGTTTATACCACAATAAAGATTGTTACATAATCTATGCGGTTGTATAAGATTGTCAATCCCCTGTAATTCTGAGGGGATGACCCTTTTCATACCATGGCTGGGTCCTTCCATGGAAAATTAGAGAAGCCCGCCAAAATACGTGAAGTCACGTGGGACCTGTTCGGTCGCCAGTTTTCAGTTAGACGTCAGGCAGAGCAGTCGGCCATTTTAGGTCCTGCCTAAAACTGGAACTCACGCGCGCTATGTTAGTTAGAGGATTATGTATAGTTAAGGAAATAAAAGTTTGGATAATTAATGTGTTCTTGTGGTTAATGAATGTCTTGGTAACAAGACTAAGAAATGACGACAAGCCAGCAAGAACATAGCAAAAAAAAGTCCAGACCTTAGGAGATCTGAGACGCTAGACCAGACCAAGTCAAGATGTTAGAAGATATACCAAAGACGATCAGAATACTAAAGACGGCCAAGAGATAGAATTAAAGAAAGAGGCATGCGACATTATAATTATTTAGTGCCAGTGAAGAAGGTGCTATGCAACAAGATGAGGACAACAATTCAAGACATTAAAATTAAGACAAGTTTATTTCAGTAAAACCCTTTGAATCTATAATCTTGATATTTCAGACTGACCACTATTTTAATGGGCACTCTAAGTCTCATATTTTTAGCTGGGTATTATTTTATCATCATCATCATCATGAGGAAAAAACACAGATTCCTATGACTCTCTCTTGCCACCTGTCCCTATCAGTTATTATCCATGGCAAGTCTTCTGCACAAAGCCAATTGCTTTAGGTTTTTGCTGGACGTCAGACACAAGTGTGTCATTTCATTTTTTAATTTCAATTCATTATTTAACACAATATTCCATACTTGACCCATTCGCTCATTTTGAGGGGTTAACTCTTTTCGGTTTTCACCGATTTCTTTCTTCTTTCCTTCTTTTTTCTTACCCCAAACAATAACAATGAAAACACATTTCATTCAAACATCAACAAGTTTTATGATTACTAATAACATTTCAATCTTTGCAATACAAATTATACCCCTCCACCAGAACTTTCAACATTTTTAACCGTCCCTAACGGCCTCTGCGTTCATAAACATTTTTAAAAATATTCTTTTTCGAACTTTTTGAAATTCTATTCTTGTCTCCAACTCAAAAAATAAAAATACTACTCTGATGAAGGTCGGCAAAATCTCTCTGTGTACGGAACATTTTATACATTTTTCCTATTATTATTATCATCATCATTTCAACTCCATCTGATTATTTTAATAATAATAATAATAACGTAAATCCGTATACATTTTGATAAACAGACCGAAACACGTGTAAGTGATATCGATAAAATTCATTTTTATCCATCTACATTTCTTTTCTTTACTCATTTTTTCCTCATATTGTCGGATTCATTTCCCATTCTCACATGTGTAGGTGTCAGGAGAATGTCACTTATGAGTTTATTCTTACTTCTCTAGTAGTGTCCAGCCTGTCTTATTTGGATGCTTTGTGTAATAGGAGGCAAGTGGCCATACAGATGCTCTTTTGTGAGGTACTGCTTTGAAAATTTGTTTGAATAAAAAAAAAAAAAAAAAAAAAAAAAAAAAAAAAGCATTAGTTGGTTGGTTAGATTTTACAGCATGTCAACCCTTAATGTAATGAATTATGTGCGGTAATATTTTATTGTTTTTTTTTTTTTTTTTAATTATATTTTTCTTTGGAATAATAAATTTGGAAACTTAAATGTTTTTAGGGAACTTATTAACATAAGCATACCTGAAGCTCGCTCATACTTTAAACCTTAGCTCTCAAAACAAAGCAACAAAATTAACCAAGTGACAGCTCGTAACTACAAAAAAAACCCTCCTAAGTGAAGGTACAACTATTTTTTATTTCATTTGGTCCCGTTTTTAAAAAAATGAAATTTCTTTTTGTGTAATTATCACAAATTTAGAAAATTCTAATATTTGGGATATATATATATATATATATATATATATATATATATATAAAGTGTTGTTATGGGTTTGACAGGAGAAAATTAGATATTCTACAAAAAAGAAGGTTCGCAAAATGGATTATGTTTAAAAAAAAAAAAAGAAAAATTATTATCTTACATTTGCAACACGTGTTTCAGATCTTCTGATATCTTCTTCAGGTATTAATTAACCATATTCTAGCAGAATATATATATATATATACACACACACACACACACACAAGTATCTAACCCCTCCCTTCCTTTTTGGTGGGAGTAGAGGAATTTCAATTATATAAAGAGAGAGGGGGGAGGGAGGGAGAAGGGGAGAAAGAGAGAAAGAGAAAGAAAAAGAGAGAAAGAGAAAGAAAAAGAGAGAAAGAGAAAGAAAAAGAGAAAGAAAGAGAAAGAAAAGAGAAGAAAAGAAAAAGAGAGAAAGGAGAGAAAAGAAAGAGAGAGAAGGAGAAAAAAGAGAGAGAAGGAGAAAAAGAGAGAGAAGGAGAAAAAGAGAGAGAAGAGAGAGAAGAGAGAGAAGGAGAAAAAGAGAGAAGGAGAAAAAGAGAGAGAAGGAGAAAAAGGGAGAGAAGGAGAAAAAGGAGAAAGGAGAAAAGAGATAGAAGGAGAAAAAAGAGAGAGAAGGAGAAAAAGAGAGAAGGAGAAAGAGAAGAGAAGGAGAAAGAGAGAGAAGGAGAAGAGAGAGAGGAGAAAAAGAGAGAGAAAGAGAAGAGAGAGAGAGGAGAGAGAGAGAAAAGAGAGAGAAGAAGAGAGAGAGAAGAGAGAGAGAGAGAAGGAGAAAAAAGAGAGAGAGAGAGAGAAGGAGAAAGAGAGAGAGAGAGAGAAAGAAGAGGAGAGAGAGAGAAGGAGAAAAAAAAGAGAGAGAGAGAGAAGGAGAAAAGAAAAAAAAGAGAGAGAGAGAGAAGGAGAAAAAAGAGAGAGAGAGAGAGAGAGAGAAGAGAAGGAGAAAAAAGAGAGAGAGAGAGAAGGAGAAAAAAAGAGAGAGAGAGAGAAGGAGAAAAAAAAGAGAGAGAGAGAGAGAAGAGAAGAAAAAAAAAGAGAGAGAGGAGAAGGAGAAAAAAAAAGAGAGAGAGAAGGAGAAAAAAAGAAGAGAGAGAGGAGAAAAAAAGAGAGAGAGAAAAAGAGAAAGAGAGAGAAAGAGAGAAAGTGAGAGAGAGAGAGAAAAAGTGAGAGAGAGAGAGAAAAAGTGAGAGAGAGAGAGAAAAAGTGAGAGAAAGAGAGAAAAAGTGAGAGAGAGAAAGAGAGAGAGAGAGAGAGAAAGAAAGAAATGGATTATACATGAATATTAAATAATTAGATTGAAATATATTTGAAACCCCCATGAAAAATAAGTCTGTTTTTATCAAGTAGAGTTGAATTTATTATTTGGTAACCAGTCATTCTATGTGAACTGAATGGCACACAACCTCACATCAAATTCACAAATGTTTTCTCTTCCAGAAAAAATAGACGACAAGGTGGAAATTTAATCAATAGCAAAACATGTTCTGTAAAGGAAAATGAAGAATCAGGAGGAGAGTTTTTCTTTTTTCTCATCTTTTTTTTTTCTTTCTTTTCTTTTCTTGGTGTGTGGGGAGTGTTACATGAAGAAGTCCAGTATGGCTATCTTGTTCATCTTGCTTTTTCATGTTTCAAGTGTTGTTCATTGTTAGGGAGTCTCATTAATAATTGCACGCTTATTTGTAGGTTCTTTTTTAAATTATTTATTCTTATTTTAAGGAAAATATTTTCCGTCCTTTCAGCAGTTTAAAAACAAACGACCAAAAAAAAAAACCCCACCAAAATAGGTCACGTGATCAGTTTAGGCCATATTGAAGGAAGAAACATGAATATTTTTTTAACCTTTTCTTTAAACTCTCGCAAAAAAGAAATAATGAACATAAAGAGTTGTTACAAAGAAAAACAGTTAATTCAAAGATCACAGTATCCGACTAGGGAAAAATTACTCACCGTTATCTCGAAAAATAAGTAAAACAGTCTTTTTTTTTATTTATATTTTTTTTTTTTTTACAACAGGGTCAATTTCTTTATTGATATTTTTTAGCAGAATTCTGTATTCATGGTTCTTTTACTAAAAAGCTATCGCATTGAAACTTATAAAAATCTTCTGATATAATTATTCAGACTCTTATCTTTATAGACAAAAAGTAAAAATCGTTTTTGTCGGTTCATTTTTTCATATTTCATAAAATAAAATGGGGGGGGGTAGACCTTTGTAAAAAAAATTTCCCAATATATTTTAGAAAAAAACTGTTTTAGACATATTTTCATTAAAAGGTCGGCAATTCTAGAAAATCGGACCATTGATTTATTGATTTATTTGATTTAAAAAACAAACGAGCTGGACCTGTTTATATACCACAATATGATAATTTAGTTATCACACATCTAAAGCCATCAGGGCGGCCTAAAGTTGGTATCAACCAGACAGTGACAAAGTCAATCCCCTTTTCACTAGCACTAGACCAAGGAAATTGCTTTGGTGTCTGAGGTGGGGGGCCACACCTACCATCAGCTCCTCGCTTTACCGCACAGATCCCTGTGCAACTCATACCCTGAGTTGGTGAGGGCCAGTATCAAACCAGAAACCTTGTGGTTCCTAGTCTCACGCTCTACCGACTGAGCTAAACCACCCTGTTTTTACTTAAGAGATATTGAAAATAGTTGAATATGTAAAAAGTATAATAATCTTGATTTAACTCTCTCTCGCTCGTTTTTCTTTCTTTCCTTCTTTTCATTATGTTCGATTGAAACAGATCAGCGTTATCACTTACGCCTGCTCACCACCTCTCTCTGTCTTTCCCCTACTCTCTTTCTTTCTCTTATATTTTTTCTGTGTAGCATGTCCTTTTTCTTCCCTTTCTTTATAATAAAAACAGAATAGTTCATTATTTAACTGAGGTGACAACATTTGGTGGATAATTCCTTGAGTCCTGATTGGCTTCATAAATACCCTAGCATCGGGAGACATGTACACTCGTAGATATGACAAGATTATTAAAGATATACCACGCAAGGTATATCTTTATATACGCAAGGCAATATGATGCCACAGTCAAGCACGTTAGCCACTATGACATGGGGGCAGGGGACTCACGCATGTTTCCATTTAGAAGACATGTTGCACTTTATTTATAGACATTACTAGACTACCCACAAACTTGTTGGGTTCTCAAATAATAGGCGTTCAAGATTACTATTAAAGTCAGTCAGTCAGTATACTGTTGGTTTGAACAACAGAAACTGGCTAAGTACAACTGAACCAGTGCCCAAGACAACTGGTATTTATGGAAATCAAGAATAGTCCATTCATATGCTTGGGTGATTCCATTCCTTGAGTCCTAATTGGCTGCTTGGTTTCTATGATGTTATGAGGTTTCATAAATACCCTGGCATTCTGCAGTAGAATTGCAACAAGATTAGATCCATATTCAGTTACGGCTACTTGTTGCCTTGTCTTACCAATTCGATGGCAATTGGAACTTAGTATGATTATTTTACAATTACATTGATACTTCTATTTAGGTTTGGTTTGGTTTCTTTGTTCAATGGCATATCTACCTTAACAGGTTATCTAATGTATAACTCATCCTTGTAGAAGAACAGTAGTGGTACTATTTAACCCATAGCTGAAAGGATGAAGGGTCTCATACCTTTCCTAAGGGTACATATCTACCTTAACAGGTTATCTAATGTATAACTCATCCTTGTAGAAGAACAGTAGTGGTACTATTTAACCCATAGCTGAAAGGATGAAGGGTCTCATACCTTTCCTAAGGGTACATATCTACCTTAACAGGTTATCTAATGCATAACTCATCCTTGTAGAAGAACAGTAGTGGTACTAGTCCAAAACTGAATGTAATAGCTCAGCTGGAGTTGTGAACTTGCTTACTATGATGTTGCAGTCCAACATGTCAGCTTTATGGAATAAAATCAATTTGCTATCATCATGCAAAACTATGGAATAGATTACCCATGGACATTTAAAATTCTCCAACTAAATACTCCTTTAAAAAGAAACTAAAAAAACACTTAATAATTTCAAATAACATTATGTAGAGATCGTCTTCCACGCTTAAAGTAATTATTATTACAATATTTGCTGCTATCTCTTTTTCTTTTCTTTTTTTTTTTTTTTTTTAAACATATTAAATTGATATTTAAGTTAATTTGATTATTATTAGAAATTTTTTTATTTTATCTTTTATTTTTAACTTTAAGGGGTTCTCTTCTTGTTAGTTAAACTACTTAGCTCCACCTAACAAATGTAATATACTAATTTTCATGAATGTAATTACACTACCTTTTCGTGATTGTAATATAAATATTTTTCATGAATGTAATACTAATTTTTATGGATGTATTATACTAATATTCATGAATTTGGTTGTAATTCTATTTATCTGTAAATAAATATTTCTAATGTTAGCCACTATGGCACAAGGACTCCTCCCACTGCTAGAGAAGTGCTTGCAATAATAATAGAACTGATTCTTGCCCATGGTTCTTCTAAAGCTAAGTCGTTAAAATGAGGGTGGGGCCTTGATTACATAAAGGAGCCTCCCCCTCTTAACATTTAATAAGATTTGTTGATGCATAATGTCAGTTGAGAATGAGGATAGTAAATGTCTACAAAGTGATAGGAGCCTCCTTCTGATTTTATAGGATTTTCAATAACATGCCCTTCACTTAACCCTTCCCTGCCACCATTTTTTTTTACGTACTGAAATTTTATATAAGCTATTTTATGAGCTTTCTCTCCCAAGCCTTTAAATACTTATACATAAATATAGTATGTATTATTTGGATTATTGGGACTATTGTCCTCATCTTTATTGTTATACACACAATGTTTCGGCTGATGTGACTTCCGGCCTTCTTCAGGTGTTTCTTTTCAAACTTGGGAGCCTTCATGGAACTTCGAACCGCCAAATCCTTTATTCAATCAATGGGGGGGGGGGCCGACTGTTCTTATTCTGTTAACCATGACCAGGTACAAGTGGATTGAATAAAGGGTTTTAGAATATTCTAACAGTATTAACCTAACAAAAACCTCAATACAATGTGCCATTTTTGTTATGCTATATAAAGTAAAGTCGTCGGGCGGCCTAATGTCGGTATCAGCCAATCAACGAGGGAGTCTATCCCCTTTTCACTAGTGCTAGACCAAGGAGATTGTTTTTGCATCTGAGGTGGAGCGCCACACCTACCATCAGCTCCTTACTTTACCACACAGATCTCTGTGCTACTTATAATGCTGAGTTGGCGAGGACCGGAATCAAACTAGGAACCTTGTAGTTTCTAGCCGCATATAAAAATCATTTCTCAAAAAAAAATAAAGGATTTAAACTTGCCTACAAAAGGTATCAATGAGAATGTTGGTTTTATGGCATGTTAACCCTCGGGTTATTTTAAGTTGAAGACATTTTAGTTTTATTCATTCGTGTTGGGTATTCAAATATTTTTCTTTTTAAACACATTTTTTTAAAACACACACTGACCTATCCAACCAATAAATGGGACCCTAACAAGTACTACCCCGCAGGATCAGACGACCGGGAGGAATGGCAATGAAGGAGTATTCCACACTCCCCAGAGTTCTAGAATTGGTAACTCACCACTAGATGCAGTTTAACGTCATACCCAGAGCACTAAGATCCTCAGTCACCCCCTTGTAGCACATGTATGATAAAAAGTATTGGGGTGTTTGCCATAAGAGGAATATGGACAGGACAATCATATAGGTGCTAGGACTTGATGTGACCAGCTGATTTATCAAAGGGGGCCTCTCTGACCACCCATCTAGCCATAATAAGAGCTAAAGTGGTCTCATAGGAACAACTCAATCACAAGGATTCCTTCATTAAGCATCATAGGTCATTACTCACAGTGTAAAGGTGGCCCTATTGGGGAGGGTTGTCTTACCCCTCTGCAAAGGTGCAGTTGGAGTATTCTACAGATGCATTCTTATTAAAGATCTTAAAAGCCAGTCCCATGATTCCATTAAACTGGTATCTTCTAATTGCAGAGTGGAAAACACAAAATGGGCAAAAAGGGTTACTGAAGAGGATCTTAAGACCAGATAAAAAATATAACAGAGAAGAGTGAACAATTATGGAAATCAGCAAAAATCACATTAAAAACAGCAAAAATAAAGGCAATTGTGTGTGTGTGTGTATATATATATATATATATATATATATATATATTATTATTTATATTTTTGCTTGAAGGCAATTATAATGCATGTATCGTATAAAATTCGATAATTATAGAAAATAATCTTGACAAGAGAATCCCGCAAAGGATGGCTCGCTATGCAGAACACATATATATATATATATATATATATATATATATATATATATATATATATATATATATGGTAATTTATGAGGAAGTGCGTCCTGGTCTCCTGCCTCATAAATTGCTGCCGGTGACTATAAAAATAACGTCCCCAGCTATGTCGGTGTTACTTGAAAGAAAACAACCAACTTAGGGCGTTAAATATATTTTAGAAGGGGGGACTTCTCTTTTTTGGCGTAATTCTTATTTATCTATCGTAATTTGTCGTAATTCTTGTTCATTTATAGAAATTTGTCGTAATTCTGGTTCATTTATCGAAATTTGTCGTAATTCTTGTTTAGATATGAAGATGGATATATAGTTTGGAATAGACTGAGATAGATAAACAAAATAATATAGATAGATATGAACAAATAGAGATAGATATTTTCTACAAGCAAATGTATTTGTGGGGTGTCGCTTCTTTTTTGTCGTAATTCTTGTTTATCTAAACTAAAAACAAGACATTAAACAAACATGAATAAAAGAAAATCTGAGACGACATAGCTGGGGACGTTATTTTAATAGACAACGGGTAGCAATTTCTGAGGCAGCAGGAGACCAAGATGCACTTCCTCATAAATTACCATATAATATATATATATATATATATATATATATATATATACACACAAAAGATGAAGAGAAGGGATAAGATAAAGATGAATATGTCTTATATTATTATTATTATTTTTTTCTCAACTAGTTTCGACCTTAGGTCATCTTCAGGAGAAAAACTTTTGTGAAAAATAAAATGTTTTTAGAAAGTTTTTTAAAAAGTTTTCAAAGTGGTCGATATGCCCCCAAGAGAAGCTATGAAAAACGCACTGGTAAATTGTCCGCTTAAAACTTCAATTTTTTTTTTTTTTTTTTTTTTAGAAAAGATCTTTTTACCGAAGAGGAAAAAAAAAGTCAACTTTTCCTTATTTCTAAGACAACTGCGGTACCTTCAACATAAAATTAACTTGATTTCTTTTTTTTTTTTGGTGCGGTTCACCTGATAACGAGTCATGTTTTATGTGGCCCACAAAAAAAATTTGCCCCCTATGCCTGGGGTTTAGTCAATAAAAATTTTGTTGAAAAGATACAAAAAAATAAAATAAAAAAATTATGAATACAGGTAGAATTTAAAACAAGGTTGCAAGTATGGGGCATTCAGTGAGGATTGAACATGCTATTCAATAGTAATGGATCTGCAAGACTAGCTTGCTAAACATTACACTATGATAGGATGCCCAACATAAGGTTACAAATATGGGGCATCCAGTGAGGATCAAACTCACTATTCAGTAGTAATGGATCTGCGAGACTAGCTTGCTAACCATTACACCATGATGGGATGCCCAACATAAGGTTACAAGTATGGGGCATCCAGTGAAGATCAAACTCACTATTCAGTAGTAATGGATCTGCAAGACTAGCTTGCTAACCATTCATGGGTGCAACCCTATTTACCCAACCCGTTTGCCAGGGGTAGGATCTGACACAAGGTTGCGAGTATGAGGCACCCAGTAAGGATCAAACTTGCTATTCAAAAGTAATGGATCTGTGAGACTGGATTGCAAACCATTACACCACAATGAGGCACCCTATTTACCCAATCTATTCCCCATATGTAGGATATTTGACACAAGGTCGCAATTATGGGGTACCCAGGAGGATCAAAATTGCTATTCTGTTATAATGGATCTGTGAGACTAGCTTGCTAACCATTACAACACAATGGGACACTTTATTTACCCAACCCATTTGCCATGGGTAGGATGTAACACAAGGTCGCAAGTATGGGGTATCCAGGGAAGATTGAACTTGCTATTCAGTAGTAAAGGATCTGCAAGACTAACTTGCAAACTACTACACCATGACCGGATACAAATGTGTACGTTTCAATCAAACTGGAAAAATACATTTCAGAGTTTTGAGACAAGTCATTATATTATTCCAAGTTTGTTAAATGCACTTTTCTTTTTTTTTTTTTTTACAGTTTGGCTCATCCATACTTCCTCAGGTAGACAATCTAAAAGGAAGGGCTTCTTTTTCCTTTCATCTCACTTTGATATATATATATATATATATTATAATATATATTATATATATAATATATAAAAACTTAATACAGGAATATGTACAAGGTTTGTTGGATTAGGTGCACTCACTTCAACCATCTCTTCAGTTCGTCAGGGCAAAATACCGTAATAAATTTGCTTTTTAAGATGTTCTCATAATTCAAGTTGGTTTTAGGACTTGTATGTACAGAAAATCAATACACACAAGATTGTACCTGAATTTTAGTTCAAACCACTCCCCCCCCCTTCTGCTTTAACCCTATGGGGGCCATCATCCCATTTATGAGATGTTTACAAGAATTGCTATACTTATATACTAAATTTATTAAAGGGGCTGGCTCAGCTCAGTTGGTAGAGCATCTGCCTAGGAATCGCAAGGTTCAGGGTTTGATACTGGTCCTCGTCAACTCAGCAGCTGAATAGCACAGATTGGGTAATTTGATCTGTGTGGTAAAACAAAATGTCTTTGGCATAAAATAACCCAACAAAGATTGATATGCCGTAAAATACAACCAACCAACCAACCAACCAACCTAAAAGCCTATTTTGATGAAACCAGAACTTAATGTCAGTTTTGCCGTTACCAAACAATACTGACTGGTATGCATATTTAAAGTCATTTTCAAGATGCACTAAGTGCTTTTCTGTTATTGACTTTAACCCTAATGTAGACATAGCCTCACCACCAGATACAATCTTATCCAAGACACTTTACTGATTGAATAATAGGTTTAAAAAAATAAAAAAAGAGTAAAAAACAAATGAAAAGTAAAGAAGAGAAAAAAAAATAATACTCATCTCTACTTTTCAAATCTTAATTCTCACCTGGGGTATGTCAACTAGTTATATATAAAGTTTAGCCTCATTGGGGAGAGCTATTTTTGTCGAAAGTGACTACATTTATTATCTTTCGTTCTTTATATATTCTTGTTTTTGGAGTTGTCTATCTATATAGTTATACTGATGTTCCTTAATTGTACAACTGTTATCATCTTGCAACACCCTCTGGTTAAAAATGAGAATGTCCAAATCATCCAAGATAAAATGCAAAAATGTAAATCCTGATTATCAGGTATTGCTTATCCAAATTCTTATTTTTTATGAGTGTCATCGTCTCAGCTAAATAATGGACCATTCCATTTTTATTATAAAGAAAGAAGGGGAAGAAAAAGGACAAGCAGAATCTTTCTTGGTTATATATATATATATATATATATATATATATATAATATATATATACACACACACACATTATTATTTATATTTTAAAGGCAATTACAATGCGTATAATGTATACATAGATACACTGCTAGATAGGTATACACTGCTGATGAGACCTAATAAGGTTGAAACTGCTGTACAGTGTTCCACACATTGCATGTGGTATTCGCCAAGTTTGCTTGTCATGATTATTTGAATTATAATCAAATTCTCTCTATGTATATGTTGTGGATACAGCTATAAATTATACAAATTGTAATTGCTTTCAAAATATAAATAATAGTATACTTTACTTAACAATGCTTCAAAGCAAATTATCAAATACTAATATGCTCCCCATCCCTAGGATTGAGCACTCTGGGGGGGGGGGGATCTCGCTAACGGCCGCCAACTCAAGCGTAAACGCAACGCTCTTCTAAGGGATGGAGCACTCTGTGACGGCCTTTACACACAAAGCGATGTGTGTATTAAAACAGTTAAAATCCCCTTCCCATTCTGTAAGTGAAGACAGCCTAATGGTTAAGGTGCCGGACTGACACCCAACCGATCGGATTTCAATTCCGGCTGTGGGTAGCTTACAAAATGTTCTAGCCACACTGAAGAGACTTGATAAGTCGAAACACGTGTCTGTGGATGACCATATATATATATATATATATATATATATATCAAGGTGTGTTATAAAAGTATCGAGATTGAAGCTGTATTTACCAAGATAGAAATAAACAATGAATGGAACATTAATTTTTTTCAGAATACAAGTTGTGTCAAAAAGTACAAAAAATCTCAATACTTTTTTAATACACCTTGTATATATATTCAAAAAGCATTTTTTTTCTTTTTTCTTTAAAAAGCGAGATACCATCAAGTTCAAATTCATATGAATTGACAAAGGTGTCAATAATTCTGCATATCAAATATAAAATACTTGCTTAAGGTTCTAACTAAGTCACAGTTTAAACTTGTTGTACAATACATCTAAGAGAAATAATATATTCCAAATTCACAGTCATTGTCTTTTAATCAGATTTTTCTAAATTTTGTCAATTTCTAGAAATTCACACGTTACGGATTTTTATACATTTACTTTAGTTCAGAGGTGTGAATGTTCTGTTAAATGAAATTTAGTTTCAAGAAAAAAAAAAGAAAAAAAAAAGGTGTTTGCCTTTTTAATCTCTAACATTGGTAGCAGTGCATAGTTTAGTAGTGATTTTGGTCTTTCTTTATTTTCATTGGACTGATCTGCTTTTTGTAGTTTACATTTGTGCACTCTCATAAGTATTCATCAATGTTACGATTTTTGGGGCCATTTTTAGGCTTCAAGTGAGATCACATTACAGTGGAGAGATCTCTTGTGTTAAGCTGAGGCTGAGGTAATTTATGAGGGAGTGCGTCCCGGTCCCCTGCCTCCGAAATTGCTGCCCAGTGAATTTTAAAATAACGACCCCCAACCTTCGGCGCCACATCGGTGTTACTTGAAAGAAAACAACCAACTTAGAGCAATAAATGTATTTTAGGGGGGAGGGTCTTTTTTTAGTCTTAATTCTTGTTTATTTATAGAAATTTCTATCTATCTATCTCAGTCTATTCAAAACTATCCATCTTCATATCTATCTAAGATTTTCTTTTATTACGATAAATTACGATAAGTAAACAAGAATTACGACAAATTACGATAAATAAAGAATTACGACAAATTTCTATAAATAAACAAGAATTAAGACTAAAAGAGACCCCCCCCCAAAAAAAAAAAAAATACAGCAATTTTGGAGGCAGGGGACTGGGACGCACTTCCTCATAAATTCCGAGGGCTGATCTCTTAGTGAAGAATCCTTTGGTTCTTCCTTGGTGTCCTTTAGTGTTGGGTAGAATCCTTTAGTTGAGCAGAGTTTAAGTTGCAAATCAGTTCGTCAGTGATGAATACATGCAAATTAATGGCTTTCAAGATTGGGGATTAAATAGTTCACTAACCACGTATTCAAGCTGTTGATTGGCTGGCTTTAATCCTCCCACCTATGCAGACTCTATAAGTTTAAGTGGTGGATTCCAGCACACCTTATATCACCCAAAATATTCCAATACTCAATGTCTTCTACTAAATGTTACCAATACTACAGATTGAAAAGACAAAACCTTCATGAAGAATAATTCTTCAGTTCTTCCAGCAATTCCAAAGATATGACAAAAATCATTCAGTCCATGTGTTCATACAGTGTAACGGTTATGGTTGCAGAAAATGGACACAATGACTTGAGTTCAAATCATAGACAAGTCAGTTTGGGGGGTAAAAATATGAATCCAACAATATATAGAAATAAGAAATATAGAAATAAGAAAGACAAATTGTTATAAAAAAAAAAAAAAAAAAAAAAAGATTAAAGAAAAATCATTCAAATACATCCCTCACCTTTTGAACAACAAAAAATCTTTTTCACATATTGTCCTGAAGAAGGTTTTATATAAACTGAAACAGTTAAATGATGACAAATATAAATTCATCTTTTTTGGAACAATTTGTTTTTTCCTATTTCTATATACAGGCTGTTTATATTTCACAGTGTTAATATCCCTTGGAAAGGTATGAATCCACTATTTCTCCCTCCAGCTGTGGTAAATAAGTACGGCAAGCTGGAATCTTTAACCTCGATATTGAAAACCAGTCAAGGAAAATGAAAACTATGAATTTAAAACTGTTAAACTGTACTTAAATATTGACTTTGTATCATATCCTATTTGTGGTGGTTGGGTTGTGTAAATACCGACAAAATATTGCAAAACTTTTAATCAAAATTAAACTGTGAACAAGGTGCTCGTGGTGTAATGGTTATAACCAGTTGGAAATGGACACAACTACTTGAGCTCAAATCATGGACAAGGCTATTTACATTTCACAGAGCACTATGGTTGGCATTCTCTCTGTTTCTTCTATTGGTCCGGAACCACTTGTTTCTTGGGATGTATTGTGTCATTGCTCTGTTTTTAATTAACAACTTCTTACTTAACAATGCTTCAAAGCAAAATTATCAAAATACTAATATTGTTCCCCCATCCCCTAGGATTTGAGCACTCTTGGGGGGGGGGGATCTCGGCTAACGGCCGGCCCAACTCAAGCGTAAACGCAACGCTCTTTCTAAGGGGATGGAGCACTTCTGTGACGGCCTTACACACAAAAAGCGATGTGTGTATTAAAACAGTTAAAATCCCCTTCCCATTCTGTAAAGTGAAGACAGCCTAATTGGTTAAGGTTGCCGGGACTGACACCCAACCGATGATTTCAATTCGGCTGTGGGTAGCTTCAAATGTTCTAGCCACACTGAAGAGACTTGATAATCGAAACCACGTGTCTGTGGGATATGACCATATATATATATATATAATATATTATATATATCAAGGTGTTGTTATAAAAGTATCGAGATTGAAGCTGTATTTTACCAAAATAGAAATAACAATGAATGGAACATTAATTTTTTCAGAATACAAGTTGGTCAAAAAGTACAAAAAATCTCAATTACTTTTTAATACACCTTGTATATATATTCTTCAAAAAGCATTTTTTTTTTTCTTTTTTCTAAAAAGCGAGATACCATCAATTCAAATTCATATGAATTGACAAAGGTGTCCAATAATTCTGCATATCAAATATAAAATACTTGCTTAAGGTTCTAACTAAGTCACAGTTTAAACTTGTGGTACAAACATCTAAGAGAAATAATATATTCCAATTTCACAGTCATTGTCTTTTAATCAGATTTTCTAAATTTTGTCAAATTTCTAGAAATTCACACGTAACGGATTTTTATACATTTACTTAGTTCAGAGGGGTGAATGTTCTGTTAAATGAAATTTAGTTTCAAGAAAAAAAAAGAAAAAAAAGGTGTGCATTTTTAATCTCTAACATTGGTAGCAGGTGCATAGTTTAGTAGTGTTTTGGTCTTTCTTTTATTTTCATTGGACTGATCTGCTTTTTGTAGTTTACATTTTGTGCACTCTCATAAGTATTCATCAATGTTACGATTTTTGGGGCCATTTTTAGGCTTCAAGTGAGATCACATTACCAGTGGAGAGATCTCTTGTGTTAAAGCTAGGCTGAGGTAATTTATGAGGAGTGCGTCCCGGTCCCCCTGCCTCCGAAATTGCTGCCCAGTGAATTTTTAAAATAACGACCCCCAAACCTTCGGCCGCCACATCGGGTGTTACTTGAAAGAAAACAAACCAACTTAGAGCAATAAATGTATTTTAGGGGGGAGAGGGGCTTTTTTAGTCTTAATTCTTGTTTATTTATAGAAATTTCTATCTATCTATCTCAGTCTATTCAAAAACTATCATCTTCAATCTATCTAAGATTTTCTTTTATTACGATAAATTACGATAAGTAAACAAGAATTACGACAAATTACGATAAAAAAAACCAGAATACGACAAATTTCTATAAATAAACAAGATTAAGACTAAAAAGAGACCCCCCCAAAAAAAAAAAAAAATACAGCAATTTGGAGGGCAGGGGACTGGGACGCACTTCCTCATAAATTACCGAGGCTGATCTTTAGTGAAGAATCCTTTGGTTTCTTCCTTGGTGTCCTTTAGTGTTGGTAGAATCCTTTAGTTGAGCAGAGTTTTAAGTTGCAAATCAGTTCGTCAGTGATGAATACATGCAAATTAATGGCTTTCAAGATTGGGGATTAAATAGTTCACTAACCACGTATTCAAGCTGTTGATTGGCTGGCTTTAATCCTCCCACCTATGCAGACTCTATAAGTTTAAGTGGTGGATTCCAGCACACCCTTATATTCACCCAAAATATTCCAATACTCAATGTCTTCTACTAAATGTTACCAATACTACAGATTGAAAAGACAAAACCTTCATGAAGAATAATTTTCAGTTCTTCCAGCAATTCCAAAGATATGACAAAAATCATTCAGTCCATGTTCATACAGTGTAACGGTTATGGTTGCAGAAAATGGACACAATGACTTGAGTTCAAATCATAGACAAGTCAGTTTGGGGGTAAAAATATGAATCCAACAATATATAGAAATAAGAAATATAGAAATAAGAAAGACAAATTGTTATAAAAAAAAAAAAAAAAAAAAAAAAGATTAAAGAAAAAAATCATTCAAATACATCCCTCACCTTTTGAACAACAAAAAATCTTTTTCACATATTGTCCTGAAGAAGGTTTTATATAAACTGAAACAGTTAAATGATGACAAATATAAATTCATCTTTTTTGGAACAATTTGTTTTTTCCTATTTCTATATACAAGGCTGTTTATATTTCACAGTGTTAATATCCCTTGGAAAGGTATGAATCCAACTATTCTCCCTCCAGCTGTGGGTAAATAAGTACGGCAAGCTGGAATCTTTAACCTCGATATTGAAACCAGTCAAGGAAAATGAAAACTATGAATTTAAAACTGTTAAACTGTACTTAAATATTGACTTTGTATCATATCCTATTTGTGGTGGTGGGGTTGTGTAAATACCGACAAAATATTGCAAAACTTTTAATCAAAATTAAACTGTGAACAAGGTGCTCGTGGTGTAATGGTTATAACCAGTTGGAAATGGACACAACTACTTGAGCTCAAATCATGGACAAGGCTATTTACATTTCACAGAGCACTATGGTTGGCATTCTCTCTGTTCTTCTATTGGTCCGGAACCACTTGTTTCTTGGGATGTATTGTGTCATTGCTCTGTTTTTAATTAACAACACAAGACTTGATGTTTTTATTTTTCAGTCCCAAGTTACTCATCATAAATGGCCTTTAAGGACAGACCGCATCTTGCGTTTGTCCCTTCAAAAAACCAGCCAGCCAACTCTCTCCATCCATTTCCTCACAACACCTAGGCCAGACACCCAATGTTCTCACTCTCTTACTCACGCCTTGTCCTGTTGGTTATTCACACGTATCATTTCCAGGATTCCTTATTCTGTGTTAGTCCCCCCCCCCCATTATTACTTACATATGCATAACACATCAACATATATCATACACTAACTTCTACACTCATTATTATACACTTGATACTTCCCAAACTTCCAGAACAGGAACCTCACCACCGGATGAAGTTTCATGTCAGACTCAAGACAACAGAATTCGGAGCAAAAATGAATATTGATATAACAAATAGAAAAACTGGACAAATCTTATTTCAAGATCTTTTTTTTTTTTTTAAATAAATAACAAAGTCGAAGCCTTTAGGAAGAAATAGAGAAAAAACAATACAAAATGTAATTCTACTCAAAACTGATTATATCTAACCAAGGCTTCCATACTGAGGCTGATAGACGATCATAAGACTTGATAGAATAAGTCAAAAATGTCTACACTTATTAACATAATCGTCAGAAATTGCCAAAACTTTGTTTTGTCTAATACGAAGATCAACAGAAAAGTTATATGCATGGGAAAAGAAAATATTTTTTTGGTTTGGAAACAATTTTATTTTTCTAAAAACTTTTTTTTGTATATATGACAAATTCAAATTCAGTTCAGTAAATGCTTGTTGAGTTAAAGTGATAAAGAATGTATATATATATATATATATATATATATATATATATATATATTATATATATAGGGAGTAAATATGGAAAATAAATTAGACAATATAAAGAAAATTTGAAAAAACAAGTGTTCCGAAAATGGGATGAATTTAATTATTGATGTTTAAACATTTCGGTTTCATTGAACCTTCATCAAATAATTACTAAATACCAGGCTTCGTTTCAATTATTTATTTAGTTATCATTCCCACTTTGTTCCCTTTGTTCTCTTAAAAATAATCAGTCCATTAATACTTTTTCTCGTCTTTTGCATTTCTTCGAGTTGCGTCACGCATCATGACATCTTCGCATTCGTGGATCACGACTTGCCTTTCAAAAACATAACGCTGATCAAATACAGTTACATAACTAAAAAGATTTTCATCTCCTGTCACATATAAAAACATCCATCATTTTCTTCACCCCAAGATACATCCTGATGAAGGTTCAATGAAACCGAAATGTTTAAACCTCGATAATTAAATTCATCCCATTTTCGGAACACTTTTTGTCAAATTTTCCTATATATATTATTTTATATATATATATATATATATATATGAATTAAATATTCTAGAAAAAACAAGCAAGTGATGTTATATTTGCTGACAGAAATCTGTTTATATATATATATATTATATATATATATATATATATATATATATATACTTTGGTAGGGTACCAAGTCCTTTGGTATTAGGATGATTCTCAGCTGGTCCTTTCCTCCAACTGTATGGTGTTGCAAAGTTCAGGTTCGATTTGAGAGCTCAATGTTTAATTTTTATAAACAGAGTAAAGTAATTTGTAAAGAAAAAAAGGCTTAGAAAACGGGTATTAAAAATGTAACAATAAAAAGAAGTTAAGAATTAAACATGTATCAATTGGACACATGGCCTAGTAGATAAAGGAGTTAGGTTAATACAGTTATAAGTGACAGTTATCTCTAGACTGCAGGTTCAATCCTGGTCAAGGGGAGCAGTAACATAGAATAATAATTAACACAGCTTAATGACTATGGTTAGCGGAATGATAACAAGATACCCCCGTGGACTGAATAAAGGGTTGGGTTCAAAGTTCCGTGATGGCTCCTGATTATGAAAAGAAGGTTTCAGAGTCTGACAAGAAATACCTGAAGAAGGCTGGAGGGTACATCTTCCGAAATGTTGTACAGATAACAATGAAGATGAGGACAATAGTCCGAATAACGCAGATAATACTAAACATGTGGTCCTTATTTGTTGGTGGAAAATTTTGCATATTGATTCAAATGAAACACATTCATTTATTCTATGAATAGTTTATTTCTTTTTTTACATTGAAGAAAATATATTAATTTCTAATCAAAGAAATAAGTCCTGATATTACAAAGATTTGAGTTCAGTTGAGTTCCAGTGAAATGTATAAATTTTAATAAAGAAACTAAGAATAGCTCAGTCGATAGAATACTTGACTTGGAATTGCAAGGTTCCTGGTTCAATACCAGCCCTTGCAAACTCAGTGTATGAGTAACACTAGCATTCCAAGTTGATTTTTTAAAAATTTATTTGAGGTTATTATTTAATCATGTTAGTTATATAGAGCTTTGTAAATGGAGTTCAAAACTGTTTGAATTATGCAAATATCCCCAGTGGTTCAAAAGTTAGAATTTAAAGCCCCAAAATTGGGGGTACAAAAGTGGACATGATTTTGTTAAAAAAAATGTCAAATCAAAGACCATTTCAAATTTAGTCATTTCTTCTCCATTTTTTTTTATTTTAGAACAATTTATAAAACTTTGTAAAATTGTATGTTCTTTCAGATTCTGCACTTGAATTTTATTATCTCTATGCTAGAACCCATTATTTGGGGAATAAGAAGTAGGGATAAAGATTTTTTTTTTTTTTTTTTTTAAGTTTACCACAAGATTATTCAACATTTTCATTATAATACGGCATATATACACATATATATTATTAATTTATATAAATAACATCATTAACAGAGAGATCTGTGCAGTAAAGTCAGGAGCTGATGGTAGGTGTGGCGCTCCACCTCAGATGCTAAAAAACAATCTCCTTCATCTAGCACAAGTGAAAAGGGGATAGACTCTCTCACTGTCTGGCTGATACTGACTTTAGGCCACCTCGACGACTTATTTGTAGATAGAACATCCTTGTATTTGTTTATTCTATGAAAAGATTTCTTTTTTTTAATTTTTTTTATTTTTTTACACAATTTAAAAATTAATATATTTTTTATTCTAAGAAATAAGACCTTATATTACGATATTAATAGCGCCAATACCATTGGGAAAGGTATGAATCCAATTCTCCCTCCAGCTATGGGTAAATAGCAGGACAGACTGGACACTTTAACCATGGCTAGGTAACCAGTCTAGAAGGAAAACTCTGAATTCAAACCTGTTAAACTCTGCTTAAAAAATTGACCTTGTGTCGCATCCTGCTCTAGCGGAGGGGTTGGTAAATGTATATATATTACAATATTAAAACATTAAATTCAGTTTTTAATTGCCTGTTGAGTTCCAGTGAAAAGAAGTTAAGAATTAACAAAGTGTCCTTATTTGTACTTGTAGGTATGTAACATAATTGGTAGTTACAAAGTCGAAGCCTTAGGAAGAAATAGAGAAAAAACAATACAAAATGTAATTCTACTCAAAACTGATTATATCTAACCAAGGCTTCCATACTGAGGCTGATAGACGATCATAAGACTTGATAGAATAAGTAAAAAAATGTCTACATTTATTAACATAATCGTCTGAAATTGCCAAAACTTTGTTTTGTCTAATACGAAGATCAACAGAAAAGTTATATGCAAGGAAAAGAAAATTTCAAATCTTATTATCTATGTTGGAATACTAGGATGAGTCAAAAGTTTTGCAATATTTTGATACGTGCTAGTTTACTGCAACGTGTAGACAGATTATCAATCATATGGAAATCTGATCTCTCAGATTTTTGTTTGTGCAATAGTGTTAAAATGCCCGATCTTAAAGAATAAGGTAAATTCCAATCAAATCTGCAAATTTAATAATAGTGTGGATGTCATAAAAATCACTGGTTGGTTGGTTTTAATGGCATGTCAACCCTTTGGGTCATTTTATGCCGAAGGCGTTTTTGGTTTATTCATTCTTGATGGGTACGGTACTCAATTTGTTTTAAACACAGTTTTTCTATTTAAACCATAGATGGGCCCTAACAGGTACTACCACTCTGGGTCAGAAAGGAACTGGGAGCGATGGTGATGAAAGGGTGCTACACATTCCCCAAACCTCCAGAACTGGCACCTCATCTAGCACATATATGATAAAATGGGTTGGGGCTTGCCATAAGAGCAATAGGGTTGGGACAATCATATAGGTGATAGGGTTTGCTGGAGAGGGCCTCTCAGACCACCTGTCTAGCCTAAGTGGAGTGTTGCTTGTCATGGACAGCTCAGCCACTAGAATTCCATCCTTAAGCATTACGAGTCACCACCCACGGCCAACAGGTGACCCCATTTGGGGGGGGGATCTTACCCTCTTCAGAAATGCGGTCAGTCTATTCTAAATCATAGCCAACAGGGCTACAAAAATCAATGGAAGGCCAGATAACAAAACTTCTTGAGAAATACAATTCTCTAATCTCTATGCATAAAATAACCCTAGATGGTTTGACATGACGTTAAATTCAATCAATAAATGATATGTAGCAAAAGAATAATATATTCCTAACTACTGAACAAAGTAAAAAAAAAAAGAAAAAAAACCAAAAAAAAAGTGCTTTTTGCAGATGCAGAAAGAAAAAAAGGGTCATTTCCTATAAGTCCAACATAAACAAAGGGGAACAACTCTTGACTGATAAATTATTTATTTATTGATCTACTAGAAAAAAAGAAGACGGGGTTAGGGTTTTGGGTTAGTTTAATGGGAAAATAAATAATTTATCAGTCAAGAGTGGTTCCCCTTTATGTTGGAGTTATAGGAAATAACCGAAAATGTAAAAAAAAAAAAAAAGAAGAAAAAAGAAGAAAAAAAAGAAGAAAAAAAAGAAGAAAAAGAAGAAAAAAAGAAGAAAAAAAGAAAGAAAAAAAAAAGAAGAAAAAAAAAGAAAGAAAAAAAAGAAAGAAAAAAAAAAGAAAAAAAAAAAAAAAAAAGAAGAAAAAAAAAAAGAAAAAAAAAAAGAAAGAAAAAAAAGAAGAAAAAAAAAGAAAAAAAAAAAAAAGAAACCTCCCTTAAAATAGCACACATCAAGAACGGATTTGTTAGAAATATTACACTTGTTGGAAAATGCCTTTGCTAATTTGAAAATGTTTACAAAAAAACAGAAAGAGAGACAGACAGATATATGTCTAAGTTCCTTAAATATTCTTTCTAGAGATAATGCTTTTTTTTTTTTTTGCTTTTTAGTTTTCATTTTTTTTTTAAATCTATAATGGGAATTGTTATTGATGTGTCAACATTGTTTTCAAATCTAATGTTTCTCATCGAGACATTTCCCAAGAAATCAGGGTTTTTTTTTGTCAAAATGAAGCCTTTTTGTGTTATGAAGAATTCTTTGCTATTTGAGGTGACAACTATGTACAGCTTCCTTTAGAGTGAGAGTGAGAGTGAGAATGAGAGAGAGAGAGAGAGTGAGAGAGAGAGAGAGAGAGAGAGAGAGGAGAGAGAGAGAGAGAGAGAGAGGGAGAGAGGGAGAAGAGAGGGGTGAGAGAGAGAGGGTGGTGAGAGAAGAGAGGTGGGTGAGAGAGAGAGAGAGAGTGAGAGAGAGAGAGAGTGAGAGAGTGAGAGAGAGAGAGAGGGTGAGAGAAAGAGAGGGTGAGAGAAAGAGAATGAGAGAGAGAGAGAGAAAGAGAATGAGAGAGAAAGAGAATGAGAGAGAAAGAGACATGGAGAGAGAAAGAGAGTGAGAGAGAAAGAGAGTGAGAGAGAAAGAGAGTGAGAGTGAAAGAGGTGAGAGAGAGAGTGAGAGTGAAAGAGAGTGAGAGAAAGAGAGTGAGAGAGAAAGAGAGTGAGAAGAGAGAGTGAGAGAGAAAAGAGAGTGAGAGTGAAAGAGAGTGAGAGTGAAAGAGAGTGAGGGAGAGAAGAGAGAGTGAGAGAGAAGAGGAGTGAGAGTGAAAGAGAGTGAGAGAGAAAGAGAGAGAGTGAGAGAGAAAGAGAGAGAGTGAAAGAGAGTGAGAGAGTGAGAGTGAAAGAGAGTGAGAGTGAAAGAGAGTGAGAGAAAGAAGAGAGAGAAAAGAGAGTGAGAGAGAAAGAGAGAAAGAGAGTGAGAGAGAAAGAGAGTGAGAGAGAAAGAGAGTGAGAGGAGAGAGTGAGAGAGAAAGAGAGTGAGAGAGAAAGAGAGAGAGAAAAGAGAGGAGAGAGGAAAGAGAGTGAGAAGAGAGTGAGAGTGAAGAGAGTGAGAGTGAAAGAGAGTGAGAGTGAGAGAGTGAGAGTGAAGAGGAGAGAAAGAGAGTGGAGAGAGAAAGAGAGTGAGAGAGAAAGAGAGAAAGAGAGAGTGAGAGAGAAAGAGAGTGAGAGAGAAGAGAGTGAGAGTGAAGAGAGTGAGAGAGAGTTGGAAGTGAAAGAGAGAAAGAGAGTGAGAGTGAAAGAGAGTGAGAGTGAAAGAGAGTGAGAGTGAAAGAGAGTGAGAGTGAAAGAGAGTGAGAGTGAAAGAGAGTGAGAGTGAGAGTGAGAGAGAGAGTGAGATGAGAGAGAAGATGATGTGAGAGTGAAAGAGAGTGAGAGTGGAAAGAGAGAGTGAGAGAGAAAGAGAAGTGAGAGAGAAAGAGAGTGAGAGAGGAAAGAGAAGAGAGTGGAGAGAAAGAGAAACGAGAGTGAAGAGAGAGTGAAAAGAGAGAAGAGAGAAGAGAGAGAGAAAGAGAGAAGAGAAAAGAGAGTGAGGAGAAAGAGAGTGAGAGAGAAAGAGAGTGAGGAGAAAAGATGTGAGTGGAGAGAGAAAGAGTGAGTGAGAGAAAGAGTGAGTGAGTGAGAGAAAGAGTGAGAGAGAGTGAGAGAGTGAGAGAGAGAAAAAAAAGGAAAATAAATATTAATTTTAAGTGAACCTGAAGCTTTAAAAATATTGTCATATATTCATCACAGCTCGAACAAGATAAAAGGAAAACATCTTTTTCTGAAAATCAGAAAACATTATCAGTTACTTGGAATTTGGAGATGAGGCTTAGTCTTAACCGCACCCTACCCCCACCCCAAATAAAAAACAAAACCAAATAAACCAACAAAAAAAAAAAAAGAAAGGTATTTTAGTTAAACAGTTTAACAAAAGAGTTGAGAGAAAAATGGATATTGGATAGATCGGGAAGTTGAGGGTGGGGTCAGGTATCGCGTTATCGATTGAAAAAAAAAAAAAAAAAAAAAAAAAAAAAAAAAAAAAAAAAAATTTAAAATTTTACATGAAGAGAAAGGAGAATGAGGAAGTGGTAGAAGCATCACGGGTATTTTGGGGGGGTGGGGTGGGGTTGTAGTGGTGTATGTGAGGCAGGAGGTTGGGGTCGGGGGGTCCAGAGTTGCATGAGAGTCTAAACAACATAGATCGGCCAATAGACAGTTTTTGAGAATCAGTTCTACTTAAGCAGAATTTTCAAGTATTAATGAAAAGATTAATTTTGAATCGAAGATTTTTTTTTTTTTTTGCGGAAGGGGGGATTGCTGAAAATGGAAGAAGAAGAAGAAGAAGAAAAAAAAAAATAGAAAGATCTTATTCTCGATTGATCATATATATTTTGTTGCTCTGTGTGTGTGTGTTGGGCGATTTGGCTGATATTTTTACCTCCAATCCCAAACAGAGAAAGAAGGGGGTGGGGGGAAGGGAATCACAGAGACATAAGAGAGGGGGAGGAAGAAAGAAAATGGGGAAGGAAGAAGAAAATGGGGAAGAAGGAAAATGGAAAGGAGAAATGGGAAGGAATGAGGAAAGTAGAGACAAAAAGAAAACATGTTTGTGTGAGAGAGAGGGAGAGGAGAGAGAGAAGAACAAGAGTGAGAGAGGAGAGAGAGAGAGACAAGAGGGTGAGAGAGAGAGAGAGAACAAGAGGTGAGAGAGAGAGAGAGAGAGAACAAGAGGGTGAGAGAGAGAGAACAGAGGGTGAGAGAGAGAGAGAGAGAAACAGAGGGTGAGAGAGAGAGAGAGAGAGAACAAGAGGTGAGAGAGAGAGAGGAGAGAGAGAACAGAGGGTGAGAGAGAGAGAGAGAGAAAACAAGAGGGTGAGAGAGAGAGAGAGAGAGAACAAGGGAGAGAGAGAGAGAGAGAGAGAGAGAGAACAAGAGGGTTGAGAGAGAGAGAGAGAGAAAACGAAGAGAAAGAGAGAGAGAAAACAAGAGGGTGAGAGAGAGAGAGAACAAGAGGTGAGAGAGAGAGAGAGAGAGAGAGAGAGAGAACAAAAAGCAAGTTGAAAAAAAGCGTAAGAGAGAAACAAAAAGACAAGGTGTTTGCAAATGAAAGAAAGATCAGAAAGAAAAGGCATTTTTCGTGTGTGCGTGTGTTGAGAGAGAAGAGAGAGATACAGTGAAACCAAGAGAACACAACATTTTGAGAGAGAGAGAGAAGAGAAAGAGAAAGAGAAAACTTTTGAAAGATCAAAATAAAACTATGTGAGACAGAGAGAGGACTGTAGAAAAAGCCAATAAGAGGGTGAAAATGAAAACTTTAGGTGGGAGGGAGGGGGTTGAGCAAGAATGGAAAATTTCTTTGATTTTAACAAACTTGTACTTTGCTTTTTTGTTTCTATTTTTTCTTCTTCCATTCTTATCTCTAACCATCGTCTTTACCATCGACAAATGATGATAAGCCAACATATAGTAAGTAGATCAACAACAGCAACTAGTCCACCATTATTGATTTATCAACTTGTCACAGAAAACAAATAGAAAATTAAAATTGAAAAAGAAATAACTTTTTTCTTTGCACTATTTCTGTGAGACAAATCCGCTACACTGAAAAAGAAAAAGTTTAAAAAAAAAAAAAAAAAGGAAAAAAAAAGGGGGGGGACGGGGGGGGGCTGTTCAGTCCAGTTGTTTATGAAACTGAAAGAGTGAAGATGATTAGTTGGAGAATATTGCCAATGTGTTCAGTACACGGCAATCATACAATATGCCTCAGCTTTCTTTGATGGATACAAAAATGATAAATTGAAAGGCAGACAAAAAAAAAAAAAAAAAAAAAAAAAAACAGAAAAAAAAAAAGGAAAATGAACGAGAAAGTAAAAGAAAGACAAAAAGACTAAGAAAAACAAATTGAAAAATTTGAAGAAAAAAAGAAAGAAAAAATTGAAAGAAAAAAAAGAAAGAAAAAATTGGAAAAAAAAAAGAAAAAAAGAAAAAAAAAGAAAAAAAAAATCGAAAAAAAAAAAAAAAAAAATAAACAAAATTGAAAAAAAAAAAAAAAAAAAAAGAAAATTGAAAAAGAAAAAAAAGAAAATTAAAAAAGGAAAATTAAAAAAAAAAGAAATTTTTTTGAAGATAATGAATATCTTAAAAAAAGAAAGAAAATAAAGAAAATTAAAAAAAGAAAAAAAAGAAAATGACCCATAACCGAGCCAAAAATTAAATTACTTTTCATTGTAAATTTTCCCTTTTAACTTGACATTAGCTTATCAATGTTTAAAATATTTTTTCAAATGTCTACAACTTTGGTAAGAATCAGCATTTTTTTTTTAAATCTCTTCTTTATGTTTTTAATACGATCAATAACAGAAACTTGCTTTATGTTAACAGTGAAAGTCAGTTAAATTCCCTTTCAGAGAACCGTACTGACTTTTGGGAGCATATATCATAATCATCTAGACACCATGTTTTCACGTTTGGGGGGGACAAAAAAAGTTTTATATATATATATATATATATATATAGTATTCTCCCCGCCATAATGATGATCAGAAATCAAAATTCATCATGTCATTTTGAACAAATTATCCAATTTGTCTTTCAGCCAACTTATTAACGTCTCATATTGAAAACTTGTAACTTGACACAATTTCAGAATCAAATTATTTGCTATCTAATTTGAAATTGATACCAATGAATTCAGAAAAAAAAAAAAAAAAAAGATCCTATTAATTCTAAAAGGTGAGAAATTGCTTATATCATTATTGCATTTCAAAGTTGCCGAGAAAACAAGTGGACAAGATTTTTGGATAGAGATGATCGACTGTCAAATAGAATACAAATCAAAACCAGAAATGGCTAAGAACAGTTTCAGGTTTTTTTTGCAATCATCAGGAAATTCTACATTCTGAAAAATGTCAGTCCTATAAGTGGGATGTGAATGTAGTACATAGAAAGTGCAGAACATAAAATGGTTTGGTTAGATTTTATGTCATGTCAACTCTTGTTGGGTTATTTTATGCCAAAGATTCATGGAGGGGGTGTCTTACCCTTCTGCAGAGTTGCCATCCACAGCCAACAAGTGGCCCCATTCATGGAGGGGGTGTTTTACCCTTCTGCAGAGTTACCATCTACAGCTAACAAGTGGGCCCCATTCGTGGAGGGGGTGTCTTACCCTTCTGCAGAGTTGCCATCCACAGCCAACAAGTGGCCCAATTCATGGAGGGGGTGCCTTATCCTTCTGCAGAGGTGCATATTCTGCAGCCCCACCCAATACGGCACTGAAAGATTTTATTTGCCATGAAATTACAGCAATACCAGAGGCAATGAATAAGCAACTGCTGATAAATTTCAGTTGGTTGGATTTTACGGTATGTCAACCCTTGTGATCACTTTCTAGTACATATGTATATATATATCAACCCCTTTGCACAAGCAGGATGCGACACAAGGTCAATTTTATGATAGGTTTGAATTAAGAGTTTTCCTTCTTCTAGACTGGTTACCTAGCTATGGTTAAAGAGACTAGTCTGCCCTGCTATTTACCCATAACTGGAGGGAGAATTGTATTCATACCTTTCCCAAAGGTTTTAGTGCCATGTGAAATGCACACAGCTTCGTCCAGGAAATGAACTTGATGAGTCCATTTCCTACAACTAACTTTTAGACCACACACTTTCTAGTACATATATGATAAAAAGAAACTGGAGGTTTGCCATAAGGGCAATAGGGTCGGGACAATCATATAGGTGCTAGGGATTGGCACGACTAGCCAATTGATTGGAGGGGACCTCTCAAAAATCTCTTAAATTAGAGTTTGTGAATGACTTATCAGAATAATTATTAATTGTATTGATTGATTGATTTTAATGGCAGGTCAACCCATTTAGGGTAATTTTATGCCAAGCGGTAAATTATGAGGGATGGTCAAATTCATTGTTTTTTCCAAAGATTTTTTTAGAATTTTGATAGAAGGTTGTTCGCAGTTGTTTGTTTGTTGCTAAATGAATTGGGAATCACTTTAAGGAAAAGTTTATAGGATAAAGCCCAAGTTTATGGTTATATTTTTTGTCGAATATATCTCTTGAAAATAAAAACATAGGTTGCCTTTTTTTATTTATGTTCCAAACAAGAAAGATCATTTTTCCAGAACCTATATCATGATTCATTATGTGATAAAGAACAGAGTAAAAACTTATATTCATGTTGGTATATATATATATATATATATATATATATATATATATAATTATAATTAAATTAGAGCTTGTGAATGATTTATTAGAATAATTATTAATTATATCTCTTGATAATGAAAACAAAATGAAGCAGACAAACGTTGTTAGAACAAAACTGAATCTTGACTAATAAAAACTTTTTTTGTTTTTTCCTTTCTTTTCCCTTTACAATAATAAAACATTCAAAGACAAATTTTAAATACCAGTATAATGAATGCTTTGTCAAGATGGCTGCCGATCAGAAACGAGAGAGAGAGAGAGAGAGAGAGAGAGAGAGAGAGAGAGAGAGGTAGACACACGCACACTTGAGAAATTAAAGTGAGTTTCTTTTTATGTGTTTGTTAAAGTATTTTATGACTTCTGTAGCAATGGAAAAATCTGAACTGATTAGGACAAATTGAAGAAAATCATTTTCAAGTCTCCACTCATTTTCATGTTGAACTAATGTGAAATTTTCCCCCCTTTTAAAAATTATTGTTCACTGCTGATGGACAAAAGTACGATAGCTGAAAAGTTTAAAACAAAGGTTAATGGAACTTGAGAAAATTCAAGTAGATAACTAGACAAGATGGGTTCAAAAAGTATCGAGACTGAAGCAGTATCATTTCTCTGAATGTTTGAGATGAGGCTTGATGATTAGTATTATCTGCGTTATTCGGACTATTGTCCCCATCTTGTCCAATTGGACACATGGCCTAGTAGATAAGGTAGTTAGGTTAAGACAGTTCTAAATGACAGTTATTTCTGGATTCCGGGTTCAATCCTATGTAGAGGCAGTAACATAGAAAAATAATTAACACAACTCCTACCCCAGCTATGGTTAGCGGAATAAGAACAGTATACCCCTGTGGACTGAATAAAGGGTTAGGTTCGAAGTTACATGATGGCTCCCGATTATGACAAGAAAGTTCCTGAGTTCGAAAAGAAGGTTCTCAAGTCTGAAAAGAAGGTTTCCGAGTTCGACAAGAAATATCTGAAGAAGGCTGGAGGGTATATCGGCCAAAATGTTGTACAAATAAAAATGAAGATGGGGACAATAGTCTGAATAACGCAGATAATACTGAAGCAGTAGTTATCAAGACAGAAATAAACAATGTATTATGGGAGAATCGTTGGTTGTCAGTTCTATGTGGTTTAAGCATGCACGTGGTCATGTCTAAACTCAAATATAGTTGGTTTTTCCTTCTTGTGGGCTGAAAGGTAATTTAGGAAAAGAAGCAAAAGAAACAAAAATAAGGAAGACTTAGGGTAAGACTTTTATTCATTAATTCACACTATTTCCTAGAGGGGAGATATTTCCCTGAGTAAGTCAATAGGTGTTTCTCCTTCAAACTCTTGGAGTAAAAATCCCAGACGAGTCTGTTTGCATTTCACATTGCGCTAATACCCTTGGGAAAGGTATGCATCCAACTACTCTCCCTCCAGCTATGGATAAATATGAGAGACTGGGCTCTTTAACCGTGGCTAGCTAGTATAACAGAAGGAAAACTCTGAATTCAAACCTGTTTAAGAAATATATATATATATATTATATATATATATATATATATATATATATATATAATATAACTGTTTATAAAGAGGTTTTAGTAAGCATCTACCTAAGGTTTCAGGCTTTTGCCCTCTCAGGATGCTCTTACATTTGTAATTGAGCATTTTATTTTCCTTTATTTCATCTCGGAAAAATTACCTATATATATATAAATTCTTTTTATTAACACATTTAAATCATACCCCTGTCAAGAAACTTTTACCAAATTTTAAAATTTATCTAAAAAGTTTTTTTTTTCCTGTTTATAACTTTGTTTTAATTATATCTTTGACACAAAAGACTCCAAATCAAATTTTGAAAGAATAAAAATCTTAAAACTTTCCAAAAAGAGAGATACAGCCAAAAAGACTCAGCAGCCCCCACTATTCTCCCCCCCAACCCTTAACCGAACCAAAACAAGGTACCAGCAATACATTTACCATTCTATACTTTTAGCATCATTCTTGAAATAGCTCCCCAAAAATACAAAACAGCAAACAGAAAAGTTGTCATAAAATCCGACTAACCATGGAAATATTCGTGTCCGAGGAGATTTTGATTTTAATTAATTTTTTTTTTTTTTTCATCTCTGCAAAAAGGACATTGTAAGCATAAAGGATAGTTTATTCTTGGTTGTCTGCACACGACAGATGGGATGACTGAATCCGCTGCCCTCAACCCCTCCCCCTACTCGACCCCCAACCCCCATCCACCTGAGATACAAAGCAGACCAAAACCAAAAACCATTATTTTTTGACAAAGAAAATGGGCAGAGTTCCCAACCATCCATTTTGGAAGCAATGTTACTGGAACAAGCAAATGGACTCACCCAGTTGAATACTCTAAATATACATTGTCTTTCTACCTAGCGCTATATATATATATATATATATATATATATATATATATATTAGTCTTTCTACTCAGTGCTTATATAAATATGTGTGTGTGTGTGTGTGTATGTATGGAAGTACATTGTGTAATGGTTACTGTTGTAGGAAATAGATACGAGTTCAAATCCAGGAACAGACTGTTTGTATTTCACATTACACTAATAACATTGGGAAAAGTATGAACCTAACTATTCTCCCTCCAGCTATGGGTAAATAGCCAGGAAGATTTGGCTATTTAACCTTGATTAGGCAACCAGTCTAGGATGAAGAAAACTGAATTCAAACCAACAGTACTCCACTTAAAAATTAACCTTGTCTCATATCCTTTCCATGACAGTGGAGTTGGGGGTATATATATATATATATATATATATATATATTATATTATATATAAGTTAAAAGAAAGGAAATGAATTCGACAGTATGAGTATAGTAAAAAGAATATGAAAACATCACAAAATGCTGTTAAAGTGAAAACATTTTATAACATATTCATAGCTAACGTTAAACAATATTTCGATTTAAAAAAAAAATTTTTTAAATCATCTTCACAGCTTGTTTATACTCAGTGTTGTTAAGATCTTGATTTTTGCAACATCAAGGTTTTTGTTTTGAACTCATATGACTTTTGTCTCCGATCTTAACAACATGGAGTATAAACAAGCTCTGAAGATGATTTTTTTTTTTTTTTTTTTTTT
Source organism: Doryteuthis pealeii (assembly GCA_023376005.1). Classification (NCBI taxonomy): domain Eukaryota; kingdom Metazoa; phylum Mollusca; class Cephalopoda; order Myopsida; family Loliginidae; genus Doryteuthis; species Doryteuthis pealeii. The sequence continues at coordinate 2,502,194 of CM042165.1, forward strand.
TTTTTTTTTTTTTTTTTAATCGAAATATTGTTCAATATCAGCTTTGAATATGTTATAAAATGTTTTCACTTTAACAGTATTTTGGGTGTTTTCATATTTTTACTATACTCATATATATATATCGATACTTTTTTGACACGTTTTTGTTAGATGTATATATAAAACTTTGCAAAAAAGACCATGAAACATAAGTGTCAAACCAGGAACCTTGTGACTCCTAGTCTAATGCTCTACTGACTAAGCTTATATATATATATATATATATATATATATAACTTTGTAAAACAAGGCAATGAAACAAAAGAGCTCAAATAACCAAATTCCATTGCTTGAAAGCATTTAACAGACAAATCTTTTTAGACATTGACTAAAATTTCTTTATTATCTGAGAGTTCCAGTTTTTATTTTCTTATTTAAAGAAAAGCTTTCAAAAAGATGGAGTGGCTTTTTAACATTTAATATTGTCAATTTGATTACCTTTAAGACTTTTGAAAATTTATTTATTTTCTTACATGACCTAGTTTTAGAAATAAATTGATAAATAAATAAAAATGTCTGCTACTTAAATAATTCACCATCTCTTCCGTCATTCATTGGATTAAATTCAGAGAATTTTCTTTTCAATAATTAATTCTTTTTTTTTTTTTTTTTTTCAAAGTCAAAACCTACTTTTCATTTAAAAAACATTAAAGCTTTGGCTTCAGTATTAAATCACCCAACAAGAGTTGACATGCCTTAAAACCAACCAACCAAAAGTAGATCTCTGCCAATTATTTTTTTTAAAAAGTTCATTCTCTTCTAAACCAAAAATACCAAGATTTTACAATAAGAAAATCATACAATGAAAACGGATGTTATTAGGTATTATCTGTGATCAATCTCTACACTATTGAACTTGTAATCAAAAATATGACTGCCCTGATGGCTGGGGCTGTAGAATACACCAATTGCACTTCTAAGGGCTGGTTTAGCTCAGTCAGTAGAGTGTTCCGCTAGAAATCACAAGATTCCTGGTTCGATACCGGCCCTTGCCAACTCAGTGTAGGAGTAGCACAGGGATCTGTATAGTAAAGTGAGGAGCTGATGGTAGGTATGGCACTTTTAGTGAAAAGGGGATTGACTCCCTCACTGCCTGGCTGATTCTGACTTTAGGCCACCCCGACGAATTTACTTAGAGGAGTAAGACCCCCACCCTCCAATGGAACCAACTGTTAACCGCGGGTAGCTACCCATGATACTTAAAGACAGAATCTTGGTGGCTGAGAAATCCATGAGATGCAACACTCCTCTTTGGCCCTTTACTTGGGCTAGACTGGGGGTCAGAGAGGCCTCATCCAATCAATCAGCTGGTCATGTAAAGTCCTAGCACCTATATGATTGTCCTGACCATATTGCTCTTATGGCAAACCTCCAATCCTTTTTATCATATGTACTAGAAAGCAGTGACTGAGGGCCATAGTGTCCTTGGTACGGACTCATTATTTCATCTATTTACCCCATAGATGATAGGACCTGAACAGGTATTACCAATCTAGATCAAGGTGGGCCTGGGAGTAATGGCAATGAAGGGTTACTCCACACGCCCTAGAACTGCAGAATTGGCACCTCACTACTAGTGTTGTATACCCTTTTTTACTTCTTACTTCTATTATTCTTCTTCTGTCCATCTAGCGTCTCTTCTAACATCTGGACTTCTTCTTGGGCGGTCGGTCGCACTTAACTCATTTCTTCTTCTAGATCAGTCTTGTTACCAAGACATTCACCAACCACAAAACCTGGTTATTTTCTTAAGCTTTTATTTACTTAACTAAACATTTCATGTAACTAAACATCTGACTAACATAGCGCGCGTTTGCAGTGAGTTCCAGTTAAAGCAGGACATCTTCTCTGCCCGACGTCTAAACTGAAACTGAGGACCCAACCAGGTTCCACGTGACTTCACGTATTTCGCGGGCTTTCTGTAATCTTCCATGGAAAGTCCTGCCTGTGATATGAAAAGGGCCATCCCTTTAGAAATACAGGGGATTGACAATAATCTTATGCAACCGTATAGATTATGTAACACTAGATTCAGTTTAACATCATACTCAAGACACCAATTTTTATTAAGTAGTAATCATGAAAAATTTTTTAAATCAAATCTGCACTTTCAGAACCCCCAAGCAGGGTCACTGGTAGTTTGGTTTGGTTTGTTTTGTTTTACGGCATATCAACCTCAGTGGGTCATTTAAAATATGAATAAAATTGAAATAAATCAATTCTTAATGGATAATACAAATACAATTTTTTTATAAATACATTTTTCTATTTAACCCTTAGATGGGACCCTAACAGGTACTACCACTCCGGGTCAGAGTGGACCAGGGAGCAATGGTGATGAAGGGGTGCTCCACATTCCCCAAACCTCCAAAACTAGAACCTCACCATCAGATAGAGTTTAACGTCATTCCCAGGACATGTAGACCCTCAGTCTTCTAGCACCCATATGATAAAAAGGGGCTGGGGCTTGCCATAAGGGCAATAGGGTTGGGAAAATCATATAGGTGCTAGGGCTTGATGTGACCAGCTGATTGATCGGAGGGTGCCTCTCTGACTGCCTGTCTAGCCCAAGATAGGGCCAAAGTGGAGTATTGCATGTCATGAACTGCTCATCCACCTGGGCTCTATCCTTAAGCATCACGGGTCGCCACCCACGGCCAACAGGTGGCCCCATTGGGGGAGTCTTACCCCTCTGCAGAGGTGCAGTCGGTGCATTCTAACGCCCCAGCCGACAGAAAATTTAAAAAAAAAAATCAAACCTGCACTTCCAGAACCCCCAAGCAGGGTCACTGGTAGTACGCGGTGTCCCTGTCTGTTAGCCTAGCTTTCTCACCATCGTAGCACATTAATATGTAAATGTGAAAATGAAGATATTAGTTTTGTACTTATGACTTTGTATCCAATAGAAATTTATGTTGTTCAATAAAAAAACCAAAGATAAATAAATCAAACGAAAAGATGTCACCTGGGTTTAACATTTTTATTTAGCGGAATCATTTTCTAACCAAAGTTCTAAAAGTCTGTAAATACAGCAAAGCGCTGATGGGATATTGAACGCAGACATCAAACTCAAACAAAAAAATCTCTTATGCCTGATGTAGATATATTTGTCAGCAAACATGCCCTACTGCAGTCGGACAGTGTGAGGGGGGCGTTCGTCGGAGAAGGGGGCGTTGGGCTATTATGGCTGACAAAAATAAAAAAAACGGAAATAAAAAGTTTTACTTTGAGATAAATATTCTGACAAAAGATAAAGTAACGCTTGGTACGTTTTGATTATTTTGCAGCGACTAATAGTTATTACGAGATTATCAAATTGCTTTCCCATTGGTAGACAACAGTAACGAACAAATATGGAGGAATGACAAAAATATAATAATAATAATAAAAAAATAAAAATAAATAAAAAAGAATATGGGATAGAGAGCTTTTAAGAATAAAAAAATGCTGCTAAAAGGTCTTTATAAAAATAAAAATAAAAATAAAAAAAATAAAAAAAAGAAATATTGTTCAGGAGCATTAATAGGTTTGGTGAACTAGAAAACAAACATTTCACTTGATTTTACGATAAAAGCAGAAAAGACAGAAGAGAAAAAAAATAAAATTAATGATGACTTTCTTTCCATAAAAGCTGTTAAATGATGACATAAAATGTATATATTGGTTTATCTCCTTCGAGGAGGACCTTTCTGTCGTGAATACAGAAATCATGTTATACAGCGTCTTTAGTAAAGCTAAAACTCAAGTTTATTCATGTGTTTTTATACAGACTTTATGTGACTTAAAAGACTTCAAGTTTCATAAAGCACATTTATTTATATATATATATATATATATATAAGTAGTAAAGTAAAGTCGACAGGGAGGCCTAAAGTCGGCATCAGCCAGTCAGCGAGGGAGTCTATCCCCTTTTCACTAGCGCTAGACCAAGGAGATTGTTTTAGCGTCTGAGGTGGAGTGCCACACCTACCATCAGCTCCTTACTTTACCGCACAGATCCCTGTGCTACTCATACGCTGAGTTGGCGAGGACCGGTATCGAACTAGGAACCTTGTGGATTCTAGCCGAATGCTCTACCGACTGAGCTAACCTGGAACCTTATATTATATATATATATATATATATATAATATATATATATATATACCCTATTGTATAAATAATGCTTGCCTCAATTCCTGACAAATGACAATCTCTATATAATAAATAAGGGAGTTTTCGAGGTGCTGTACTGGGACACCATAGTATAGAGTGTTTGATTTTTAAGGGCTGCTCCATATTCCTGGCCTTGTACCAAACTAAGCTAAGTTTAGTAAATGATATAAACAGTCTTTGCTGTTGATATTACCATTATATCCTATAATATTAAAATTTCTTACACCAAAGAAATCTGTACATATCAAAAAAAAATGGATGAGGCTTTTTGTATTATTTCTGATACCCTTGGGAAAGGTATGAATTCATCTGTTCTCCCCACAGCTGTAGGTAAATAGTACAAAACTAAATTAAAACTCTGCTTAAGAAACTGACCTTGTGTCATATATTGCTCCTGTAGAGTGTTTTGTAAATACATATATCTATCAAAGTGCAAATACCTTTGGTAAAGGTAGGAATCCAACTATTCTCCCTCCAGCTATGAGGAAATAGTAGGGAAGACTAGGCTCTTTAAACTTAGTTAAGCAACCAATCTAGGAGAAGGAAAACTGAATAGAAACTTGTTAAACCTCACTGAAGAAATTGACCTTGTGTCACATCCTACTCATGCTGAGGGGTTGGTAAATATGAATTTCTATTAAAAAAAATTGCTTCAGCTGCAAAAAAAGATTAAATAAATAGATAAATAAAATGAAAGCAATATTTTATTGCAGAGAAAACAGGTGTCAGATGATTTTTCTTTTTAGCCATCACTTACACAGCTTTTAAAATTATCAAGGGATTTACACTATTTCTCATTGCGTAGAAAACATTTTCAAAAGGTTGACGGTAATAAAATAAAGAAAAAAAATAATCATTTAACAATAATGGAAGTGTTTGAGAACTTCAGTTCAATGATTAGAACACCACAAGAGAATCCCCCATGAGGATAAATTTCACCAGTAAAAAGACTTCTATTACCAAGAGATTGATATAAATGGTGATATATATATATATATATATATTATATTGAGAAACTTTCTATGATAAATACCCCCCCCCCCGCCAAACAGTAGATTGATATTTGGTTACAGTAAATGCAATGTCTTTTTTTTTTTGTCTTTTTTAAAAGATTAAACATCACAATATGAAGAATTACATATCTGTTAATAATGAACTAATCAATACAGAATAAATCAATCAATCTCAAGAATCAATATCATTTCTACATTATTTCTCGGAATTTTTCAGATGAGGCTTCGTGATACGTCTCCGAATTTTCAGATGAGGCTTCGTGATACGTCTCCGAATTTTTCAGATGAGGCTTCGTGATACGTCTCGAATTTTTCAGATGAGGCTTCGTGATACGTCTCCGAATTTTTCAGATGAGGCTTCGTGATACGTCTCCGAATTTTCAGATGAGGCTTCGTGATACGTCTCCGAATTTTCAGATGAGGCTTCGTGATACGTCTCCGATTTTTCAGATGAGCTCGTGATACGTCTCCGAATTTTTCAGATGAGGCTTCGTGATACGTCTCCGAATTTTTCAGAGGAGGCTTCGTGATACGTCTCCAATTTTTCAGAGGAGGCTTGTGATACGTCTCCAAATTTTTCAGAGGAGGCTTAGTGATACGTCTCCAAATTTTTCAGAGGAGGCTTCGTGAAACGTCTCCAAATTTTTCAGATGAGGCTTCGTGATACGTCTCCGAATTTTTCAGATGAGGCTTCATGATATGTCACTGAATTTTAGAAATGAGCATTGATAATTTGTATTATTTGTACTATTGTTTTAATCTTTATTCCAGTTGGACACATGGCCCAATGGATATAAGGGTTGAGTTGATAATGTTTTATGTGACAATCATCTCAAGGTTCCAGGTTCAATCCAGGCCAAAGGCGATAACATAGAATACTTAAGATAGCTTAAGACTTGTACCCAGATATGGTAAATGGAATGAGAACAGTCTACCCCCATGGATTAAATAAAGGGTTCAAGTCAAAATTCTATGAAAATTCCCAAGTTTGAAGAAAAGGTTCATAAGTTTGACAAGAAACACCTGTAGAAGGCCGGAGAGCACATTGGCCAAAATATTGTGTATATAACAATAAAGATGAGGATAATAGTCTGAATGATTCAAATAATACAGAGGATTGATAATTTGTATTATTTACATTTTTGGGACTGTTGTCCTCATCATTGTTATATACACAACATTTTAGCCAATGTGTCTTCCAGACTTCTTCAGATGTTTCTTGTTGAACTCCAAGAGTGTCCAGAATGTCTTCTATGCCTTTCTTAGATGCGAGATGCGAGAGATTTCTATTACCCAGAGATTAATAGAAACAGTTTAAAGCTATATTTACCAAGACAGAAATGAAGAAAGAATGGAACATTATTTTTTTTTCAGAATACAAGGTGTGTCAAAAAGTACAAAAAAATCTTGATACTTTTTTTGACACACCTTGTATGTATGTACGAATGAAACTATGAAAATAAAACAATTAATGACGAAGTAAATATACATTCACATTAAATATCACCGGATCTAGCTTTTTGTGCAAAAATTATGAAGATTTGATTTATATTGGAAGATATTTAAAAATTAAAATATACATAGAAATAGCATTGAAATTCTACTTAAAAATGTCCAGCATTTGTAAATTATGAAGATTTGATTTATATTGGAAGATATTTAAAAATTAAAATATACATACAAATAGCATTGAAATTCTACTTAAAAATGTCCGTCATTTTTAAATCTCAAAAGTAAACAAACAAATACACTAGGGGTTTTGCGCCCCCCCCTTACCCAGGCGATGCTGGGTAGCTGCTCCTAGTTTTTAACATTTATCAATTTATAGTTTTTCAAATATTTTAAATTAACTGAAAAATGCTTTTTTAAGAAAAAAGTTGAATCGAAGAATTAGGAATCAAATTTTATTATCCAAGATCCTGAAAAATGTGATGACCAACACTATTAGATGCGAGAGATTTCTATTACCCAGAGATTAATAGAAACAGTAATGGTGGTAAAATGAGGAAATTAATCCGACGGTACGTGGAGAAAATGTAGAACAAACACGGGATGTTACAATGGAAGGATTATGTTAGAATGGAGGGGATTCGTTGATTACATGATATCTTACAAGGTTGTTCTTTATTCTATGTATTGACGATTTTCGGTATTTTTAAGCAGTGACGTAGTTTCGATTACAGACAAATGGAGACTGAATCTCCAATATCAATAGATGAGAAGTGTGGAAAATGACTAAGATTTAAGACTAATTCTATTTAGCAGGGTCGGCCTATGAATTGGAAGGTTCCGAGTTCGATACCTGCACTCGCCAACTAAGCGCATGAGTATCACAGATTGAGCAATCTGATCAGTGTGATAAAGCAGCATATGGGAGCTAACAGTAGGTGTGGTGTTCCACCACACAAAAAAAAACAATCTCTCAGGTCTAGAGCTAGTGCAAATGGAATACTCCTTCGCTTTTCGGTTGTTTTTTTTTAAAGTGCACTATCAATGAAATAAAAAGTCGGCGGTGTTGACTAATGTTGTTAATTGAATGTTAATATAACAAACCTTTTCTACACATTTTCCAAACTGAAAACATCCATCATCTTTTTTCTCCGTGACTAGTTTCATATTGTCCTGAAGGTTTCTTTATAAACCAAAATGTTCGCACATCAACACTACGACTAATAAATTTCCATCCATTGTAACATCCTGTGTTTGTTCTACATTTTCTCCACATAAACAGTTACATATATTGAGAAACATACACTTTTTTTTTCCTTCCAGACAGATGAAATATGATTATAACAAATGGAATGGGAATTTTTTTTTTTTTTTTTTTTTTTTTAAATAAATTGAACATCACCGTATCAACAATTGCACATGTGTTAATAATGAACTAATCAATACAGAATAAATCAATAAACCAAAAGAATCAATAGAATTTTTTGTTTTACTAATGAATGGATTTTATTATCGAATTGTTTATAAACTTTTATTCAGATAAAAGTGTCATTTGTAGCCAAAGTTAAGAATTAGTAACCCACCCAGTCAGCACATGATAAAAGGACTAGTCAGGGGTTTGGCCTAAGGACATTAGTGTCAAGATAATCATATAGGTGCTAGGACTTGACATAACCAGCCGATAGAACATTGGGTCATGGAGAGTCTCTATGACCCTCTGTTTTGGTCCTTAGGCTAGACAGACCCTCTGTCTAGCCTAAGGACCAAAGTGGAGACAGAGAGTCATGGAGAGTCTCTATGACCCTCTGTTTTGGTCCTTAGGCTAGACAGACCCTCTGTCTAGCCTAAGGACCAAAGTGGAGACAGAGGGTCATGGAGAGTCTCTATGACCCTCTGTTTTGGTCCTTAGGCTAGACAGAGGGTCTGTCTAGCCTAAGGACCAAAGTGGAGACAGAGGGTCATAGAGAGTCTCTATGACCCTCTGTTTCGGTCCCTAGGTCCACACATACACATTAAGAAAAACTCTGAGCCGCCAGTGTGCAGGGTTGAAACTACATACTTCCAGTTAGTTAAACCTGTACGTTTCGCTACACCTCCATCGCCACTGGACTTTTATGGAAAAATAAATTAAATCTTTTAAATCAGGAAATACCTGTGCGGAAGAGAATATTTTTAGTGGATATAGTGTGCACGGAACTAGCTCCACTTCTTGGCAATCAGAGTCAGAGAGAGACAGTGTGATGAACAGATTCAACAAGACTGCAAGACAAAGGTACCTCAAGTGGCATTGCTACGCGCCTGGATACCAACCCAGGTATTTCTACATCCCCGCGTAAAGTAATGTGCTAGATGGCCGTTGAGAAAGAAGCTTCTTCCGCCCTTTAACAGGTCTTGATTTTCGTCCTGCTGGGTGTCTAGCCACCCTCCTCACCAGGCAAGCTTGGTGGGGTTACCGGTTTAGTCGCCGATGATCCGACTATGAAAGAGGTAGTACTGGATTACATAGTACTCATAGCGCTTTTGGCGACCTGACATACAATACACACACACATACATACATACACACACACACACACACACACAACCTTGAGGTTTGTTTCGCTGTCGTTTATCGCAAAAGATTTATACACACACGCGCAACCACACACCTAAAAAATGCACAATGTTTTCTTTTCGATACACACACTTACACAGTCCCATACTCACACCGTAAAAGAGAATATTTGACGTCACATTTCAAACCGTCCCCCTATTTTCAAACCTCAAATTTTATACAGACTGAATAACAAGGACTGCCGCTCGCTTTTCTCGTTATTCTCTGATAAAAATTTCTTATTACCTTCCATATACCAACAAATGCCCTGAAGATGATCTAATTAATAGATCAAAACACTGCAGCGTCGACCAATAAACTCACCACTTAACTCATTTAAACCTGTTTTTTCTTAATATACTACATAGACGGATTCACTTCCTTTTCTTCCCATATATATATATATATATATATATATGTACTATTTCTTTGTTCTTAATCCCACTAACATAAAGAAATAATATATGTATTATTATCTACATGTATGTAGATAATATATATTTAGTTAAGAATTAATGAAGAAAAAATCTTTTCCAAAAAATGTCTCTATAACTGAATCCAACTGAAGACAAGACAAACATATTGGTATATACAAGAACATTTTATCTTTTTTATACATACTAATGGTTTTAAGAAGAAAGAATAGACAATTTTATGCCAACATGGATTATTTGGATTATTCAGGCTGTTGTCCTCATCTTTATTGTTATCTACACAACGTTTTGGCCAATGTACTCTTCAGCCTTCTTCAGGTATTTTTTTTTATTTTAAAACTCAGGAAGCTTCTCTTCAAACTCAAAAAATTCAGAGAAATTGTACAAACATTTATAAATACAATAAATGAATACAGAGAGAAACAGCAGATACCGAACACAAGAATAAGCTCCCAGTGAGACTTGAACTTATATCCCCTTATACCATGGGAAAGTCTTGTTCTCTATACCATATGCTTTATCCATTCAGCTATAAGAGCATGGATGGTATCACAAACGTTTACACCACACCTATAAAAGCCACTCAATACCCCTTACCTCCGATTGGTCAGGTTCCCGGTTAACGCCGGGGGTCCGCTGGACTTGTTGAGAGATTAATAATAGCGTCGATCCCAGGGGGCTATCCCCCAGGCAACACCTGCCCCCTTGACTTAAAGGGGCAGGGCTGGGTTTAGTACCCAGCACCTGAGGCGTCCCCCTTGAGGGGGAATGCCGAAGGGATCGACGCAATTTTTGTTCTTTCCCACCCATGAGATTCGGCTTGTGGGTGGGCCCACATTAAAACAGGGCCTTGTGCCCAGCCCATACAAGTGGGTATGAGGCAAATACACCTCTGATTGGTCAGAGTCAAATTGTTGTATCCATATGTTTTTGACTGACCATTCACTTGGGTGATATTTGTTCAGCCATCAGATTTTCAAATTGGCAGTGATTATTTTCGTCAGACACTGAAGTGTTATTTAGGTGTTTATGTGTGAACCCAAATCTGGCCATCCTATCTCGGAGCAGCGTTTTAAGGAAAGTTTACCTTTATATATTTATACGTGTGTGAACATAAAATTGAAAGTTCCAGTCATGTGGTTCCAACTTTCTTGCCATTCAGCCAATCTTCACACATTCTGAAGAGTGATCAGATTACATGAAACCCTCAGTCACGTAACTCGTAGGTGATAAGTGCTTTCAAGTTTATCTTTTACAGTTTGCTCTGCAATTTATATATTACTTTGTATTGAGAACTTTTTGTGCAGTATACATGGAGATATATATATATATATATATATATATATATATATTTATTTATTTTACAATGTTTTCATAGATCTATGAAAACATTGTAAAATAAATAAATATTAGCTCTTACAAACTGTGATTGAGCACTGTATTTTCTTTGTTTCATCGCAAAAAAATTTTTGTTTTTACATATACCTATATATATATATATATATATATATATATATATATATATATATATGGATATAAGATGAACAAAAAGTGATAAGACAAACAGGAATATTTCTTTTATGTTATTTATTTTTTTATTGTTCTCAACTAGTTTCAACCTTAGGTCATCATCAGGAAAAAATTTACTGTAAAAGAAATTGTTTTAGAAAGTTTTTAAGTGTTTGACAAGCCACAAAAATCTGGGCAGAGAAATGTGTTAGGTGGCGAGACTATCTGTTCAGTGAAAGAAAAAAAAAAGAAAAAAAAAAAAAGAAGAAAATATGGTAAAGAAAAATGCTCAAGAATTGGTCATTTTGTGGTTATAGATCTATGTCTACCCACAGGTATCTGTGTATACCTATGAGTATCATAAGACCGCTAATTTTATTGAAAATGGTAAACCGAAAATTCATGAGGCTTTATTTATATATATATATATATATATACTAGCAAATATATGCATTGCAAGTATTTAATTTTAATATAAAAATATATTAAATTAGAAAGGCTAATGAAACTGAATAAGAATGTAGATAAAAAGATTTGAACAGAGGGGGTATGATTGAAAAATAGAACAACTTTGAAACTAACTCTTCCATCATTTTCCGTTACTCCCGTCTTTCATCGATAAATTTTCCTAATTCAACTATTTAGTTAAAATAGGAAGTAAAGAATAAAATTACAGTTATTTCTTCTTGTTAATGGATTTCTTTTAATATTTATCCCCGAGATTTTTGCTCATATTCAATAAGATAAAACCAAACAATTAGAAATCAATAATACTAAGCATATATTTATTAAAATCAAATTTCTAATATCAATATGCAAATTAGCCTTCCCATTCACACTGTAAACCGCTATTTTGTTGTATATATAAATACAATTGCATGTTATTAGTATGTAGATATGGTCAACAGTCTTAATGATGTAAAACAATTTTATTAATAATTAAGGTTTAAATAAAAATAAAATCATGGAGGATGTGATGTAAATAACAAAGGGTATTGTGACTTGAGTAGTGAGATAGTTTCGGTTACCGACAGACAAACCCACAATCTCCATTATAATAAGATATATATATATTATAGATATAAAATGTTATTTGGAACATTTTTGGTAACAATAGAAACATCAGAAAAAAAAAATTCTAAAGGATGAATGCTATATTGCTTTAGATCTTTATTATATCCAATATTTCAGGTGGCCTCCCCCCTTTTTCAAAGGCTTCGGTAGACAGACTGAGTGTAATTAAAACAAAAGATACAAATAAACTGTGTTTGTTTTATCTTTTTGTCTTTATAAACTAAGTGACCCTATTCACTTATATTGAATTAACATTCTCTGTATGGTTGTTCTCCGTCTGTATAACAAACCACATCTCTTGTTAATGGCCAACCTGTGTGTATATGGCTGGAATGATTTGATATATCAATTGAGCGTTCATGAATTGCATTTCAGGAAATTGATGGCTGATGGGTGTATTTTCAGGGTAAAAAAAAAAAAAAAAAAAAAAAAATCATATTCAGCCAATTTCTATCACCCCCCCCCCTTTTATCCGATTCTGCAATTTTTCATTGCTTTCTGTAATTAAGGTTCATGATAAGATAATTCAATGGCCACCCACAGACAAATGGATTTACACACCAGAATTATTTCGGTGAGATTGTAGCGTTAGTTGTATTCGCCTAGTGGAGTTGTCTGCCCTTTTTAGTTTGCTGGGTGCCCGCTAGGGCACCATAGTATTTAAGCGCCGGGTTCAAAACCTTTCGGCCCTTTTTCCTGTTTCAGCAACTACGAGCCACATGGGGTAGATTTTATCTAAACCCCTCTCGTTGGGGCTCCGCCCCCTTACATTACTGTAAGTTATTCACAGCATGGACTATCGCTAATCTCATGTCTGTACTCATATATGTATATCTGTATCATTCATGAATGTGTCTTTATCTTTATTTGTGTACCCCTTTTTGTATGTACTCTTTTACTATGTACGTTGTATCTACTGTTATCCATGTGCTGTGTATATTAAATGTTTTGTCCGTTAACCTTCGTCGGAGTTATTTGTATCCAAAGTATGTATAACGTTGAACCAACGTTATAAGATGAACTGACATTTAACAACAATATTAATCTTTTTATTTCAAAGATAAACAGAGACGCAATTCAACACAATGATACAATTGCTAACTACATATATTTATCAACCTCTCTGCACAAGCAAGATGTGACACAAGGTCATTTTTCTTAAGTAGAGTTTAACAGGTCTGAATTCTGAGTTTTCCTGTTAAACTCTGCTTAAGAAATTGACCTTGGTCGCATGGAAATTTGATCTCTCAGTGACCGAAAAATACATTCCTATGTATTTAATAGTTTAAAACACCAGTCCCGCATCAGCTGTCAGTGGGCGAGGGGATAAGATATCGGACTACCATGCGGTCAGTCTGAGTTCGACCCTACCCAAGGGCAGTTGTGTCTAGCCACACTGAAGAGGCATGATATGCCGAAACAGGTGTCTGTGGATGACTTTATTAATATTGCTCTCTACTCTCACTACTATAAGCAATGATCATAAATTTGATCTCTCAGTGACCGAAAAATACATTCCTATGTATTTAATAGTTTAAAACACCAGTCCCGCATCAGCTGTCAGTGGGCGAGGGGATAAGATATCGGACTACCATGCGGTCAGTCTGAGTTTGACCCTACCCAAGGGCAGTGGGTGTCTAGCCACACTGAAGAGGCATGATATGCCGAAACAAGTGTCTGTGGATGACTTTATTAATATATACTAGCAAATATATGCACCTAAGTATTTAAGTTTTGATATAATAATCATATTAAATTAGAAGGCTAATGAAACTGACTAAGAATGCAGATAAAAGATCTGCAACAGAGGGGGTATAATCGAAAATAGAACTTTGAAACTAAGGTAAATTTCCTACTATTTAGTCAGTTATTTCTTCTTGTAAATGGAGATTTTTGTTTATATTTCTTAAGGGACTTCTCGTTCAAACTGTAAACCGCTACAATTGCAAGTTATTAGTACGTAGATATGATCAACCACTGAAGGTTTAAAAGAATGAAATCATGGAGAATTTGACGTAAATAATTAAGGGAATTGTGACTTGAGTAGTAAATAGTTTCGGTTACAGACAGATCTCCATTATAATAAGATATATATATATATATATATATACATATATATATATGTATTAGATAAAATCGAGACAAAGCTACAAGAAATTGGTATTTGGGTTTTTTATCCCCCAAACCTCGGACACATGATTCCCTCTAGGTCCTCTTGCCTGAGAGTCATTGTACGTCATTCACAAATAGAATTAACCACTTGTTTGATTATTTGATAGTGAGACATAACTTTTAGATACATTTTTTATTCAATTAACAAACTTTGAATCATTATTAGAATAAGTGGAATTGACTCGTATTGCTTCCTTATCAAAAAGAAGGGAAAAAAAAACAAAACCAAACAAAACAATAAGAGATCAGTTTACCCAGCTTTAAAACTATCCATCCTTAACTGTTGTCTGTCTAGACTTTTAATTTTATTTTTATACTCATAATCTAGTATTGTTTTTATTATCAGAAATACACTAAATATATATGACTGATAAAGGAAAGGCTTAAATATCGGTCATGTTGACGGTTCTAAATTTATTTCAACCACAATTCTCACTTTTGAGAATTTTAGCCTTCTTCAGACAGCAATTCATGTCAGAAAATGAACAAGAAAAAAGAAAAAAAGAAAAAGAGAAAATGAATAAGAAAAAAAAAGTAAGAGAGTTCTACCACTCTGGGTCAGAGTGGACCTGGAAGTTATAGCAATAAAGGTGTACTCCACCTTCCCTAGAGCTTCAGAATTGGAACTTCATTATTAGCAGTAGTTTAATGTCAGGCGCATGTTTATTAGATAAAAAAAAAAAATTAAAAAATAGAGCCACAAACAATAGCCATACAACCCCACCCCCAACCCAAGTGTTTTTTTATTTTTTTTTTGTGGCTTTATTTTTGTGTCAGTTTTTTTCTTTGTATCTACCCTTTATTTTTCTTGTTTTTTTTTTTAAATTAAAAATAGTAAAAATATAGTGCAGATACTAAAAAACAAATAGTCCCACAAAAAAAAAAAAACCAAAAAACACACACAAAACACAAAAAAAACAAACACACACACAACAAAAAAAAACACACACACAAAAAAATAGTATCAAATTTATTTTTGTGGCTTTTTTTTTCTCTTGAGTATCAACATTATTTTTTTTTCTTTTTTTTATGACATTGATTTCTTTGTTCTTTTGTGTTCTTTTTTTTATTTTTAAATTAAAAACAAGAAAAACAATAATGTGGATACTACAAAAAGAAAAAAAATAAAAATGAAGCCAAAAAATAGCTACAAAAAAAAAAAAAAAATCAGTATTAAATGATAAAGAAATTTAATCTGAGAAACTCTCCCGACTTTGTGTCATTTTCCTATTGTATCAGTTTGCAATGTCGTGGATGCAACGTTTGGTTATTAATTCCTTTTTGTTTCACTCAGTTCGTGTTACCATTGGTCACTGCTCATTCAATTTCCCTTCTTCTGCTTGAAAAAGCTCATTTGACTAAAGCGATCATCTCAAGAGATATGAGATGAATTTTAATGGCTCTTCTAGTGACTCTCTTACAAATAATCTCGCTTTTCTGTTGGGCATTCACAGTCTGAGGAGACGTCTTCCCAAGTGAATATAAGATCAGGACTGGGAAACACTCAGCCCCTCGCAGACACGCCCACACACCCTCAACTTTCTTTATAACATGCACGTGCCTGCACGCACACCTGGGCATTAGTGGATCACTCCAGATAGCGGACGGATCCTCTGGTGCCTGCACTTTAAATCTTTGCCGGATCAAAGATCCTGATTGAACAACTTTATAGAAAAAGGAAAAAAGAAGAAAAGAAAAAAAAGAAGAAAAGACAGTCCGGATGAAGAGTCCAATAAAAATGACATTAGGCTCTTAAAGATACTTTCTGAACTGTCCGATGGTCGAGAGGATGTAGACATTGGTGGGATCGAGCTGGAAGTGGTAAGTTCAGTGGAGAAGAGAAGTAACATTAAGGGAACAAACTGATCCGAGAGATTAGGAAGCAAGGAATCTGATGTCTATCCCCACGGATTGAATTAAGAGTCCAATTCAAAATTCCTTGGAAGTTAGTCATTGTAACAAAATTTTCTAAACTATATATTTATATATATAATGGAAACATCTCACCAGTCCAACAACTGATGATGGCACTAGGTAGTGCAGAAAGTACTCATGTTAAAACCTTTGGGGGATTCATACACAAATTCCATTCAGATATTAAAAGGATGGCCAGATAATTAGAAGGGATTGAACAAAAACTCATCAGACAAGAATTAGTGAATTGTCCATTGAGTTCAATAAAAACCTGAGAAAATGCTATATAAATCTTAAATTATAACACACAATACGTTCAGATGAAATCTTTAAATCAATTGTATTTCTTTAGCATTAATCCATTTGAATATTCAATTGTTACATAATCTATGCGGTTGCATAAGATTATTGTCAATCCCCTGTATTTCTAAAGGGATGGCCCTTTTCATATCACGGGCGGGACTTTCCATGGAATAGTACAGAAAGCCCAAATACATGAAGTCACGTGGGACCTGGTTGGGTCCTCAGTTTCAGTTGGATGTCAGGCAGAGAAGATGTACTGACTTAACTCACTGCATACGCGCGCTATGTTAGTCAGATGAAAATGTTTAGTTAAGAAATAAAAGCTTATGAAAATAATATGGTTATGTGGTTAATGAATGTCTTGGTAACAAGACTGACCTAGAAGACCAGACACAAAGTCCCCAAGACGAAGTCAGTCGCTAGAAGAATAGAAGTAAGAAGTAAGGAAAGAGGTATGCAACACAATTGCACCACTCACTCATGCTCAAAAAAACCCATTACATTTATTTTCATAACCTTGACATCAAATACATGAAGCATACACGGAAACCTTACAATTTTCTTAAAATACATACATACATACATATATATATATATGTGTGTGTGTGTGTGTGTGTGTGTGTGTGTGTGTGTGTGTATTTGGGCAGCATTTCTTTTATTTATGCATGTTGAATTAAACAAAAGACATCTGTTTAACAATTTTATTTTTTATCTTTTCAAGTTTTCTGGCCAACTTTTTAATATTTAGGACCTGAACTTTGGTGGAATAATCCACGAATTCCACCCAAATATAATAAAATTGTTAAACAGGAGATGTGTCTTTTGTTTAATTCAATATATATATATATATATATATATATATATATATTAATAAGTCATCCACAGACACCGGTTTCGGCATATCATGCCTCTTCAGTGTGGCTAGACACAACTATCCTTGGGTAGGGTCGAACTCAGACTACCGCATGGTAGTCCGATATCTTATCCCCTCGCCCACTGACAGCTGATGCGGGGACTGGTGTTTTTAAACTATTAAATACATAGGAATGTATGTATCTTTTGGTCACTGAGAGATCAAATTTCCGGAGAAATGATCATTGATATATATATATATATATATATATATATATTCAGTGAATAGGATGACAATGGTTCTCCATTGCATATATAAACTGACTAAATATTTGCTGTCTTATATTCAAAGTGATTTGTCTTGATGATTACCGACTAATACACTGCTTTGAAACCAATAGTAACAAACACTTTAATTGCCTACTAGTTCATAAATAAATATAGTTCTTACACTTGTAATTGAGCACTTTATTTTTATACACACACACACTTTCAAGTTTTCTGACCAACTTTTTAATATTTGGGTGGAATTCGTAGATTAGTCCACCAAAGTTCATGTCCCGAGTACTTTCGGCACATTGAAATGCCATCATCAGGGGTGGTGTGTTCCAGTTCTTCAAATTATATTAATGGATGTGGAGGCTGGAACGAAGAGAATTGATGGGAAAGGTGCTATAGGCATTTTAAAATGTGAGTACTGCATTGGAAATTAATTTTGTTTAACGATGGTTTGTATTGTTTTATGTATAAAGCTTCTAGTATTTGGAGTTTTGTTTAGTTTTTTTTTGAGCAGAATGTGTGTATTTTCCGTTAGGATATTTCAGTAATTAGAGTGGGGCCATGAATGTAATTTTAGGTGTTGTGAAATGGAGCTATTATCTGTCAAATATCCTAACAGAAAATACACACCTTCTGCACAGAGAAAAAAATAAACAAAAACTCCAAATACTAGAAGCTTTATACATAAAACAATACAAACCATCCTTACACAAAAATTAATTGCAGTACACACATTTTAACATGCCTATAGCACCTTTCCCATCAATTCTCTTCCTTCCAGCCTCCACATCCATTAAAATAATTTGAAAAACTGGAACACATCACCCCTGATGATGGCACTTCGAAGTGCCGAAAGTACTCGGGACATGAACTTTAGTGGACTAATCCACAAATTTTACCCAAATAAAATTGTTAAACAGATGTGTCTTTTGTTTAATTCAATATGTATAAAGGAAAGAATGCTGCCCAAATACACACACACACACATATATATATATATATATATATATATATGAAATATAACATTTTGAAAAAACATATGATATTTGTTATGTGATTGCTGACAGGCCTGTTTCGACCAAAACGATAAGTTGGTCTTCATCAAAGAGCGACATAGACGAGAAGAAAATATCCGTTAAAAAGACTGTAAACAGTCTTTTTAACGGATATTTTCTTCTCGTCTATGTCGCTCTTTGATGAAGACCAACTTATCGTTTTGGTCGAAACAGGCCTGTCAGCAATCACATAACAAATATCATATGTTTTTTCAAAATGTTATATTTCATACTGTCGGATTAATTTCCATATATATATATATATATATGAAAATAAAATGGAAATTAATCCGACAGTATGAATAAGAAATAATGAAAAAACAAACGATGTTTACAACTGAAATAGGCTCATCAGAAGAGAAAGTGTGCAAACCGTTTCGGGGCCAATTCTCTTGACGGTTTAAAAAGCAACACCCGGCCCATCCTCAACTAATATGAGGACCCTATTGCATTATAATGTATCAACCGCACGTGGGTCGGTCATCAACAAAAATAAGACGGGAAAAAGACCGTTAGTAAAAACAGAACGCTGCTAGTCAAACGTTGGAATTAACGCTCCGAAACGGTTTGCACACTTTCTCTTCTGATGAGCCTATTTCAGTTGTAAACATCGTTTGTTTTTTCATTATATCTTATTCATATATATATATATATATATATATATACCAAGCACCTCACATGAGTAGGATGTGACATAAGGTCAATTACTTAATCAGATTTTATAGGTCTGGATTCAGAGTTTTCCTTCACCTAGACCGGTTGCCATAGCAATGTTAAAGAGACAAGTCTACCCTTCTATTTACCCATAGCTGGAGGGAGAATAGTTACATCCATGCAAAATGTAGCCACCCTTATCCAAAATTTGAACTGTTTATTGTGTCCATTTCAAGTAGTGATAACCAAAAATCACCTCCATAATTCCCTAACCTCTAGGCATAAAATAACCTGAGACATTTTGACATGCCATTAAAATCAATCAATCAATCAGTTTCTTTGTGTTCCTCTTTTTCTTCTTTTCAATTGTCACCACTTTGACAATCAATGCTTCAAAATTGTCGTGTGACGAACACTCAAAGAAGACATCTCATTTTTCGTCATTGAACAGTTTATAAACTATATTAATATTTATCAGATTAAATATTTATTTTTTCCAGTGTCGTTGATTTGTCATTTTATCATCACTCGGTAATTCTCCTGATATTTTTATATCCCAATTGTTGACTTCTCTTAGAATTATTGTTGTACTATCTTTTTTTTGTTTTTCTTGTTTGTTTGTCTTTTTTTTTTTTTCATTCAAAATTTGATAAGACAAATATCACGTGTCAAACAATGCTGTGCTTTATTCCAAATGTTCTTTTGAAGTCGTGTTTATGTTGAATGACTCTTAGAGATTCTTAGATTTCTTTCTTTCACAAATGAGAGATAAACGAGAGCCATGTTTAATGGGGGGTGAAATAAGAGAAAATTGGCAGAAAATGGAGTTTATTGGCACCTATGCAACCAAAATATTTATTTAGAAATCGTTCATAAACGATGTATTATCCCCCAGGTTCAGGTTTAAAAACAAGCTTGAAATTTACAAATAAAGTTGCACCCAATAAATGGTTTAGTAATGTTTAGAACAAAATATAAAGGGGAACCACTCTGATTGACTGATAAATTATCTATTTTCCCATTAAACTAACACTAAACCCTAACACAGTCTTCTTTTTTTCTTAGTAGATCAATAAATAAATAATTTATCAGTCAATCAGAGATACTTAAGAGCTATTACTAAATAGTTCAATATTTAAAAAGTATAATAATCTTCATTTAACTATCTCAGTTTTTTTTTCTTTCTTTCTTTACTACTTTTCAGGGGCCAGGTTAGCTCAGTCGGTAGAGCATTTGGCTAGAAACCACAAGGTTCCAAGTTCGATACCGGTCCTCGCCAACTCAGCGTATGAGTAGCACATGGATCTGTGCGGTAAAGTAAGGAGTTGATAGTAGGTGTAGCACTCCACCTCAGACGCATAAACAATCTCCTTGGTCTAGCGCTATTGAAAAGGGAATAGACTCCCTCGCTGACTGGCTGATACCGACTTGAGGCCGCCCCGTCGACTTTTCTTTTATAGGAAATAACCATATAAAGTTTAAACTTAGTTGATAATTTAATTGATATAAGAAATGAAATACTAGTTTTTTCTTTTATTTTTCTCCCTATTTTTATGTTTTCTTTATTTTTCTCTCAAACATTTTTTTGTTTTACACCCAATTTTCCCTGTTTTTCACCCAATTTTCCCTGTTTTTCACCCAATTTTCCTGAATTCAAAACTCTGAATTCAAACCTATTAAACTCAGCTTAAGGAATTGACCTTGTGTCGCATCCTGCTCATGCGGAGGGGTTGGTAAATATATATATCTCTTTCTCACCCTCTCACTCTATTTTGCAAATGTTTTAATAAATTTTTATGGTGCGAACAAAAATGGTCAAATCCAAAATCCAAAGTTCTATTTGGAACCTCTGAGGAATGGAACAAAGAAAGGGGGCATTTACCAATGACAAGAATGTGTAGGTGGAGAGATGGGGAGGAGGAAGTGTGAGGGAAAGATTGCCATAGGAGATGATGATGATGATGATGAGGAGGAGGAGGAGACCCCCCCCCCGAAAAAAAAATCTTTCACTTTTTCTCTCCCTCCCTGTCTATCTATCTTTGTATCTTTCTCTTTGTCTCTCTCTATATATTCTTTCTCTCACCCACCCCCTCTATATAAATATATATCTCTTTCTCACCCTCTCACTCTCTTTCTATTTTGCAATTGTTTTAATAAATTACCTATTTTTATGGTGCGAACAAAAATGGTAAAATCCCAAAATCCAAAGTTCTATTTGGAACTTCTGAGGAATGGAACAAAGAAAAGGGGCATTTACCAATGACAAGAATGTGTAGGTGGAGAGATGGGGAGGAGGAAGTGTGAGGGGAAAGATTGCCATAGGAGATGATGATGATGATGATGATGAGGAGGAGACCCCCCCCCACCCCGAAAAAAAATCTTTTTATCACCAGGTATCAATATGGTAATTGAACAGAGGATTTGTTAAGCTCTGTCAGTTGAGTCAAGCTGAGACGACCTTTGACATTCGTAAAGAGTGAGCTAAGAAATATTTTCAATGAGATTCCAGCCCCGCCCATTATTTCGGTTGGGTTGGGGTGACAGAGGTCATGATCTTGTCCTTTTTAAACAGGCTGAAGATCCAGCAATCCCATTGAATTACTGGATCTGTTTCCTTACAGGAAAGAAAGCTGCGAAAATCCTCACAGACAATGTGTACCCATGCATGTGTAAGATCGCACAGGCAAGGAACTGTCAATAACCAGGCGCCATTGACTGAACTTATATGTGTGTGTATATATATATATATATGTGTTGTGTGTTTGTATGTATGTATATATATTAAGAATATGGAGTTTCACACTATGCATAGAAATATATTTCCATGTATCGTGTGTGCCTCCATATCTATCATATATATTATAGATATGGAGGTACACATTATACATAGAAATTTATATATATATACATATATATATATATATATATATATATATATATACTCGGGGTGACGTGTATATATATATACATACATATATATATACACATCACCCCGAGTTCAAATCCTGGACGTGGTAATTACATTTCACTTAGCGCTAATACCCTTGGGAAAGGTATGAATTCTACTCTCCCTCCAGCTATGAGTAAATAGTAGGGAATTTTGGGCTCTTTAACCTTGGTTAGGCAACCAGTCTAGGAGAAAGAAAACTCTGAATTCAAACCTGTTAAACTCCACTTAAGTAATTGACCTTGTGTCACATCCTACTCATGCGGAGGAGTTGGTAAATATATATATATATATATAGTAAACTACAGACACGTGTTTCGAGGTATCACCTCTCATCAGTGCTGTTATACAATTTTTAGCAGCTACCTTTGGCTGGGTTTGAGAACCGAACGAACCTACGCTCTTACCCATACGGCCACAGTCAGCTGCTAAGTATAGCAGGCTATTTAATCGCTATATATATATATATATATATATATATATAAAAGAAAGTTTGGTGTGTACGTGTCGACTTAAAATTCCAAAAAGAGAAGCTACTCAGATTTGAAATCTTGCATACATATTAATATCCTTCTAACTAAGAAACACACCAAATTTGGTTACTGATTTTTACTTTAGATATAATTAATTAATTAAACCAAAATCAACCGATTTGCGAAACTGGCCGTATACCAGCTGCTGCTGATAATAAAATATTGCTCGCTGCCTGCTTTAGCAATACCAGCAGTTTAGTTTAATTTTAGTAAACAAAATCGCATAGTAAGCAGTTCAGCTCGAAATTTCTCGCGTCAATCTTTAAAATATTTATTTGGTTCGAAAGAAAATAAAATAATCTTTCTAAATATGTAATTTGTATGTTATCCATTGAATTATTTTTTTACAGCGAATTAAAAAACAAAATAACAAATTAAACGAAAACATTTAACGATAACTCGACTGTTTTTTTTAATCTGGTCATGGAACGGGTAATTTTGCTAGTATATATATATATATATATATATATATATGGGTTTTGGTCTTTATGGTATGGGGTTTTACAGTATTATTTGATTAAATTTAGTCAGCTTTTAGTGAAAAGGTGGATTTGGTCAAATTTTAACAAAAAGTTCTTCGTTTTTTTATAGAAAACCCATGATATCCCCTGGTTTAGTGTTTTTGAAAATGCCTTAAGTTTCTTGTCTGGTAGTATTTGGAGTGAACTTGTCTGAAACTGTCACAGTTTAAGAGGATGCACTCAGGAATTGAACTCAGCTTGCTATTTCCATTTCCCATGACAATAACCATTACATAAGTGCTTCCTATAAGGGTAGCATGGACATAAAGCTACTAACTTAGATATATATGCTCTATCCACAAACGCCCTGTCGTCTGGGCGTTAGAATACACCGACTGCACCTCTGAAGAGGGGTAAGACTCCCCCAACGGGGCCACCTGTTGGCCGTGGGTGGCGACCCATGATGCTTAAGGATAGAGCCCAGGTGGATGAGCAGTTCATGACATGCAATACTCCACTTTGGCCCTATCTTGGGCTAGACGGGCGGTCGGAGAGGCCCCCTCCGATCAATCGCCTGGTCACGTCAAGCCCTAGCACCTATATGATTTTCCCAACCCTATTGCCCTTATGGCAAGCCCCAACCCCTTTTTATCATATGGGTGCTAGAAGGTGGTGCCTGCGGGTCTACATGTCCTGGGAATAACGTTAAACTCTATCTGATGATGAGGTTCCAGTTTTGGAGGCTTGGGGAATGTGAAGCACCCCTTCATCACCATTGCTCCCTGGTCCACTCTGACCCGGAGTGGTAGTACCTGTTAGGGTCCCATCTATGGGTTAAATAGAAAAATGTATTTATAAAAAAATTGTATTATCCATTAAGAATTGATTTATTTCAAAACTTTATTGGCATTAAATGACCCACTGAGGTTGATATGCTGTAAAACAAAACAAACCAAACCTCTATCCACAATATTGAGCACTATTTACTTATAAATATAGCACTCTACATTAACTATATATAAGAGAGGAAAAGAGATTAATGTAGTAGAAATAACAGAAAAGATTTTTATTTCCAAAGAGAAGAGTTTACTTTGAGAGTAAGCTATTCAGCAAATCTTTTAAAAAAGAAAAAAAAGCCGATAATACATAGTGCACTTGATGACCTGGCTCAGTGGAAGGGCAATAGGTAAATTGGTTTTAGATTTCATCTACATCATGGAACAAAAATGGTTTTAACTATTCCACAGAATGCAATCAATTCCATCATCAGTTCCGTGCTGCTGCTGCTGCTGCCGCTCATAAAATCTTGAAATTTCATTTTATGGATTTCTACTTTAAAAAAAATAAAAATTAATAAAAAATAACAATAAAAACAAAACAAAATCTTCAGTTACAAGAATGTCAATGAACCTCCAGTTTTCCATTTCTTAGATTCAATCTCTGGTTTTTCTCGTGTTTCTTCCACTGGAAAGCGGTGTTAATATCTAGGTAACAATTCCAAAGACATTTTCGACGTGACAGAAAACGAACTTTATCTCAATTGTAATTAAATAACTTGAGCAGATTTAATTGTCAAGATTTTATTCTTGTCTCTTCATAATGGCACAACTATTTTTTCAAGTTAAAATGAACGTTTCATTTATCTGAACGAGCAGGATGTAGCACAAGATCAATTTCTAAGTAGAGTGGATAATTATTATATATTAGAATTAGAATTTTTTAAGTATAGTTTAACAGGTTTGAATTCAGAGTTTTTCTTTCTCCTAGACTGGCTGCCATATCAGGGGTTAAAGAATCCATTCTGCTAAACTGTTTACCCATTGCAGGAAGGAGAATAATTAGATTCATATCTTTGGTTGGTTGTTTGTTTTGTGGCATATCAACACTTTTCGGGTCATTCAATGCTGAATGATGACATCTTGATAAACAACGGACACAGGTTTCTTAAATCAAATATAAACTTATAATAACAAAAAACAAAATTTTTAAATTGAGGATCGGATTTCTGATGTATATATTTATCAACCTCTCCACATGAGCAGGATCTGACACAAGGTCAATTTTTAAGGGAAGTTTAACAAGTTTTAATTCAGAGTTTTTGGTTTGGTTTGGTTTGTTTTGTGGCATATCAACCTCAGTGGGTCATTTAATGCCGACAAAGTTTGGAAATAAATCAATTCTTAATGGATAATACATTTTTTTTTTTAAATACATTTTTCTATTTAACCCATAGATGGGACCCTAACAGGTACTACCACTCCGGGTCAGAGTGGACCAGGGAGCATTGGTGATGAAGGAGTGCTCCACATTCCCCAAACCTCCAGAACTGGAACCGCACCATCAGATAGAGTTTAACGGCATTCCCAGGAAATGTAGACCCGCAGCCACCGCCTTTTAGCATCCATATGATAAAAAGGGGTTGGGGCTTGCCATAAGGGCAATAGGGTTGGGAAAATCATATAGGTGCTAGGGCTTGACATGACCAGCCGATTGATCGGAGTGGGCCTCTCCGACCGCCTGTCTAACCCAAGATAGGGCCAAAAAGTGTCAGTGTTTTTCTTCTAAACCGGTTGTCATACCAACATTAAAGAGCCCAGTCTACTCTACCCATAATTGGAGGGAAAATAGTTGGAGGCATACCTTTCCCAAGGGTATTAGTACCTGCTTTTGCTTAAGTAGTCACCATTTTAAGTATTAAACAGGCTCACCACTGCTTAACCTCGGTGATCTTGCAGGAACTGGTGCTGACAGCATGATGTGGTCATAATAATTTATATCTTTCTCAAGGGTATTAGCGTTATGTGAAATGCAAACAGCCTCGTCCAGGATTGGAACGTGGTCACTGTATCCATTTCCTATGAGGATAAACATTACACAACAAACGCCTCCTTTAGCATTTCATTTGAAGATGTGAAGGATTCTAATCATGGACTACTGTTAACAATAAAATGCTAATTAGAATCTATCACTCCTTCCTGAATAGAAGCATCAATATCATCATGGACAACTGTTAACAATAAAATGCTAATTAGAATCTATCACTCCTTCCTAAATAGAAGCATCAATATCATCATGGACTACTGTTACCTATGAAATGCTAATTAGAATCTATCACTCCTTCCTAAATAGAAGCATCAATATCATCATGGACTATTAAAATAGAAACTCAGTTCCTTGACAATCTAGTGTGTGTTTGGTTTCTTTATTTAATGGTTTATCAACCTTCATGGGTTATTTAATTCCAAAGGCATCCTTGTAAAAGAAAAGAAGCTGTACTATTTACCCCATAGTTGGGGGTTGAGAGGGTTTATACCTTTCCCTGGGGGTATTAATCTCTAAGTGAACATAATAGTTCAACTGGAGTTCAAACTTATTTACTATGATGTCATTGTACATCATGTTATTCACTATGCCACAGGGACTCTCCAAAGTGTATATGTGTGTGTGTGTGTATATATATATATATATATAATATATACACAAACATTAAATCAATAATAAACGCTCACAAATCCTAGAAGCAATTTGCATATAAAACAATAACATTAATAAAATAGCATTTAATACCAGCACCAATATATCAAACACGTTTAATAACTAATGCACAAACCATAGCACTCCCACCACCAATAAACCTTCCTAATTGAATAAACCTACAACCACAAAAACCCCCACACACATGCACAATAAACCTTCCCAAATGAATAAACATCACACCACACACACAAAAAAAAAAACAACTACAAGAAATTATCACCCTGAAAACGATCATGGACATGGTCGAAAGTGCTTGAAAAACGGGCACCTTCTCGACCATTTGGACTTGGATATAAGATGAATGAGATGAGAGCTTGAATTTAGGCAATTGAAAATCATCAATAAGAAATATTACATTGTATTCAACCAAACCTATATATATATATATATATATATATATATATATATATATTTTATTAAATGTATATAACAGAACTAAGAAATATTTTAGATATTCAACCAAACCTATTTAAATATATATATATATATATATAATATATATATATATATATATATATATATATATTAAATCTTATTATAATGGAGATTGTATGTTTTTCTGTCTGTAACCGAAACTAAATCACTACTCAAGTCACAATTCCCTTAGTAATTGACGTCACATTCTCCATGAATTTATCCTTATTTTAACCTCAATTATTGATAAAATTGTTTTACATTATTTATACAGTTAACCATATCTATATAACAATAACATGCAATTGTATTTATATATACAACAAAATAGCGGTTTACAGTGTGAACGGGAAGGCTAATTTGCATATTGATATAAAAAATGTAATTTTAATAAATATATGCTTAGTATTATTGGTTTCTAACTGTTTGGTTTTATTTTAATGAATATAAGCAAAAATCTCTTCAATAAATCTTAAAAGAAATCCCTTAACAAGAAGAAATAACTGTAATATTATTCTTTACTTCCTATTTAACTAAACAGTTTAATTAGGAAAATTTACCAATGAAAGACGGGAGTAACGGAAAATGATGGAAGAGTTAGTTTCAAAGTTGTTCTATTTTTCAATCATACCCCCTCTGTTCAAAATCTTTTTATCTACATTCTTATTCAGTTTCATTAGCCTTTCTAATTTAATATGATATTTTATTATAAAATTTAACCAAAATACTTGCACCCGGTGGGTGCATATATTTGCTAGTGTATATAACAGAAGTAAGAAATATTTTATGATATTCAACCAAACCTATTTAAATATATATATATAATATATATATATATATTAAAATGTATATAACAGAAGTAAGAAATATTTTATGATATTCAACCAAACCTATTTAAATATATATATATATATATATATATATATATATATATATACACATATTTATTTATTAAATGTATAACAGAAGTAAGAAATATTTTATGATATTCAACCAAACCTATTTAAATATATATATATATATATATATATATATATATATATATATATATATACATATTTATTTATTAAATGTATATAACAGAAGTAAGAAATATTTTATGATATTCAACCAAACCTATATATATATATATATATATATATATATATATATATATACATATTTATTTATTAAATGTATATAACAGAAGTAAGAAATATTTTATGATATTCAACCAAACCTATTTAAATATATATATATATTATATATATATATATATATACATATTTATTTATTAAATGTATATAACAGAAGTAAGAAATATTTTATGATATTCAACCAAACCTATTTAAATATATATATATATATATATATATATATATATATATACATACATACATACACACACACACGCACAAGATAGTTTGCACATATTACACACACACACACACACACATATATATATATGTGTGTGTGTGAATAAACTGAAGTAAGAAAGTATATTATATAAATAAACTGACGTAAGAAAGTATATATATATATATATATATATATATATATATAAACTGAAGTAATGAAGTGTCTCTGTAAAAAAAAGTGCTTGAAGGCGATGACTATTGAATTAATAAGTCATAAAAGCACCAGTAGAAGAAGAAGTAGTGACTGATACGATACAAAATTAAATTAGTCAATAAGCATTGAATCCAGGCAATAACGTCTTATTATTTAACATGATGGCAAATGGGATTCACCAGGTTCAATTCCTCTGGTCATTCCCAATTGACAACAGAGACATTTATCTCTCTTCTTATATCCACCAACACCACAACGAGTTCATGCGAGCACTGAATGCCTACAGCGCTTAAGTATTCACGACAAACATTCTCTTCTTCTTCTCCGTCCGTCTTTACAAAGAGTGGTGTTAGATTGCAACTGCAGAAAGGTTTCAGTGGAGCAGGGGATGCTGCACAGAGAGTGCAAATTATACAAAGATGACCTTCCTTTTAAATTCTAACATCTTCCCCCCACCATTAAGAGACTCCTTAACCCTATAACTACTAATCCTGAGTGTACTGTGCGTTCGTGAATTGTTGAATACTCAGTGGTTAAGAGAGGTCGATCGTAGGTTGTCAGTGAAACTATAATTGCATTATTCATAATTTCAAGTATTGGCTTTTCTGTGTTCTGCATGTAAATGCTGTTTGTCCGTGGGTTGGTTGGTTAGATTTTATGGCATGTCAACCCTTTTTGGGTTATTTTATGCTGAAAAAGTTTTGTTTTATTCATTCTTGATTGGTTGGTTATTGAAGTCAGTTAGCCTACTGTTGGTTTGAATAACAGCAGCTAAGTACCAACTCAAGCAGTGTCCAAGACAGCTGGTATAAATAGGACTCAAGAATGATCCATTCATGAATCTGGGTGATTTGGGTCATTCCATTCCTTGAGTTCTGATTGGCTGCTTGATTTGAAAATGACATTGTGGAGTCTTATATATACTGTCATTTTGCAGTGGACTTTGTGGCTTTTGGATTGTATTGAGTTACAACCGTTTGCTGCTTTGTCTTCCCAGTTTGACAGTAATTGGACTTTAATTATTCTTCATTGGTATTCAGATTTTTTTTAAAAACTCAATTTTTTAAAACCTTTTATTTTTTCTATTTAACCCATAGATGGGACCCTAACAGGTACTACCAATCCGGATCAGAGTTGACTTGGGAGTAATGTGGATGAAAGAGTATTCCACACTCCCTAGAGCTCCAAAATTAGAACCTCACCACTAGATGCAGTTTAACATCATACCCAGGACACTGAGACCCTCAGCCATCACCTTCTAGCATGTATATTATAAAAAGGGTTCTGGGTTTGCCATAAAGGCAATAAGGTTGGGACAATCATATAGGTACTACAGCTTGACATAACTAGTGGATTGATCAAAGGGGTCCTCTCTGCCAGTCCATCTGTAAGGGCCAAAGTGGAGTGTTGCATGTCATAAACTGCTCAGCCACGAAGATTCCATCCTTAAGCATCATGGATTGCCACCCATGGCCAACAGGAGCCCAATTGGGTGATTTTACTCTTTTGCCACACGTCTTACACAATATGTAAACAAATCTTTTAAAGCTTATAATTTTTTTTTACAACTATTCAACATAAAAAAATAATTTTTATATCAAAATTTTTTTTCTTCCAAATAAGACAGTAAAATTAAAATTAATACAAATATTTAAGGTTTTTCTACTTTGGGACATCAAATTTAATGGTAAAAATTTTATATTTATATTAAAGAAAAAAATTAATTTATGTATTAAATATAATTAATAGCCAGAATAAATAAAAGTTGTCTCTTTTGCATGTGTTCAAATGTGTGAGATTTTTCCAAAGATAATACCTTCCAGATGCCTCAAAGGTTTTAAATTTTAAACCACCTGTCAGTCAGTAGGTGCCACTGGGTGGCCTATAACCTTCCCAGGGACCAAAACATGCCACATGCCAAGTTTCAATTCATAAGATCCAAACAATGAGGAGCCTTTAAAATAAACTATACCAACAGAAGTACAAAATTATAAATATAGATGTATGCATTAGTCAAGTATTGAATTACTTGGAAAAAAAAAAAAGATAGATCTTTCATAATTTTCTGAAAGATTTATCAAGAATGAAAAAATGAATTGATACAATTTTCATAGCTTAATAGAATCTGCGACAATGCAAAGTCTGTATTGAGTTACAGCTCGCTTGTTGCCTTGTCAATTGATGGTAATTGGAATATTGTTTCTACAGTGAGTATGATGTTTATTCTAGAATGGACTACTCAGCCGCCAGGTATTTTTGATGGCATTGGCTTAGGGGTTGGAGTGACACTGGGTGAGGCTTGGTCCCTAGTTGATGTTACCATTCTTTTGGTTTGTGGAACATCCTCAAATAACCAAACTCAAAAGTCAGTTAGTAATAGGAATCAAGAATGATCCATTCATGAATCTGGGTGATTTGGGTCATTCCATTCCTTGAGTTCTGATTGGTTGCTTGACTGCTTGATTTGAATGACATTGTGAAGTCTTATATATACTTTGTAATTTTGCAGTGGACTTTGTAGCTTTCGGGTTTGTATTTCAGTTACAACCATTTGCTGCCTTGTCTTCCCAGTTTGACGGTAATTGGAACTAATTATTCTTCAGATTCCAGTATATTCTTCTACCTCCAACTGATAGGGCAATCTGCATGTAAAGAATGCAGAACGTTGTTTTTTTTGGGGGGAGGGGGTGAAGTGGGGTGTTTGATACCTACAGCCGCAGTCAACAGGGAAACGGTCGAGAGAATTCAATGCATGTCAAACCAAATGTTGGAGTGAGTTAATGTACTATTTATTTGAACAACAACAACTAAGCACAACTGAACTGGTGCCCAAAGCAGCTGGTATTTATGAAACTCAGGAATACTCCATTCATACAATTGGGTGATTCCATTCCTTCAGTCCGATTGGCTGATTGGTTTCAGTGGTATTATGGTGCTTGATAAATAACCTACCATTATACAGTAGGCTTGCGACAATGCAAGGTCCGTATTGAGTTATGGCCTGCTTGTTGCCTTGTCTTGCCAATTC
>CM042165.1:2539158-2554268 GCA_023376005.1 Doryteuthis pealeii
ATACATACACACACGTTTTTATATACACACACACACACACGTTTATATATACATACACACACACGTTTATATATATATATATATATATATATATATATATATATATATATATATTTGTATATGTATAAGTATTAACTTATCGGTGGGTTAAGAACGATCGTTGGAAGCGCACAATATCCAGAGGTTAAGGTTGAGAAAAAACAAATACAAAGTGCTCAATACAATGTAGAGCATAAATTTATTTAAGAATGGAAATGAGTAACCTACTCGAGTTTCATCGATAGATTCTTCAGGGTTACTTTTAAATTAATCGAGTTTACGATTCATCTTTGGTGTTATAAACATGCCCGTTGGAATGGGACTTAAATTAAGTCCCATTCCAACGGGCATGTTTATAACACCAAAGATGAATCGTAAACTCGATTAATTTAAAGTAACCCTGAAGAATCTATCGATGAAACTCGAGTAGGTTACTCATTTCCATTCTTAAATAAATTATATATATATATATATATATATAATAATGAAGTATAATTAAAAGAATGTGATCAATAAGGATTGATAGTTTGATAATAAAGGATCAGATAAAAGTGGTCAATGGCAAAACACAGCAGACAAAGAAAAAATGCCAAAGAAGAAAAGAAAAAAAAGAGACAAAAAAACAAAACGATGCTGAATGAAATTCTAGTTTCACACACTTTAGTCTATGTACAGAAATGGACAAATTTATAGATAAATGCAATTCAGGACCAAAAACATTATTTTTGACTAGAAGGAAAATATTTTTTCCAACTCAGACAAACTGGTGAACAAGAAGTCTCAAGTGTTTGCAAAATGTAAACATCAGAATAAATACCTTTTATGCCATCTAACACTTCCACAATTTCAATGCCTAGTACTTTACAAATAAAGTAAAGTAAGCAGAGTGGCCTATTGTCTGTATCAGCTGGATAGCAAAGGAGTCTTTCACAAGCGTTAGACCAGGGGGAAATTGTTTTGGGTCTATAGTGGAGCACTACACCTACCACCAGCTCCCCACTTTACTGTACAGATACAAGCTTTTTTACTGATGCACTGTCACTGGTTTAGCCCAGTCAGTAGAGCATTCAACTAGGAATTGCAAGGTTCTGGGTTTGATATGGGAAAAAAGAAAAAAGGAGGAGGAGAAAGATAGAGAGAGGGGTTGAGCGCGTGGAAGCGATAATGATAATCTGTTTCAATCAAACATAATGAAAAGATGGAAAGAAAGAAAAAAAGGGCAAGAAAAAGCTAAATCAAGATTATTATACTTTTTACATATTGAAGTATCTTTCAATCGCTCAGAAGTAAACATATCAAACATAGTAATAATTAGATTATCATATTGCGGTATATCCACAGGTCCTGTTAGTACTTTAATATTAAACTAAACAAAAAATAGATAAATAAAATTAAGAGATAAAAGAAATTCCTAATTAATCATAAAGCAGGAAACTGTTTTAAAATCTTAAAAACCAGATGCACAATTAAAATTTAAAAATATAGAGATGAATACCTGAAGAAGGCCAGAGAGCACATTGGCCAAAATGTTTTGTATAAATTCAAAAAAAGAAAAAGAAAATAAACTCCATGAGCCTTCACCGGAACAACCCTCTGAGCATGTGCGGGGAAAAAGGACCCACTACTGATCCCCAAAAGAATCTCTCGGTTGTTCGAACTTAGACCTTATATGGGGCAAGACAGTACTACTGGCCAGGGAGAAATGGTGGCTATGACCCACGAATAAAGCCTAAATCATAAAACTACTTTTCATCTTTGTCTCTTTCTTTCCTTGAATTCCTTCCTTTTCAGCATGACCACCAAATAAGATGGGGTTGTAGGATGAAAAGTGATATTATCTTGAAGATACAAACTCCGACAAAGGTTTTATAAACAAAACATTTAATACGTATACAGCACATGGATAAAAGGGTACATAATACAAGTGTACATAAATAAAGATAAAGACACATTCATGAATGGTAAAAAGATATACATAAAAGCCACAGACATGAGACTAGGGATAGTCCATGCTGTGTGAATAACTTAGAGTAATGTAAGGGGGGACGAAGCCCCAACGAGAAGGGGTAGACCTTAACTAACCCATGTGTCTCGTAGTCGAGCAACCGGAAAAGAGAGAGAGATGTTTGAACCAGGCGCTTAAATACTATATCCCCTGGTGAGAACAAGCGACAACTCAGTGGGAAGATAATCCCTACAGGGTAAAAAATCAAACCCTATGAACACACACCAAGAATAACAAGCTACCTTTTTAACTTGAAACATTAAACCCCTTGCTAGCCAACACATCTCAAAAATTCAGAAAAATTGGTTTATTTCATTTTACAGCATATCAACCTCAGTGGGTCATTTAATGCAGATAAATTCTGAAAAAAATTCATTTTTAATGGATACTCAATTTTTTTTTATAAATACCTTTTTCTATTTAACCCATAGATGGTACCCTAACAGGTACTACCACTCCGGGTCAAAGTGGACCAGGGAGCAATGGTGATGAAGGGGTGCTCCACATTCCCCAAACCTCCAAAACTGGAACCTCACCATCAGATAGAGTTTAACATCATTCCCAGGACAATGTAGACCCTCAGTCACCGCCTTCTAGCACCCATATGATAAAAAGGGTTGGGGCAATCATATAGGTGCTAGGGCTTGACATTACCAGCCGATTGATCGGAGGGGGCCTCTCCGACCGCCCGTCTAGCCCAAAATAGGGCCAAAGTGGAGTATTGCACGTCATGAACTGCTCATCCACCTAGGTTCTATCCTTAAGCATCACGAGTCGCCATCCACAGCCAACAGGTGGCCCCATTGGGGGAGTCTTACCCCTCTGCAGAGGTGCAATTGGTACATTCTAACCCCCCAGGTGACAGGGCAGTCAGAAAAATTGTAAAATTTACAAGTTTTCATAAGAATAATTTGAAGACAGACAAAGTCAAAACTATTTTAAAATTAATAATGCCTTGTCGATAATTTTCTGATCTTTCAGTTTATTACATTTCAATTGGTACTGGAAAGATACCAGGGTGATTCTCACAGATGTTCTTAGATCGATAAAAAGTGGATTTAAAAGTGACTTCCCCCCCTCCTGCGGAGTCACTATTAAAAGCAGGGTAATAAAACCATTTTTATGAGCATCTTCGTTCCAAGCAATGCAGTAGATTTCAAACTCACTTTGACCAAAGAACAAAATCTTTCACCAATAAATTCCCATATATACCAGAATATAAAACTTAATTGATTTTATTTCTTCAATTTGATTCGTAGGTTTTTCTTAATATAACAGACACTTTTTCCCAGAGTCTGCTTTGTGGCCACCCCCAACCCACGACTCAATTCTTTTGGCCAAAAGAGGTTTTTATCACCTTTCATCTATTGCCATTTGGTATTTATGAGATAGAAAATGACAGGGAGAAAAAGATATTTTGGGATGGCTAACCTTTATCTCTAGTTTCCAAACTTTTCTCAACAATTCATATTTTGTCTTGAATATACAGGGACAGATTTGTTGGTTGGATTTTACGGCATGACAACCCTTGTTGAGTTATTTTGTGCCAAAGACGTTTTTGTTTTATTCATTCTTGTAGAGTTTTCAATTTTTTTTCTTTTCAAACTCATTTTTTGATCTATTTAACCCATAGATGGGTTTGGTTTGTTTGGTTTGTTTTGTTTAACGGCATATCAACCTCAGTGGGTCATTTAATGCCGACAAAGTTTGGAAATAAATCAATTCTTAATGGATAATACAATTTTTTATAAATACATTTTTCTATTTAACCCATAGATGGGACCCTAACAGGTACTACCACTCCGGGTCAGAGTGGACCAGGGAGCAATGGTGATGAAGAGGTGCTCCACATTCCCCAAACCTCCAAAACTGGAACCTCACCATCAGATAGAGTTTAACGTCATTCCCAGGACATGTAGACCCGCAGCCACCGCCTTCTAGCACCCATATGATAAAAAGAGGTTGGGGATTGCCATAAGGGCAATAGGGTTGGGAAAATCATATAGGTGCTAGGGCTTGATGCGACCAGCCGATTGATCGGAGGGAGCCTCTCCGACCGCCCGTCTAGTCCAAGATAGGGCCAAAGTGGAGTATTGTAAGTCATGAACTGCTCATCCACCTGGGCTCTATCCTTAAGCATCACGGGTCGCCACCGATGGCCAACAGGTGGCCCCATTGGGGGAGTCTTACCCCTCTGCAGAGGTGCAGTCGGTGCATTCTAACACCCCAGCCGACAGGGCGGCCCATAGATGGGATCCTAGCAGGTACGACTACTCTGGGTCAGGGTAGACCTGTGTGTGATAGCAATAAAGGGGTACTCCACATACTCCAAAGTTCCAGAATTAGATGTAGCTTAATGTCATAACCAGGACAGGAAGACCCTCGCCACATATGATAAAAAGGGTTTTAGGGGGTTTGCCATAAAGGCAATAGGGTCAGGACAATCATATAGGTACTACGGCTGATTGATTAGAGGGGGCCTCTTTGACTGACCGTCTAGATTAAGTAATGGCTAAAGTGGAGTATTGCATGTCATGGACTGCTCAGCCACCAGGATTCTGTCCTTAAGCATCATGAGTTGCCACCCACGGCTAACAAGTGGCCCCATTGAGAGAGGGGGGTATTACCCCTCTGCAGAGGTGCAGTCAGTGTATTCTACAACCCCCAGCCAACAGGGCAGTACAGAGAGAGAAATGTTGTATAGCTCTTTACGTGTAAATAAAGGTTTGTTGTATAGTACTTTATTTATCTTGTCTTTTTACATGGAGGCACCTGGTGTAATGGAGTCGTAGCAAATGGACTCATTGACCCGAGTTCAAATCCTAGACGATGCTGTTAGCACTTCACATGATGCTAATACCTTTGGGAAAGGTGTGAATTTAATTCTCCCTCCAGTTATAGGTAAATAGCAGGGCCGACTGGGCTTTTTAACCATGGCTAGGTAACCAGTCAAGGAGAAGGGAAACTCTGAATTCAAACCTGTTAAACTCCACTTAAAAAATTGACCTTGTGTTGCATCCTGCTCGTTCGGAGGGGTTGGTAAATATATATTTGTCTTCTTACCCGGCTCAACTATCCTACTAAGAGGCCTCTTCTATGCTGGACGGGTTGGCTATCTGGGCTAGTTCTTTCTGTTCTTCTGGTCTGCTCCACTCTGACTCTTTCTCATCTCGTCATTGTTTTTCTTAGAAAAGAACGCAAAGATTTGCATATTTTCATACATCTTTATTTAAACTCAAGTTAACCATCACTCAGAGAAGAAATAACCATCTTGGAGACACCTCTGTCCTCTCCAAAAACCAATAGTTAACTCCCTAAATTTCAAGTTCACTTCCTACTGCCACAAAAAGGGCCAAAAGCCTTTAAATTCAAAATTACCATTATTTTTAACTAGAAGCAGTTACCCAGTGTCGCCGCGGTAGAAGTTGGGAGGGCCAAAAAGTTAGCCTCGCAGATCCATTATTACTAAATCAGGAGTTAGATCCTCGCAGGATGCCCCATTAAAATCCCTATGTAAAAAGAAAATAAATAAATAAACCTTCGTTTATCTGGCTTGGTAGGGTGTCAGATAATAAAAAAAAGTCCACAGATACTCTGAAAAATAAAATTAATATTTCCTATTTAAAATATCAAATGCAAAAAAAAAAAAAAATCCATTCTATTACTATTTAAATTTCATTTTTTAATTATCTTCATGAATATAAATCAAATCTTCATTTTTGTTCAAAAAGCAAGATCTGGTGATAGTGAGTATTTGCCTCATACCCCACTTATATGGGCTGGGCACAAGGCCTCATTTTAATGTGGGCCCACCCACAAGCTGAAGCTCGTGGGTGAGAAAGAACAAAAATTGTGTCGATCCCTTCGGCATTCCCCCTCAGCGGGGTGGGCGCCTCAGGTACTTGGTAATAAACCCAGCCCTGCCCCTTTAAATCAAGGGGGCAGGTATTGCCTGGTGATAGTGAATGTGTATACATATTTACTTTGTCATTAATTGTTTTATTTTTGTAGTTTCATCCAGACTTACATACACACCAACTGCCCTTTTATATATGTATAGATAGAAGATTTCTATTTTTCAATATGGTTAGCCACCTAAAAATGTTCATTTCTTCACCAGAAAACATTTAATATCTAGTTTTTGTTTACTCCCTGTAGAATTCTAAAGGAATATTTGGATTCCTTGATTAGAAATCTATAAAGGTATCAAATTTCATTCATTTCTGGCCAGTGGATCAGAAGATATAAGGGTTTTTTGTGAGATAGTTGAGTTTGAAAATGGAAATGTCCATCTACAGAAAAAGCTACTTCAACAAAATTTCAACTTGCAATATCTTGAGAACAGTTTCAGGATTTTCTAATGACTATAAGATCTACAACCTACCACCACCCTGTCAGCTGTGGCTGTAGAATAAACCGACTGCATCTTTACAGAGGAATAAGACCCTCTCTTATGGGGCCACCTGTTGGCCATGGGTGGTGATTCATAATGTCCGAGGACAGGATTGGAATGGATGAGCAGTCTATGAACCAGAAATTAAGTGGTCCTGTGTCATGCAACAATCCACTTTGGCCATTACTTTACTTACAAGCACTAGCACCGATATAATTGTTCCAATCATATTTTTCAAATAGCTCTTATGTCAAACACCGTTTTATCATATTATCATATCAGTTGCCGAGGGTCAACCACCAGTTTATTGATACACATCTTATTATAATGGAGATTGTGTGTTTTTCTGTCTGTAACCGAAACTATATTACTACTCAAGTCACAATTCCCTTATTTGCTAGTGAAGTTAATAAAAAAATCTAACAAAAAAATTGTTTCTACCATAATATAAATGAAAGATTTTTTTTTTCTTCTTCTTTAAAAGAGATAAGAAAAGAGATACTAACTAGTATCACTAGTGAATAATGAAAATGTTTTTGAATTTCGTCATTATCTCACCACATCTGCTTCTACCAAGAAAAGACGATCAAATAAGTTTTCAGGGTCTTTAAAAGAGGAAAGAGAATGATATTAGTTAATATTGTTTTTGGAATTTAATTATTATCTAGGGCACTTCTACCAACTGATCACCCTTAAAAAAAAAAGAAAGAAAAATCGAGAGAATGTATTTAACATTTATCAATTGTTATCCTCATTATCAGTGGTTGCACTGACAGCATGATTCTCAAGCAAGTGTTACATAATCTATGCGGTTGCAGAAGATTATTGTCGATGGCCCCCCTTTTCATATCAAGGGTGGGACTTTCCATGAAATAGTACAGAAAGCCCGCGAAATATGTGAAGTCACTATGTATCATATACATATAAATTTATATATGAAATACACACACAACATATTTATCCTAATTTACAAATAATATAAAGAATACTGTATATATACATTTATACACATACTTTATTATATATTATACACACTATATATATATATATATATATATATATATATATTACTATTTATTATATACATACAACCACTCAGAGAACATATATTTATCCTAATTTGTAAAAGATATAAAGAATAAAGCTAATTTTGAAAAATATCTTTCTCAGTTATTAAGACTAGCAAATATATGCACACTCCGGGTGCAAGTATTTAAGTTTTAATGTAATAAAATATATCAAATTAGAAAGGCTAATGAAACTAAATAAGAATGCAGATAAAAAGATTTGAAACAGAGGGCAGGTATAATCGATAAATAGAACAACTGAAACTTACTCTTCCATCACTCTCGTCTTTCATTGTTATTTTTTCTAATTTAAGTATTTAGTTAAAAGAGGAAGTAAAGAATAAAATGACAGGTATTTTTTCTTGTTAATGGATTTCATTTAAGATTCATTGAAGAGATTTTTGCTTATATTCATTAAAATAAAACCAAACAATTAGAAATCAATAATACTAAGCACATATTTATTAAAATCAAATTTTTAATATCAATATGCAAATTAGCCTTCCTGTTCACAATGTAAACCACTATTTTGTTGTATATATAAATACAATTGCATGTTATTAGTATGTAGATATGGTTAACAGTATTAATAATGTAAAACAATTTTATTAATAATTGGGGTTTAAATTAAAATAAAATCATTGAGAAAGGGACATTAATAACTAAGGGAATTGTGACTTGAGTAGTAATATAGTTTCGGTTACAGACAGAAAAACACACAATCTCCATTATATTAAGATGATACAATGAAGCCTTAAAAGCCTAAAACCCACCCTGCACACACACACACACACACACCACCCCTATGTATAAATGGACTCTTCCACTAAGACTGAGTAAATAAACACCATTTTCCCGTCTGTATTTGCCTAGTGAACTGATGTCGTATTCTTCTTGGAAAATTTTTGTTTACCTTTTTAATCTTTAATGGAACTAAAATTGAATATTAGAACGAAGCGAGCAAACAAAGAGAATTATATAGTAGATTTTTCTAGATAATTGATAGTTAGCATCGAAAAGTTGCGGTCATCTTTTCTTTCTACAAATATTGAAAAGGTGTTTCTATGTTGTTCCTATATCACCAAAACTATAACCTACATAATGGACTCTTCTGCTGGTGTTAAAAAAGTATTGAGTATCTATATATCAAGTTCCTTAATCTTCCAACCGTTATCATCTTGTAACCCCCTCTGGTTAAAAAATGAGACCATCCAAATCATCCAAGATGCAATGTAAATCCTGATTATCTGGTGTTGCTTATCTAGTGAATTATTTCCCATGAGTGTTGTAACCTCAGCTAAATAATGGACAGTTCTGTTTTTATTATAAAGAAAGGGAAGAAAAAGGACATGCTACACAAAAAATATAAGAAAGAAAGAGAGTAGGAGAAAGAGAGAGGGGGTGAGCGTGCAGAAGCAATAACACTAATCTGTTTTAATCAAGCAATGAAAAGATGAAAGAGAGAGAGAGAGAGAGAGAGAGAGAGAGAGAGAGAGTTAAATTAAGATTATTATATTTTTTACCTAATTGAACTATTTAGCAATAGCTCTTAAGTAAACATATCAAGAGATCAGAGAGTGTTCCATCTGTTCAATAGGAGAGTGTTGTTTTTAAGCATTGTTGGCGGTCATCAGTGAAAATCCCCTCCAAAGTGCTCAACCCACCAGGGGTGGTGAGATAGATAGATAGAAATATACAAGGAAATCTACATTGACTTATTATTTGTGTATAACAAGACTATGACAATCTGGAGAAAAAATCTCGTGGATAGAATGCAGTTACTTTTAGTAGAATTTGTAGCAGCGAAATTTAAGTTTTTACGAGGTCTATCACCCCCCCCCCATATTCTATTTCATGAGATAAAAAATGACGCGGTAGAAAAGTTTTGTACTTTTTTTTTAAAGATAAGAGTCTGAATAACTATATCAATGAAATTGTATAACGTACCGAGCTATAGTTTTTTAGGAAAAATTAATGAAATCGAAAATAAAAAGTGCAAAAAAAAATGTCATAATATTAATATTTGAAAACTTTTTTTTGCTCTTGTAATTGGTATGTAATATATTCTATTAAATTGTCAAAAAAAAAATTTTTTTTTAAAGAAATTATTTTTTACGAGATTTTCAATCTTTTGTGCGATTAAATATTTTCATTTTCTGCGTGAAATAAATTTAATTTTTTTTTTTTTTTTCTGCGGAAAAAAATAGAATTTGCTCAACTTTTTTATTGGTTTATACTGTCTAAAAAATAAGAATTTTTATAGTTTATGTCAAAATTTACACAGTATTTATAGCAAATACATGGATGGGTTGATGCAAATATCTTGCAGTAATAATATGCGGATATTAATAGAAAGAAAATGATAAATACACAGAGAAAAAGATCAGAAATAAAAGACATCACCTGAAAAGAGATTCCACTAACGAATTGGTAGAGTAAATTCTTGTTAATTCTTACCTGAAAAAGAAAAAAAAATCATTATAATAGGTTTAGACAAGAAAAACGTATTAATATATTACTAGCATATTGAACTATTTAGCAATAGCTTTTAAGTAAACATATCAAATGATTTAATAATTAAATTATCATACTATGGTATATCCACATTCATATTTAACTCATAAATGGGATCTGAACACTACTACACCCAGTCATAGTGGACCTGGAAGTAATGTTGATGAAAGGGTACACCACACTCCCCAGAGCTGCAAAATTGGAATCTCACCATTAGATGCAGTTAAATGTCATACCCAAGATACTAATACCTTCAGCTATAGCCTTCCAGCACATATATAATAAAAAGGGTTGGGGGGTTGCCATCAAGGCAATAGGGTTGGGACAATCATATAGGTGCTAGGGTTTGATATGACCAGCAGATTTACATGTATGATATGAAAGCAATGTCCTTAGAGATTCTAGCGTCAAGTTCAAAGTTTTATCCAAAAGGCTGAATCCACATGTGCCAATATCCGGATTTCAGTTTTCTCAGTTCATTTTAGTGAGAAAAAAAAAACAAATAAAAAAAAAACAAAAAAGACAGGATATTGAAGAAAATTTCTCCATTTAAATCAAGTTGTTATAATTCAGTTAAAAAAAAAAAAAAACAACTGAACACATTCCCACACTCCCACTCAACCTGCCACAAACTTTAAAAAGATTGATCCTTTTGATTGTACAATAAATTTCCTCCCCAATCCAAAAAAGATAATGTGATTTTATTCACAGAAAATTATTCATGTCAGGATATTTGCTTAAAAATAATTGGAAGCTCACTTGTTTTTTTTTTCTTTTCAATTCACGCCCCCCCCCCTCGCCAATTTGACACTTGATCATGTTTCAATAAAGCCGCTATCACTGTCAGCCACCATTTTAATTTTTCTCTGTTTACACATTACTTAATAACAGAGAAATCAATGGGATTGATACAACCAATCACAGACACAGACATTCAACCAATCAGGTTAGTGAACAACAACAACAACAAAAATCCTATGAAGTAATCATTTAAAAAAGAAAGAAAAAAAACAAGAAAAAACAAGGAAGTGTAAATTACACTCTAGGACACAAGTCTAATTATAATGGAGATTGTGTGTTTTTCTGTCTGTAACCGAAACTATATTACTACTCAAGTCACAATTCCCTTAATTATTTACGTCAAATTCTCCATGATTTCATTCTTTTAAACCTTCAGTTATTAATAAAAATTGTTTTACATTATTAATATTGTTGACGGTGACCATATCTACATACTAATAACATGCAATTGTATTTATATATACAACAAAATAGCGGTTTACAGTTTGAACGAGAAGGCTAATTTGCATATTGATATTTAAAATTTTATTTTAATAAATATGTGCTTGGTATTATTGATTTTCTAATTGTTTGGTTTTATCTTAAGAAATATAAACAAAAATCTCGTAGATAAATCTTAAAAGAAATTTATTTACGAAGAAATAACTGTAATATTATCCTTTACTTCCTATTTTAACTAAATAGTTAAATTAGGAAAATTTACCAATGAAAGAGGGATTAATGGAAAATGATGGAAGAGTTAGTTTCAAAGTTGTTCTATTTTTCGATTATACCCCCTCTGTTGCAGATCTTTTTATCTGCATTCTTAGTCAGTTTCATTAGCCTTTCTAATTTAATATGATATTTTATTATATCAAAACTTAAATACTTGCACCCGGAGGGTGCATATATTTGCTAGTATATATAAAAAAAATTTTTTTAAAATCATATACGATCCATTTTGAACAATAAAGGTTTTTTTGGGGTTTTTTTTTTTTTAAATTCCAGGCAGACTGTTTAATATCAAATGACACAAAAACCACTTTTCACAATTAAAATAAAAAGAAAAGAACATTTTTTTTTTTAAACTTGAGAACTATGAAATAAACACAGACTAAATCTGTTCTCCAAAGAATGACAACTATTCAGGTTAGCAGACACCAGCTTTTGTATTTTTAATAACATCTGATATAAAATTTACTAACTAATTTTCAAGGGTTTCTAAAGTAGCTCATATGTCATTGAAGTGACAGAATGAATGAGTTTTAATTAAAAGCAAGGAGAATTGTAAAGATAAAAAATGATGTGTGTCAAAATTATTAATAAAGACAAAAGAATTAGAAAGGTGATGGATAATACTAGTTTAAAACTAATAATAATAATAAATGGAATTAATTAATACTCCACACTTTACAAATCTCCTGATTTGAAGGGTAGAATCCCCATGGCACAGTGGCTAACATCTTAACAATTTTGAACTCCAGTCATCCTATTACATTCACTCTTGCACTAATACTCTTGAAAAAGGCATG
Organism: Doryteuthis pealeii; assembly: GCA_023376005.1. NCBI lineage: Eukaryota > Metazoa > Mollusca > Cephalopoda > Myopsida > Loliginidae > Doryteuthis > Doryteuthis pealeii. Next base: position 2,551,489 of record CM042165.1, read on the forward strand.
AACCCCACTCATCCCCACCTATGGGTGAAATAAGTACTACAACTGTTCTTTGACAAGGATCAGTTTGGCATTAAATAACTCACAAAGGTTGATATGCCATTAAACAAAGAAGCCAAACCAAACCAGAATCTTAGTTTAGTGTCATACACAGGACAACATTTTTGTGGTGGTGGTAAGTGGGGGGGGGATAAATCAGACCCCTCAGCCAGTGTATTCTAAGCCCTGATGACACTAAGCTGATTTTTTTTTTTTTAACCCCCACTCAGCAGAATAGCCGGGTTGTTCAGCTGATTTATATTGAATACACACATTTAAAAACCTTAAAATGAAGGAAAGCTTCTTTCTGACAGAACAAATGCTGACAATCTGACAATTGAACTTTGTATTCTAATCCAAAACAAAATATTCAATATTGAAAAAAAATGAAAATAAATAAATAAATAAACATGGAAAAATCCAAGAGAATAATTTCAGTGTATTTCCAGACTTTTCAAAGTTAGAAGTTAATTGTTTAAAATTCTTTGCAGTTGGAAGATAATTTCCAAATTATTTGTATTCAGAAATCCTCGTTAGGCAAAATGCGTCTTCATGACTCGTCAATTCTAAAGATAAGACTAATCTTTGCCATTCTCCTGGATTTTCCATGTTTATTTATTTATTTATTTCATTTTTTTTTCATATTGAATATTTTGGTTTTGGATAGAATACAAGTTCAATTGTCAGATTTGTCATCCCGCATTTGTTCTGTCAGAAAGAGCTTTCCTTCATTTTAAGGTTTTAAATGTGTGTATTCAAATATAAATCATTTCTGAACAACCCGGCTATTCTGGCTGAGTGGGGTTAAAAAGAAAATCAGCTTAGGTTGTCATCAGGGCTTAGAATACACTGGCTGAGGGGGTCTGATTTATCCCCCCCCCACTTAACCACCATCCCCAAAATGTTGCCTGTGTATGACACTAACTAAGATCTGGTTTGTTTGGCTTCTTTGTTTAATGCATATCACCTTTGGAGTATTTATGCCAAACATGATCCTTGTCAAAAGAAGCAGTTGTAGTAGCTATTTTCCCATAGGTGGGATGAGTGGGTTTCATGCCTTTTTCAAGAGTATTAGTGCAAGAGTGAATGTAATAGAGATGGAAGTTCAAAATTGTTAAGATGTTAGCCACTGTGCCATGGGGATTCTTACCTTCAAATCAGGAGATTTGTAAAGTGTGGAAGTTATTAATTAATTCCATTTATTATTATTATAGTTTAAACTAGTATTATCCATCACCTTTTCTAATTCTTTTTTGTCTTTTATTAAAATAATTTTGACACCATCATTTTTTTATCTTTACAATTCTCCTTGCTTTTAATTAAACTCATTCATTCTTGTCACATCAATGACATATGAGCTACTTTAGCACCCTTGAAAATTAGTTTAGTAAAATTTTTCAGATAGTTATTAAAATACAAAAAGCTGGTGTCTGCTACCTGATAGGTTTCCATTCTTTGGAGAACGATTTAGTCTGTGTTTATTTTCATAAGTTCCTTTCCCAAAAGGGGTTTCTTAAAAAATAAAAAAAAATGGGGTTTTCCCCTTTTTTCTTTTTATTTAATTGTGAAAAGTGGTTTTTGGTCATTTGTATTAACAGTCTGCCTGGAATTTAAAAAAAAAAAACCCCATACAGACAAAAAAACCTTTATTGTTCAAATGGGATCGTATATGATTTTAAAAAAAATTTTTTTTATATATAACAGCAAATATATGCAGCCCTCCGGGTGGCAGTATTTAAGTTTTGATATATAAAATATCATATAAATTAGAAAGGCTAATGAAATGACTAAGAATGCAGATAGAAAAGATCTCAACAGAGGGGGTAATAATCGAAAATAGAACACTTTGAAACTACTCTTCCATCATTTTCCATTAATCCTCTTTCATTGGTAAATTTCCTAATTTAACTATTATTAAAATAGGAAGTAAAGGATAATATTACAGTTATTTCTTCTTGTAAATAATTCTTTTTAAGATTTATCTACGAGATTTTTGTTTATATTTCTTAAGATAAAACCAAACCATTAGAAACAATAATAACCAAGCACATATTTATTAAAATAAAATTTTAATATCATTGCAATTAGAGCCTCTCGTTCAAACGTGTAAACCGCTATTTTTGTTGTAATATATAAATACAATTGCATGTTATTAATATGTAGAATATGGTCACCGTCACCAATTAAAATGTAAAACAATTTTTATTAATAACTGAAGGTTTAAAGAATGAAATTCAGGAATTTGACGTAAATAATTAAGGGAATTGTGACTTGAGTAGTAATATAGTTTCGGTTACAGACAGAAAAACACACAATCTCCATTATATATTAGACTTTGTCCTAGTGTACATTTTACACTTCTTGTTTTCTTGTTTTTTTTTTCTTCTTTTTTAAATGATTTCTCATAGGATTTTTGTGTTGTTGTTGTTCACTAACCTGATTGGTTGATTGTCTGTGTCTGTGATTGGGTTGTATCAATCCCATTGATTTCTCTGTTTTATTAGTAATATGTACGAGAAAAAGTTAAAATGGTGGCTGACAGTGATAGCGGCTTTAATTGAGAACATATCAAGTGTCCAAATTGGCGAGGGGGGGGGGGCGTGAATTGAAAGAAGTAAAAAAACAAGTGAGCTTCCAATTTATTTAAGCAAATATCCTGAATGTAAAATTCTGTGAATAAAATCACATTATCTTTTTTGGATTGGGGAGGAAATTTATCTGTACAATCAAAAGGATTCCCTATC
>CM042165.1:2554368-2566868 GCA_023376005.1 Doryteuthis pealeii
AAGCGAGAGATGAAGGCCTTCTTCTATGTTGGACGGGTTGGCTATTGGCTATCTGGGCTAGTTCCTTTCTGTTTCGCTTCTGGTCGCTGCCACTCTGACTCTTCCTCATCTCGTCATTGTCTTTCTTAGAAAGAACGCAAAATTTGCATATTTTTATACATCTTTATTTAAACCTCAAGTTAACCATCACGATCGGAGAAGAAATAACCATCTTGGAGACTCATCTGTCCTCTCCAAAAACCAATAGTTAACTCCGCTATTAATTTCAGTCACTCCTACTGCACAATAAAAGGGCCAAAGCCTTTAAATTCAAAATTTACCCGATTATTTTTTAAAACTAGAAGGCATGTTACCCAATGTCGCCTGGGTAGAAGTTGGGAGGGCTAAAAGTTGCCTCGCAGATCCACTAATTACTAAATCAGGAGTTATATCCCTGCACAGGATGCCCCATTGAAATCCTAAATGTAAAAATAAAAAAAAATAAATATAACCTTCGTTTATCTGGCTTGGTAGGGTGTCAGATAATAAAAAATCCACAGATACTCTGATAAAATAATTAATATTTTTCCTATTTGAAATATCAAATGCAAAAAAAAAAAAAAAAAAACCCATTCTATTACTATTTAAATTTCATTTTTTAATTATCTTCATGAAATATAAATCAAATCTTCATTTTTGTTCAAAAGCAAGATCTGGTGATAGTGGGGTATTTGCCTCATACCCCACTTATATGGGCTGGGCACAAGGCCTCGTTTTAATGTGGGCCCACCCACAAGCTGAAGCTCATGGGTGAGAAAGAACAAAAATTGTGTCGATCCCTTCGGCATTTCCCCTCAAGGGGGGCGCCTCAGGCACTGGGTAATAAACCCAGCCCTGCCCCTTTAAATCAAGGGGGCAGGTATTGCCTGGTGATAGTGAATGTGTATATATATTTACTTTGTCATTAATTGTTTTATTTTTGTAGTTTCATCCAGACTTACATACACACCAACTGCCCTTTTATATATGTACAAATAGAAGATTTCTATTTTTCAATATGGTTAGCCACCTAAAAATGTTCATTTCTTCACCAGAAAACATTTAATATCTAGTTTTTGTTTACTCCCTGTAGAATTCTAAAGGAATATTTGGATTCCTTGATTAGAAATCTATAAAGGTATCAAATTTCATTAATTTCTGGCCAGTGGATCAGAAGATATGAGGGTTTTTGTGAGATAGTTGAGTTTGAAAATGGAAATGTCCATCTACAGAAAAAGCTAATTTCAACTTGCAATATCTTGAGAACAGTTTCAGGATTTTCTAATGACTATAAGATCTACAACCTACCACCACCCTGTCAGCTGTGGCTGTAGAAGAAACCGACTGCATCTTTACAGAGGAATAAGACCCTCTCTTATGGGGCCACCCGTTGGCCATGGGTGGTGATTCATAATGACAGGATTGGAATGGATGAGCAGTCTATGAACCAGAAATTAAGTGGTCCTGTGTCATGCAACAATCCACTTTGGCCATTACTTTACTTTATAGGGATCGGCCCCTATATTTTTACGGCATGTGGAATTGACCAAATTAAAATAATTAAGTTTTCTTAAATAACTAGTTTTTACAATGGTATGTGTCATGAGTTTAGAATTAGGTAAACAAAAGAGAATCGAATGATATTAGTTTAGAAAATATTTTTAGGAACAATAGAAACAATGGTTTAAATTATCCGATAATTTACGTCACCAGAATTCCACAGATATCAAAATCATTCGATATTGCATCATTGCAAATCACCTGATATTTGAGGAATATTTTAGCTTAAGGAACACGTAGACAATGAATAATTAAAATTATAAAAGGCCATAGAGCTGGAAAAACTTCAGATAAGGAGACAGAGACAGTGAGGAGCTTTTGCTCTTCCTGACTCAACAGAGTTGGAGAGGATGCTCCTAACTCGACAGTGGGAACGTCCGAAAACATCAAATACGACTCAACAGGTCCGTCTATCTTTTCGTCTCCTATTTCTCTCTCTCTCTCTCTCTCTCGATCAACAACAACAACTTTCAATCACAAGTTCCAATCACAGACAAACTACTAATATGTTGACACAAGCAATCACACTAATATAAACACCATGTCACACACAACTATACACAGACACAATCAGACTACAACACCAGACTACAACAACAAAATATAGGGGCCGATCCCTATAACTTACAAGCACTAGCACCGATATAATTGTTCCAATCATATTTTTCAAATAGCTCTTATGTCAAACACCGTTTTATCATATTATCATATCAGTTGCTGAGGGTCAACCACCAGTTTATTGATACACATGAAGTTAATAAAAAAATCTAACAAAAAAATTGTTTCTACCATAATATAAATGAAAGATTTCTTTTTTCTTCTTTAAAAGAAATAAGAAAAGAGATACTAACTAGTATCACTAGTGAATAATGAATACGTTTTTGAATTTCGTCATTATCTCACCACATCTGCTTCTACCAAGAAAAGACGATCAAATAAGTTTTATGGGGGGGGGGTCTTTAAAAGAGGAAAGAGAACGATATTAGTTAATATTGTTTTTGGAATTTAATTATTATCTAGGGCACTTCTACCAACTGATCACCCTTAAAAAAAAAAAAAAAAAAAGAAAAATCGAGATAAATGTATTTAACATTTATCATTGTTATCATTATCAGTGGTTGCACTGACAGCATGATTCTCAAGCAAGTGTTACATAATCTATGCGGTTGCATAAGATTATTGTCAATCCCCTGTATTTCTAAAGGGATGCCCCCCCCCCCTTTTCATATCAAGGGTGGGACTTTCCATGGAATAGTACAGAAAGCCCGTGAAATACGTGAAGTCACTATGTATCATATACATATAAATTTATATATGAAATAACACACACAACATATTTATCCTAATTTCCAAAAAATATAAAGAATACTGTATATATACATTTATACACATACTTTATTATATATATATTTATACAACTATATATATATATATATATATATATATATATTACTATTTATTATATACATACAACCACTCAGAGAACATATATTTATCCTAATTTGTAAAAGATATAAAGAATAAAGCTAATTTTGAAAAATATCTTTTTCAGTTATTAAGACTAGCAAATATATGCACCCTCCGGGTGCAAGTATTTAAGTTTTAATGTAATAAAATATTATATCAAATTAGAAAGGCTAATGAAACTAAATAAGAATGCAGATAAAAAGATTTGAAACAGAGGGCAGGTATAATCGATAAATAGAACAACTGAAACTTACTCTTCCATCACTCTCGTCTTTCATTGTTATTTTTTCTAATTTAAGTATTTAGTTTAAAGAGGAAGTAAAGAATAAAATGACAGGTATTTTTTCTTGTTAATGGATTCTATTTAAGATTCATTGAAGAGATTTTTGCTTATACTCGTTAAAATAAAACCAAACAATTAGAAATCAATAATACTAAGCACATATTTATTAAAATCAAATTTTTAATATCAATATGCAAATTAGCCTTCCTGTTCACAATGTAAACCACTATTTTGTTGTATATATAAATACAATTGCATGTTATTAGTATGTAGATATGGTTAACAGTATTAATAATGTAAAACAATTTTATTAATAATTGAGGTTTAAATTAAAATAAAATCATTGAGAAAGGGACATTAATAACTAAGGGAATTGTGACTTGAGTAGTAATATAGTTTCGGTTACAGACAGAAAAACGCACAATCTCCATTATATTAAGATGATACAATGAAGCCTTAAAAGCCTAAAACCCACCCTGCACACACACACCACCCCCATGTATAAATGGACTCTTCCACTAAGACTGAGTAAATAAACACCATTTTCCCGTCTGTATTTGCCTAGTGAACTGATGTCGTATTCTTCTTGGAAAATTTTTGTTTACCTTTTTAATCTTTAATGGAACTAAAATTGAATATTAGAACGAAGCGAGCAAACAAAGAGAATTATATAGTAGATTTTTATAGATAATTGATAGTTAGCATCGAAAAGTTGCGGTCGTCTTTTCTTTCTACAAATATTGAAAAAGTGTTTCTATGTTGTTCCTATATCACCAAAACTATAACCTACATAATGGACTCTTCTGCCGGTGTTAAAAAAGTATTGCGTATCTATATATTGAGTTCCTTAATCTTCTAACCGTTATCATCTTGCAACCCCCTCTGGTTAAAAAATGAGACCATCCAAATCATCCAAGATGCAATGTAAATCCTGATTATCTGGTGTTGCTTATCTAGTGAATTATTTCCTATGAGTGTTGTAACCTCAGCTAAATAATGGGAAGTTCTGTTTTTATTATAAAGAAAGGGAAGAAAAAGGACATGCTACACAAAAAAATATAAGAAAGAAAGAGAGTAGGAGAAAGAGAGAGGGGGTGAGCGTGCAGAAGCAATAACACTAGAAGAGAGAAAGAGTTAACTTAAGATTATATTTTTTACCTAATTGAACTATTTAGCAATAGCTCTTAAGTAAACATATCAAGAGATCAGAGAGTGTTCCATCTGTTCAATAGGAGAGTGTTGTTTTTAAGCATTGTTGGCGGTCATCAGTAAATATCCCCTCCAAAGTGCTCAACCCACCAGGGGGTGGTGAGATAGATAGATAGATAGAAATATACAAAGAAATCTACATTGACTTATTATTTGTGTATAACAAGACTATGAAATTCTGGAGAAAAAATCTCGTGGATAGAATGCAGTTACTTTTTAGAATTTGTAGCAGCGAAATTTAAGTTTTTACGAGGTCTATCACCACCACCCCCCCATATTCTATTTTATGAGATAAAAAATGATGCTGTAGAAAAGTTTTGTACTTTTTTTTCTATAAAGATAAGAGTCTGAATAACTATATCAATGAAATTGTATAACGTACCGAGCTATAGTTTTTTAGGAAAAATTAATGAAATTGAAAATAAAAAGTGCAAAAAAAATGTCATAATATTAATATTTGAAAACTTTTTTTTGCTCTTGTAATTGGTATGTAATATATTCTATTAAATTGTCAAAAAAAAAATTTTTTTTTAAAGAAATTATTTTTTACGAGATTTTCAATCTTTTGTGCGATTAAATATTTTCATTTTCTGCGTGAAATAAATTTAATTTTTTTTTTTTTTTCTGCGGAAAAAAATAGAATTTGCTCAACTTTTTTATTGGTTTATACTGTCTAAAAAAATAAGAATTTTTATAGTTTATGTCAAAATTTACACAGTATTTATAGCAAATACATGGATGGGTTGATGCAAATATCTTGCAGTAATAATATGCGGATATTAATAGAAAGAAAATGATAAATACACAGAGAAAAAAATAAGAAATAAAAGACATCACCTGAAAAGAGATTCCACTAACGAATTGGTAGAGTAAATTCTTGTTAATTCTTACCTGAAAGAAAGAAAAAAAAATCATTATAATAGGTTTAGACAAGAAAGAAGTATTAATATATTACTAGCATATTGAACTATTTAGCAATAGCTTTTAAGTAAACATATCAAATGATTTAATAATTAAATTATCATACTATGGTATATCCACATTCATATTTAACTCATAAATGGGATCTGAACACTACTACACCCAGTCATAGTGGACCTGGAAGTAATGTCGATGAAAGGGTACACCACACTCCCCAGAGCTGCAAAATTGGAATGTCATCATTAGATGCAGTTAAATGTCATGCCCAAGATACTAATACCTTCAGCCACAGCCTTCCAGCACATATATAATAAAAAGGGTTGGGGGGTTGCCATCAAGGCAATAGGGTTGGGACAATCATATAGGTGCTAGGGTTTCATATGACCAGCAGATTTACATGTATGATATGAAAGCAATGTCCTTAGAGATTCTAGCGTCAAGTCCAAAGTTTTATCCAAAAGGCTGAATCCACATGTGCCAATATCCTGACTTCAGTTTTCTCAGTTCATTTTAGTGAGAAAAAAAAAAAAAACAAAAAAAAAAGACAGGATATTGAAGAAAATTTCTCCATTTAAATCAAGTAGTTATAATTCAGTTAAGAAAAAACAAAAACAACTGAACACAATTCCCACACTCCCACTCAACCTGCCACAAACTTTAAAAAGATATTGATCCTTTTGATTGTACAATAAATTTCCTCCCCAATCCAAAAAAGATAATGTGATCTTATTCACAGAAAATTATTCATGTCAGGATATTTGCTTAAAATAAATTGGAAGCTCACTTGTTTTTTTTTTTCTTCTTTTCAATTCACGCCCCCCCCCCCTCGCCAATTTGACACTTGATCATGTTTCAATAAAGCCGCTATCACTGTCAGCCACCATTTTAATTTTTCTCTGTTTACACATTACTTAATAAACAGAGAAATCAATGGGATTGATACAACCAATCACAGACACAGACAATTCAACCAATCAGGTTAGTGAACAACAACAACAACAAAAATTTAAAATTTAAAAAAGAAAGAAAAAAAAAACAAAAAAAAAAAAGGAAGTGTAAAATGTACACTAGGACACAAGTCTTATTATAATGGAGATTGTGTGTTTTTCTGTCTGTAACCGAAACTATATTACTACTCAAGTCACAATTCCCTTAATTATTTATGTCAAATTCTCCATGATTTCATTCTTTTAAACCTTCAGTTATTAATAAAAATTGTTTTACATTATTAATACTGTTGATCATATCTACGTACTAATAACATGCAATTGTATTTATATATACAACAAAATAGCGGTTTACAGTTTGAACGAGAAGGCTAATTTGCATATTGATATTTAAAATTTTATTTTAATAAATATGTGCTTGGTATTATTGATTTCTAATTGTTTGGTTTTATCTTAAGAAATATAAACAAAAATCTCGTAGATAAATCTTAAAAGAAATTTATTTACAAGAAGAAATAACTGTAATATTATCCTTTACTTCCTATTTTAACTAAATAGTTAAATTAGGAAAATTTACCAATGAAAGAGGGGAGTAATGGAAAATGATGGAATAGTTAGTTTCAAAGTTGTTCTATTTTTCGATTATACCCCCTCTGTTGCAGATCTTTTTATCTGCATTCTTAGTCAGTTTCATTAGCCTTTCTAATTTAATATGATATTTTATTATATCAAAAGTTAAATACCTGCACCCGGAGGGTGCATATATTTGCTAGTATATATAAAAAAAATTTTTTAAATCATATACGATCCATTTTGAACAATAAAGTTTTTTTGGTTTTTTTTTTTTTTTTTTTAAATTCCAGGCAGACTGTTTAATATCAAATGACACAAAAACCACTTTTCACAATTAAAATAAAAAGAAAATAACATTTTTTTTAAAACTTGAGAACTATGAAATAAACACAGACTAAATCTGTTCTCCAAAGAATGACAACCTATTCAAGTTAGCAGACACCAGCTTTTGTATTTTTAATAACATCTGATATAAAATTTACTAAACTAATTTTCAAGGGTTTCTAAAGTAGCTCATATGTCATTGAAGTGACAGAATGAATGAGTTTTAATTAAAAGCAAGGAGAATTGTAAAGATAAAAAATGATGTGTGTCAAAATTATTAATAAAAAGACAAAAGAATTAGAAAGGTGATGGATAATACTAGTTTAAACTAATAATAATAATAAATGGAATTAATTAATACTCCACACTTTACAAATCTCCTGATTTGAAGGGTAGAATCCCCATGGCACAGTGGCTAACATCTTAACAATTTTGAACTCCAGTCATCCTATTACATTCACTCTTGCACTAATACTCTTGAAAAAGGCATGAACCCACTCATCCCCCACCTATGGGTGAAATAGTACTACAACTGTTCTTTGACAAGGATCAGTTTGGCATTAAATAACTCACAAAAGGTTGATATGCCATTAAACAAAGAAGCCAAACCAAACCAGAATCTTAGTTTAGTGTCATACACAGGACAACATTTTTGTGGTGGTGGTAAGTGGGGGGGGGGATCAGACCCCCTCAGCCAGTGTATTCTAAGCCCTGATGACAACCTAAGCTGATTTTTTTTTTTTAACCCCCACTCAGCAGAATAGCCGGGTTGTTCAGCTGATTTATATTGAATACACACATTTTAAAACCTTAAAATGAAGGAAAGCTTCTTTCTGACAGAACAAATGCTGACAATCTGACAATTGAACTTTGTATTCTAATCCAAAACAAAATATTCAATATTGAAAAAAAAAATGAAAATAAATAAATAAATAAATAAATAAACATGGAAAAATCCAAGAGAATAATTTCAGTGTATTTCCAGACTTTTCAAAGTTAGAAGTTAATTGTTTAAAATTCTTTGCAGTTGGAAGATAATTTCCAAATTATTTGTATTCAGAAATCCTCGTTAGGCAAAATGCGTCTTCATGACTCGTCAATTCTAAAAGATAAGACTAATCTTTGCCAATTCTCCTGACAATTCTTCAGTTTTCACCGAGAATTCTTAATAGAATTCTCACCAAGTATTTCTGTGAGTGAAGTTTATCTAAATGTTACCAATTCATAACAGAGGATATCAACTTCCTCTATGTTTCTTCATCAGTCAATACTTTTTGTCATTATCCCAATAGGACTATTAATCAGGAATAGCATTACCACGGAACTTTGGAAAGCATTTAAAGACTTTTCAATGTTGGATGTCAATTGTTTAAAATTCCTCTCCGTTGGAAGATAATTCCCAAATTATTTGCATTCAGAAATTCCTTGTTTGGCATAATGAATCTTCATGAGTCGTCGATTTTCAAAGATAGTCTTCTTATCTTTGGCAATTCTCCTGACAATTCTTCAGTTTTCATTAAGAATTCTTCATAGTGATTTCTCTCAGTAATTCTGCGAGGGAAGTTTATCCCAATAACATCAAAGAATTGTGTGAAAAAAAAAAAAAAAGAAAAAAAAGTCTCATTGGTGATGTGGAATAGGAATGGTGTATGGTGTAATGGTTAGAGTCGTAGGAAATTGACTTGTTGACGCGAGTTCAAATCCTGGACAAGCTGTTTGCATTTCACATAGCGCTACCTTAGGAAAGGTATGTATCCACATACTTTCCCTCCAGCTATGGGTAAATAGTAGGACAGACTGAGCTCTTTAACTTTGGTTAAGCAACCAGTCTATGAGAAGGAAAACTCTGAATTCAAACCTGTTAAACTTCACATAAGAAATTGACATGTGTGACATCCTGTTCATGCAGAGGGGTTGGTAAATATATATGATATAACTGATTGGAAAAAAAATTGAATAATCCAACATGGGTTGACAGGCCATAAAACCAACCAATCAGCTTTCTCTATCTGGGTTGGTTGGTTGGTTGGTTGGTATGGTATGTATGTCAACTTATTGGGCCATTTTATGCAAACAGGTTTTATTTTATTCATTCTTGATGGGTACTCAATTTTTTAAAAAAACACATTTGTTTCTATTTAACCCATAGATGGGACACTAACAGGTACTACCACTCCAGCTACACTGGCTCATCCCAAAAATACACACACACACACACATTATATATATATATATATATATATATATATATATATATATATATATATATATGAGAGAAGTAAATACACAAGCGATGTGTTTATGATATGGCTTTTTTTTAGCCAACAATTTTTGGGAGAATATGTGCTTAATTGAAGTCGTACCTAATTTTGAAAGTTAATTAATTATTAATTAATATGCCCGCCTAATTAATTAATAATTAATTAACTTTCAAAATTAGGTACGACTTCAATTAAGCACATATTCTCCCAATATATATATATATATATATATATATATATATATATATAATCAATTCTTTGAGTTTCTTTATTTTCCAGTTAACTATCCGGGTTCTATCTGAGAAACATATCCCTGAAGATAGTTTAATAAAAAAAATAAAAAAAAAAAAATGAAAAATTGGCATATCATTTATAAATAATATATATATATATATATATATATATATATATATATATATATATATATATATATAAATGAATTCTTTAAGTTTCCTCAATTTACATATACATTATAAAGATATAAAACAAAATATTCAGAGGAGGTATTTATTTATAAAGGATATGCCAACATTTCGTTTTTTTTATTAACCTATCTTCAGGGCGGTCTTAGAACTCAATAGAATACATCATCTGGAAATTATTTTCGAATGGAAAAAAAAAAAAAATTAGCATTCTATTATCGTTAATATCATTCTGTTTCAAAATGTAATGGCGTCACAAGTATTTGCATTATAACATCACCCTGAAGATGGTTTAAAAAAAAATAACAAAAAACGAAACATTAGCATATCATCCTTGATAAATAAATACATGCCCTGAATATTTGGCTTCCTTTCATCTTTTTATTATATATAATTTAAGTTAAGGTAGTGTGGACATGGAGTCAATGGTGCCTGGTTACTGACAATTTCTCGTCTATGTGATCTTGAGGCCATGGTCTGAAGATTGCATAAGCAAGAAACAGTTAATAACCAGGCACCATGTCCATGTTACCTTAAATTGAATATTAAATGCTCTATGAATGACAGCCTTACTGTTCACACTGTAAATCGCTATTTTGTTGTATACATAAATACAATTGCATGTTATTAGTATGTAGATAGGGTCAACAGGATTAATAATCTATATTAAAGCTAATAAGTAAAGAGTGCTCAATACTTAAGTAGAGCAAATAATAATATCTTTTAATTATTTTTTAATATTGTGGACCATTTCAGGTAAAAGAGAATAATAGACTTCCATAAAATAAAACTAGTAATAATGCAGAGTATAAACAGCAACAATGATAAGATGGTTGGTTGGTTTTACGGCATATCAACCTAAGTGGGTCATTTTATGCCGTAAACATTTTTGTTTTATTTATTCTTGATGGGTACCAATTTTTTGCAAACGTATTTGTTTCTGTTCTTATTCCGCTAACCGTGGTTTGGTTTGGTTCGGGTTTTACAAAAAAAAAAAAAAATCAAATCATGGAGAACGTGACAGATAATTAAGGGAATTATGACTTGAGTTGAAATATAGTTTCGGCTACAGCCAAACACACACTCTCCATTATAATAAGATTATATATAATACAAAACTTTTAGTTTTAAAAATAAAAATTTTATTTTATCTTTAATCCAAAATACACATTTTTATACAAATTCTAAAAGACATTACAGCCCAGAACGAGAGCGTTGTTTGTGCCTCTCGTGCCAAATGGTTAACTATTCCTTCTTTATTTCATATATATAGTTGCTCTTGAGGAAGACCATTTTTATAAAAGGTCGAAACAGATATCTGTCAGCTTACAAGTATTATCATTTGTTTTTTTTTCTATCTATTATCAGTAGAGCGTTCGACTAGAAACTACAAGATTCCTAATTTGATACCGGTCCTTGCCAACTCAGCATATGAGTAGCACAGGGATCTGTGCGGTAAAGTAAGTAGCTGATGGTAGGTGTGGCACTCCACCTCAGATACTAAAAAACAATCTCCTTGGTCTAGCGTTATTGAAAAGCGGATAGACTCCCTCACTGACTGGCTGATACAGACTTTAGGCCGCCCCAATGACTTTACTTACTATATATATATATATATATATATATATATATATATATATATATATATATACTAGCCAATATATGCACCCTCCGGGTGCAATTATTTAAGTTTTAATGTAATAAAATATTATATTAAATTGGAAATGCTAATGAAACTGAATAAGAATGCAGATAAAAAGATTTGGAACAGTCATACCCCCTGTATGATTGAAAAATAGAACAACTTTGAAACTAACTCTTCCATCATTTTCCATTACTCCCATCTTTCATTGGTAAATTTTCTTAATTTAACTATTTAGTTAAAATAGGAAGTAAAGAATAAAATTACAGATATTTCTTCTTGTTAATGGATTTCTTTTAGGATTTATTCCCGAGATTTTTGCTCATATTCATTAAGATAAAACCAAACAATTAGAAATCAATAATACTAAGCATATATTTATTAAAATCAAATTTTTAAGATCAATATGCAAATTAGCCTTCCCGTTCACACAGTGAACCGCTATTTTGTTGTATATATAAATACAATTGCATGTTATTAGTATGTAGATATAGTCAACAGTCTTAATGATGTAAAACAATTTTATTAATGATTGAAGTTTAAATAAAAATAAAATCATGGAGAATGTGATGTAAATAACAAACGGAATTGTGACTTGAGTAGTAATATAGTTTGGGTTACAGACAGAAAAACCCACAATCTCCATTATAATAAGATATCTTATTATAATGGAGATTGTGTGTTTTTCTGTGTGTAACCGAAACTATATTACTACTGAAGTCACAATTCCCTTAATTATTTACGTCAAATTCTCCATGATTTCATTCTTTTAAACCTTCAGTTATTAATAAAAATTGTTTTACATTATCAATACTGTTGACCATATCTACATACTAATAACATGCAATTGTATTTATATATACAACAAAATAG
>CM042165.1:2571868-2581868 GCA_023376005.1 Doryteuthis pealeii
TTCAGCAAAGATCAAATTAACTAGTCTGTAATAATGCACCTGCAAGTGTATCTTGTTAATCATTACGCCATGAAATTGATCTTGTGTCACATCCTGTTTATGGTAAATACAATCAGACCAATCTGAATATAAATTCACTTTTTTTAGTGTTTTCTTTTAAGAATAATATCTATGGTTGATGGACATATCAAGTAGACATGTGACAGAGAACACGAGGTGAGTGGCGAACGTCAAGGCTTGCCGTATTCTCGAAGGAAGCGGGCTAGGCTTTGCCTGACATGTCAGACTGTAGAATCGAACCCGCTTCCTTCAGAATGCAAACATTGTCACCGAAGTCGAGAAGCTAGAGTCCTGGATGTAAGCACCAGGTGCCCGGACGATAGCTATGAGGATTCTGGCGGTCGGGTTTGGCTCGAGAATCTTGTGTGTGGGGCGCAGACACCCGGATGTTGAGGAGAAATTAGTATAAGTAGAAGTGGCGTGTTTGACGGCGACGACAATATTGACAACAAGTCAAATATTTATTATTTTTCCTCTCTATTTTTCTTTTTTCTCATTCTAGAAGGCAAAATTGTTGAATTCAAATTTTAGCATTGAGTAGAGTAATGTACAGCTAAAACTAAAATAATTAGTTTTCTTCCTTCCTTTATAACCATCAGCAATGGTAGTTTGATGGTACTTTTTAAGTTTTAGGGTCCCAAATGAAATCAGTTGCCATGACAATGAGCTACCAATTTTAATTCTCATTTCAAACTCAACACAGTTATTAATAACAAATTAATAAATGAAGTTATTTCACTTTAAAATAATTAAAAATTTCAAAATGGAAGAGAATTCCAAGCAGTAATTTGGGTGGAATTCATTTTCAAAGAATCTAAGGTGGAATTATTTCAATACTATTCAAGGCAAGAAATGTGTAAGAATATATTCTCAAAAAACATCTCCAATGTACGACTATAATTGCTTAATTAAAAAGTTCATTTTAATTTAACAGAGACATTAGAGAATTCAATCCAAATATTGTGTCAACTTTTTTTGGTTCTTTTTGCAAAGTTGGTCAAAGAAGCAAAGTAATGGGCAAAAGAAATTGTCACTTGATCCCAATTATTTCATCAAAGATTTATTTTTCTACTCATAAATCCTGTTAAAATCTACCTACAATCTACAATAGATTGGATTTTATGGCATGTCAACCGTTGTTGGGTTATTTTATGCCAAAACCATTTTGTGTGATTCATTCTTGATTTTTTTTTTCTTAATTTCTTTTAAACTCATTTTTTAAAGTCATTTTTTTCTATTGAACCCATAGATAGGATTGGGGGTTTGCCATAAAGGCAATAAGGTTGGGACACTCATATAGATGCTAGGGCTTGTTGTGACCAGCCAATTGATTGGAGGGAGCCTCTCCTCTTGCCCATCTAGCCTAAGTAAGGGCCTAAGTGGAGTGTTGCATGTCAATCCGCAATGGAAATAATTGGTTTGGTTTGTTTTGTTTTACGGCATATCAACCTCAGTGGGTCATTTAATGCCGATAAAGTTTTTAAATATCAATTCTTAATGGATAATACAATTTTTTTATAAATATATTTTTCTATTTAACCCATAGATGGGACCCTAACAGGTACTACCACTCCGGGTCAGAGTGGACCAGGGAGCTCCACATTCCCCAAACCTCCAAAACTGGAACCTCACCATCAGATAGAGTTTAACGTCATTCCCGAGACATGTAGACCCGCAGCCACCACCTTCTAGCATCCATATGATAAAAAAGGGTTGGGGCTTGCCATAAGGGCAATAGGGTTGGGGCAATCATATAGGTGCTAGGAGTAGATATTACAATAAAATACTAAAATGACTGGATTCAACTGCTCTTCATATCATTTGTTTGTTACGTTCAGGTGGGAAGGTTTTATAATATCTAAAATAGATTTTCTGAAAGAAATATCTTCAATCAAAATTCCAATAGGTCAAAGGTCAAATCTGAAGTTCTTTTCTAAATGTGTAAAAGTTTGGCTTGATTTTTTTTTTTTTTTTTTTTTTTTTTTTGCATTCATAATTTTGAGCTTTTAAAATTGCACTATTTTGCTCATTTAATAATTTGACATTATATCCCATCCCAACATTTCACCTGTTGGCATTTTCATGTGTTCATCAAAACAACATTTATGAAACTTCAAATAAACAACTGGATACTCACATGTCTATGAAATCGGAGATTTTATGAGAGAAACATATTAAAAGCTGTTTTATTCAATTGTATTGGGGGGAATTGCAACCGAATTAACAAAAAAAAAAAATAATTTGTTGACATTGTTGAGATTTTTGGTATATAAAGGTGTGTGCTAGACACCTGCTCCTACTTATAGACTCAGATACAATCATGTGATCTACCTCTTGGCCAATCACTGGCAGTACACTGCTGCTGATACAATACTTAAGCTGACCATAATGGCCATAACTGCGTTGACACTCTTTGACTACGGACATAGGATTGAAACACTGGACCTTTACGAATTCGCAGGATAGGACTTATACGCTTACCAAAGGATTCTATAACACAGGACTTTCTTTAAGCACTTTTCAACTGGCCAAGGATGGCATTTAAAAACTTTACAGACATATTTGTAAAAGTGGTTTTAGCTGTAAGGCAAAGGGACATTTTCTTTTCAAATCTAACAGTCTATTTAAGTATTACAAAAATCAAAGAAAACTAAAGGTTTCACTTAGCGACAAAAAACCTTCAAAAGAGACAACAAAGCCGACACAATGAACAAAACCTTCATAAACAGGGACAAAAACCTACACAGACATTACAGATTTCATAAACAAAACAAGCAGTCAATGAAAAAAAAAAGCCTTCAAAAAGAAAAAAAAAGCCTTCAATCAGTGAAAACATAGCCTAAACAAAAAATGCAGCCTTCATTAAAAAAAAAAAAAAAAAAAAAAAATCTGTCATAAAGGCAACAAAGCCTTGAAAAAAACAGACAACAAAGCCTAGACAATGAACAAAATCTTCATAAACAGGGACAACAAAGCCTACACAAAACATTGAAGATTTCATAAACAAAACCAAGCGTTCAAAAAATAAATAAAAGTATAAATAAAGCTTTCAAAATGACAAAAAGTCTTCAAATAATGAAAACAAAGCCTACAAAAAATACAGCATTCATAAGCAAAAAACAAAAAAAATGTCACAGAAACCAACAAAGCCTTCACATAGAGACAACAAAACACACTGGTTTGGTTTATATAACAGCATATCAACCCCTAATTCGAAAAATATGATTCATTTATAAAAGTTTGATTATAATTACAACTACATATTTTCAACGTTCCATTGCATTCATTTGTAAAAAAATAATTAAAAATCACATTTTTTCTTTGTAATCATTTCTTATACTGTTTGAAATGTTCCTATCTAGTTCTAATTCAAATTTTCGTCATACAACGTGTGATAGCATGTGCGATACCCTGCCCTCATCAGCTGCCAACTAGGAGTGATAACACAGTTTCGGTAGCTAAGGCAGGACTGCCACTTCCTAACGTTACCCAGCAGCTTTCGCCACTGGACAGGATATTAAAAAAAGAAAATGAAATAGTGCAGAGAAGAGATTATATAATCCGTTCATCGGAGATGTTTTGTTATCAGTTTGAAAACGCGTTTGTTTTCGTCCGTTGAGTTGATTACGCGATTGCAGATGTTACGTAATAACACGGGAATGATGATTCCGCGCGCCTATCATTCGTGTTGAAGACTTTCAAACCTCGACCAGATCCAGCTAGATGCATTTTGCACCGTGGTTTGAAGACGATGTGAGGCGATTTTCAGACAGCAGCCAGTGATTCCTATTTTTGAAAGAAACGAAATGACTGATTGTCCTAGAAATCCACAACACCCAACCTCAATAGGAATAACATGGCATGTCCAACCCTTTTCCACGCAGTCGGCACGCAGTGACTCATACCGGTTCATTTTTCGCTTGTGTGCTTCCTCCTGGTTTTCTTCCCACGGTACGGTTAATTCAACGAGGAGGACACTCTTTATTGTGTCAGACCATGCTACAATGTCTGGGCGCTTATCAGTTTGAAGTATCTGAACTGGAAATTTTAGGGATGTCTTGAGATCCATACACAATCAAGTAACTAATAATCAGGAGTGAGAAATTATAGCTTGATGTAATCATTCTTAATACAAATAATTTGCACAGTTAAAGAGCAGCAAGTATCCCTACCTAATATGAAGAGTTTTCAAACGTATTTTTGGACCCATTGATAGGACTATAAAAGGTACTACCACTCAGAGTCAGAGTTGACCTGGGTGTAGTGCAGGCCCCAACACTAACTTTTTTCATGACCGTCCTGAACAAAAATTATCAACCACCCAAATGGGGTTTGGACCATCCCAAAATCAAAATATTTTTTGTTTAATTCATTAGCATCATCTATACTTGTCAGTCATCAGTAGCATAATAACATTTAATAAAACATTAAGAAAAGCTGAAACAGTGATAATTCTGGATATTTGGACAAAAAATCCATTTCCTAGTGTGTTTTGAGCTAAAAAATACGTTTTTTTACTTTAAGTTACCCTGAGTAGGATTAGTAGTACATAATTCGGTCCTTTTAAACAAATCTTCCTCCACTATTATTCATTACATGGCTTTGAGAATAGACCTGCGGTGCCTTAGCCTTATTTTGAGGTCAGCATTCGGGCAATCACTGGACGGCCATTATTGGAATGTAGTACTAACTTTTAAGAAAATTTTTTTACCATCCCCGGCAAACTGTCCTAGATGACGAATTGATCGTCCCAGATGTAATTTTTATCGTCCCTGGGATGACAGGACGGCGTTAATGTCGAGCCCTGGTATACTGCAATGGCTTGAAGTGTTCTCCACACTCCACAGACCTTCAGAACAGGAACCTCACCACTAGATATAGTTTAGTGTCATACCCAGAAACTAACAGGAAGTAAAAAGCATTATGGGAATAGAGAAAGAAAAAAAAAATCCAATCAAAATTACAAGTCAAGAAATTCATTTTCGCAAATTTGATGTAGTAATGTGCTAGCAGGAGAGATTTTAAAAAGGGACCTAAGAGAAAGGTCATGTGAGATATTGATTAAAAAAAAGATTTGTAAATAAGCAGAAACATGGGAGATTGGACGAGAATCAGAGGTGCATCAAAGAACCAAATCTCATTTACATTGATGCTCACCCCCCCCCCCTTCTTGTTTTTTCCCCCCATTTTAAACTTGTAACTACACTGAATTCATATGGCATTAAAATTCTGTTTGTTAAATTTCCAGTGTTTGAATCGATAGTAATTGATTTTTAAGTCCGGTGATATATTAAACGTATCATGACAGTATTTGATATTAAAGTGTCCAACAGGTGATTGTAGGACAACATATTGACAGATTATAATATCAAAAAAGTGCTATTGTTGTGCATTTTGTGATATTTTTATGCATTGAGCACTGTAAAGATCTTACTAATTAAAAATGCTTTTAGCATCAGATTCTAATCATATATACATACACATACGGTGTGCAGTCCCCACTCCCAAGAAAAAACAATGAACCATATAAGTAAATAATTAGTCACTATGACATTTTATAATCAATACCATCAAGAAAGTTGCATCAATATCATTATGGACAGCTGTTACAACAAAATTCAAATGGGTTAATGGGACAGGGAGTTATAAATTATATTTTTATTTTTTATTTTTTCTGAACTCATGTTTTTCTATTTAACCCATAGATGAGACCCTAACAGGTACTACCACTCCGGGTCAGAGTGGACCAGGGAGCAATGGTGATGAAGGGATGCTCCACATTCCCCAAACCTCCAAAATTAAAATCTCACCATCAGATAGAGTTTAACGTCATTCCCAGGACATGTAGACCTGCAGCCACCACCTTCTAGCACCCATATGATAAAAAGGGTTGGGGCTTGCCATAAGGGCAATAGGGTTGGGGCAATCATATAGGTGCTAGGGCTTGACGTGACCAGACGACTGATCGGTGGGGCCTCTCCGACCGCCCGTCTAGCCTAAGTAAGCGTATAAGTGGAGTGTTGCAGGTCATGGACTTCTTGTCCACCAAGACTCCATCTTTAAGCATCACGGGTCGCCACCCACGGCCAACAGGTGGCCCCATTGGGGGAGTCTTCTTACCCCTCTGCAGAGGTGCAGTCAGTGCATTCTGATGCCCCAGCCGACAGGGCAGAAAAAGGTTAGGATAAAAAGTTTAGAAGATTTTATCATGAAGAAGGCCGCCCTGTCAGCTAAGGCATTAGAATGCACCAACTGCACCTCTGCAGAGGGGTAAGACTCCCCCAATGGGGTCACCCGTTGGCCGTGGGTGGCGAACCGTGATGCTTAAGGATAGAGCCCAGGTGGATGAGCAGTTCATGACTTGCAATACTCCACTTTGGCCCTATCTTGGGCTAGACGGGCGGTCGGAGAGGCCCCCTCCGATCAATCGGCTGGTCACGTCAAGCCCTAGCACCTATATGATTTTCCCAACCCTATTGCCCTCATGGCAAGCCCCAGCCCCTTTTTATCATATTGGTGCTAGAAGGTGGTGACTAAGGGTCTACATGTCCTGGGAATGACGTTAAACTCTATCTGATGGTGAGGTTCCAGTTTTGGAGGTTTGGGGAATGTGGAGCACCCCTTCATCACCATTGCTCCCTGGTCCGCTCTGACCCAGAGTGGTAGTACCTGTTAGGGTCCCATCTATGGGTTAAATAGAAAAACCTAAGTTTATAAACAAAATTGTATTATGCATTAAGAATGAATTTATTTCACAACTTTGTCGGCATTAAATGACCCACCGAAGTTGATATGCCATAAAATAAAAAAAACAAACCAAACCATGAAGAAGGAAAAATACTTTAAATACCAGAAATTTTTCTAACAATTAAATCTCTGCTTTACATTTTTAGTGGTGTTAACCTGTTTTGTCCAATTTATTTTTCACAAATGATGAAGACTGATTAATAGATTGAGTGAAACATGTCAAAAGAATCAAACAAAATGACAAAATGAGATTCAATTGGTCAAAAATAAAATTTGACATTTTGACATTTTCTAATCTTTTTAGAACTGATAAAATGGATCAGTCAAAATTTTGAGCAAAGAATTTGGTGGAAAAATTTCTGGTATTTACAGTTTAAAAGTAAATACACTAAAGAAATACTAAAAAATACACTAAATACTTATAAATAATAAATAATTATAAATTATAATCTATATATATATATATATATATATATATATATATATATATATATTTTATTTATTTATTTATTTATTTTACAATGTTTTCATAGATCAATGTTCATTCTCAACGACCGCGGTTTCATGCCAAATAGCACTCATCAGGTTGAGTAGTAAGATCCTATGGTGTTTGTTGGAGTTCTTTACTCGATGTCATATTTAGGATTGTAAATAACGTCGGTTAGAAAATTACGGACGCTGATATTTATTTTAAAAATTTGAATTTCAAATTTTTAAAATAAATATCAGCGTCCGTAATTTTCTAACCGACGTTATTTACAATCCTAAATATGACATCGAGTAAAGAACTCCAACAAACACCATAGGATCTTACTACTCAACCTGATGAGTGCTATTTGGCATGAAACCGCGGTCGTTGAGAATGAACATTGATCTATGAAAACATTGTAAAATAAATAAATAAATATTAGCTCTTATGAACTGTGATTGAGCACTGTATTTTCTTTGTTTCATCGCAAAAAAAATTTTGTTTTTACATATACCTATATATATATATATATATATATATACATATATATATATAAATAAAAGGAAGATTGGTATGTACGTGTCAACTTATAACTCAAAAAAGAGATGTTATTCAGATTTGAAATCTTGCATACACCTTGACATCCTTATAACTAAGAAACACGCTAAATTGATTTTTATTGATTTTTACTGATTAAGGGATATAATTGATTAATTAATCAAAAATCAAATGATTTGTGATAATTGGGGCATAGCTGCTGTTGCTAATATAAAAAAAATTGCTTGACTGCTGCCTATATTCAGCCTGATTTAAAATGCTGCTGCTACTGATGGTAATTTGAAGTTGACAATTTTGTGCCCTAATCATTTCAGCTTGAAATTTCTTGTGTATTACCGGTCTAATCTTAGAAATATTTATTTGGTTAGAAAGAAAAGAAAATAATCTTTCTAAATATCTCATTTGTATGCGGTTTTATCGATTGAATTATTTCTTACAGCGAAGTAAATAACAATAATAAATGAAAACATTTAATTTAACGATTAATAATAAATCAACTTTGTTTTTATTATTGATACTTCTATTTTAAAATAAAATATATCCATATTTATTCAGATTTCAATTTTTTTGTATGTACAAAAGAGTTTTAGAAAAGAAAAAAAGAAATTGTAATACGAACAATTGTAATTCTTAGCATTTTATTGTTACATTTAAATACGGTAAAAAAAAAGAAGGAATTAAACGGATACATTTCATTTCTACCATATGAAATCAACAGCAACAAAAATCAGCTACCATATGAAATCAACAGAATCAAAAATCAGCAACAAGCAAAGGAGTTTGCTTAAAAAAGAAATTGTTTCAAAAATTTAAACAACAACAACTATTCTTAAAATAAATGAATATTGAAATACACTAATCCTTAGCTTTGTTTATAGTTAAATCTTTAATAAAGTTTTGGGATGCATTCTAAAAAATAATATCTTAAATGTAAATAAAAAGAAAAAAATCCTAAAATAAACAAACACATATATATATATATATATATATATACACAGGGCGGTCTTCGTATCTATAGCTCTGCTGATGAGGCCTAATAGGCCGAAATGTACATACAGAGATTGATTCGTATCTATAGCTCTGTTGATGAGGCCTAATAGGCCGAAATGTACATACAGAGATTGATTTTTCTCAATTTGTTTAGCCTTACATTTAAATAGGTAATCCTGCCTAATTAATTAATTATTAATTAATTAACTTTCAAAAATTAGGTTCGACTTCATTTAAGCACATATTCTCCCAAATATATATATATATAGTATATTTTTTGTCACACACATATAGTATATATATATATATATATATATATATATATATATATATATAGTATATTACTCACACACATAAAAAATGGTTTAGCTAAAATGTTATGCCAAGAATTTGTTTAAAAATTTATAGTATTTAGAGTAATTGTGTTTTTGTTTTGTTTTTTGTTTTTTTCCTCACACTCTTTTTTCTTAGTTTTTTTTTTTTTTTTTTTCAAGATCAAATCCATCAAATTTTTATCTCAACATCTCCTGACCAACAAGTGAAAGACCATAGACACAAGAAAGAAAGAAAGAAAAAAAAAAAAAAATACTCGCATTACCAAAAAAAAAAAAAAAAAAAAAGTCATTGAAAAAGAATTTTCTGCCAGTCAAAAGTTGTTTGTACCGAAAACGCAACCAAATTCTTTATCTCATCACACTCTCATTTTGGCAGAATTTCATCTCAGCCCAGATACCCGCTCATGGACCTATCAGTATATAGAACACACAATTACATACACACACACACACACACACACACACACACACACACAAATACATATATAACAATTTGTTTTGTGTACAATTTGTTAGGATCTCCATTTGACAGTTGGCAATCTAGTCACCGAGGGGACCAAGGGAAGCTAAGATCAGACGGACATCACTAATATGCCAGGAAAAATGGGGTTAGTTCCAGTTCAACGCATTCTAATTTAACTGACTGCGTCAGGCAAGAACCTGGTATCCGTGCAATCTGCTGGGAATATTTTGCCAAACAAGGAACAATTGTGAACTTGTGTCATTATTTCAATGCACCAAGAAATTGATGTGTTCGTTTCTCAAAACGTCTTCTGGCCAAGAATTCAAGAAGTTATCCAAACTTCAACAAAGTTGGCATCGGTACATAAGAGAATTAGGC
>CM042165.1:2584368-2589368 GCA_023376005.1 Doryteuthis pealeii
CAAAAATTATCGGCAAAAAGCCATTCTAAACAAACCGTGTTTACAATATATATATATATATATATTTGGGTGTAAAATATGGAAATAAATTTGACAATATGTAGGAAATAGAAAAAACCTAAGTATTCAATGGAAGATAAATCTATTCTTGATGGTGAAGTTGATGTTAAAACGTTTTGGTTTTTATTAAACCTTCATCAGGACAATGAAATAGGAAGAAAAAAATTGTTGTCTGAACAGTGATGGATGTTTGTATTTAAAATAACAGGAGTTGGGAAATGTAGATAGAGAAAAGGTTCATAAGTGGATTTTGGTTAGCGTTCGTTTTGAAAGTCAAGACATGATTGGCGCACGTGAAGACGAAAATCAAGACAGGATTTCCTTTTTTCTACATACACACACATGACTATCAGCTTACACTTACTACATTGACGTTCTCCTATGAATAGTGTCAATGAAGGGGTACTCTCCACACCCCAGAGTTCCAGAATTGGAACTTCATCATTAGATGCAGTTTAACGTCAGATCAAGGACACTAAGATTCTCAGCCACTGCCTTCTATCACAGATATGATAAAATTGATTAGGGGTTGTTATAACGGCAATAGGGACGGTTCAATCATATTGGTGCTAGGGCTTGACGTGGAGTGTTGCGTGTCATGGATTACTTAGCCATCAGTATTCCGCCCTTAAACATCATGGGTCGCCAGCCACGACCACAAGGTGGTCCCATTGGGGAGATTTTACCCCTTTGTAGAGGTACAGTCGGTGTTTTTTATAGCCCACCGATAGGTAAACCAACAAAAACAGTAAAAAAGTCTTTAGGATCCAAAAAGTGATTCACTCAGCTTTATTTTCCAATACAATACAATATATATATATATATACATATATGAGGAAAAAATGAGTAAAGAAAAGAAATGTAGATGGATAAAAATGAATTTTATCGATATCACTTTTAATCGATATCACTTACACGTGTTTCGGTCTGTTTATCAAAATGTATACGGATTTACGTTATTATTATTATTAAAATAATCAGATGGAGTTGAAACAACTGATTATTTTAATAATAACATAAATCCGTATACATTTTGATAAACAGACCGAAACACATGTGTAAGTGATATCGATAAAATTCATTTTTATCCATCTACATTTCTTTACTCATTTTTTCCTCATATTGTCGGATTCATTTCCCATTCTCACATATATATATATATATATACTATTGGCTTACACTTACCAAATGATATAGACATTATGGAATATACATATTATGCTCTATCACTGATATTGAGCATATTTTATTTATAAATATAGCAAACATATATACATATATATATTGCAGCGTCGGCCAATAAACTCACCACTTAACCCATTTAAACCTGTGTTTTTTCAATTTTCTTGATATATTACATACCGTCGGATTTATTTCCTCTCTTCACACACATATATATATTATACACATACACAATTTCTGAAACCTATATATTGACATACTAGAGTCAGCTAACCAACAAAAACCTACATCAATCAGTTATGTGCAGATTCCGGATGCCATGTGGAGGACTTGCCAAGAGTGATGACTGATAGGGACAGTTGGTGTCAAAGAGTCATGGAAATCCGTGTTGACAGTGCGACATGATGAAGATGATGATGACACAAATGTGGCCGGGGACAACCTTTTGGACACCAATCTCAGAGAAACTCCACATATGAATACACGTTGGTTGGTTGGACTTATGGCATGTCAACCCTTGTTGGGTTATTTTATGCTGAAGACATTTTGTTTTATTCATTCTTGTTGGGAATCCAATTTTGATTTTTAAACACATTTTTTAAAACTCCTTTTTTCTATTTAAGCCATAGATGGGACCCTAACAGGTACTACCACTCTGGGTCAGAGTGGACCAGGGAGCAATGGTGATAAAGGGGCACTCCATACTCCCTAGAGCTCTAGAAATGGAACTTCCCCCCTTAGATGCTGTTTAACATCATAACTAGATCAAGAATACATATACAGAGTTGGTTTGGTTTGGTTCTGGTTTGTTTTGTTTTACGGCATATCAACCTCAGTGGGTCATTTAATGCCGATAAAGTTTTGAAATAAATCAATTCTTAATGGATAATACAATTTTTTTATAAATACATTTTTCTATTTAACCCATAGATGGGACCCTAACAGGTACTACCACTCCGGGTCAGAGTGGACCAAGGAGCAATGGTGATGAAGGGGTGCTCCACATTCCCAAAACCTCCAAAACTGGAACCTCACCATCAGATAAAGTTTATCGTCATTCCCAGGACATGTAGACCCGCAGCCACATATAGGTGCTAGGGCTTGACGTGACCAGCCGATTGATCGGAGGGGGCCTCTCCGACCGCCCGTCTAGCCCAAGATAGGGCCAAAGTGGAGTATTGCATGTCATGAACTGCTCATCCACCTGGTCTCTATCCTTAAGCATCACGGGTCGCCACCCACAGCCAACAGGTGGCCCCATTGGGGGAGACTTACCCCTCTGCAGAGGTGCAGTCGGTTCATTCTAACGCCCCAGCCGGCAGGGCGATATACAGAGTTGGTTTAACCTACAACGTGACAATGTCATCATACACTCACAGAAAATAGTTTTAAACAAAGAAAAAAAAATTAAAGTTTAAAAAAAAAAAATGTAATCTGTGAACGTTCAAACACCATCTTAAGAGATAAAGAAATTCTGCTAAAAGTTCAGGAATTAATTAACAGAAACCTCATTGGTAATCTGTTGTAGGCTCCCTGGGCTCAAAATATCAAGCATGCCATTTTAAAGGGTTAATACAAAAAAATCTTCTTTTTTTTAAAGTTACAAACAAAATGTTTTCTATTCTGTTTGACATTTTTGTATTTTGAAAATCGTTCTCCACTTCTTGGAACGCACAATTCTTTTTTTGGGGGGAGGAGGGAGGGGGGGGGAAGATAGGCAGGAATGGTGTATATTCAATTTCTCATTGTGAGGTTGAAATTGGAAAAGTTGCCGGAAGATCTGATATAAAGTCTTTTCATTATTCCACACATTCAGATAAGGATCTTTATTATTATTATTTTATTTTTTTGTTGAAAAATCCCATTTCAGTTGATGGATACATTGGAACTTTCTCAGGAATATTTTGAGGTTTTTAATCATATTTCATTTTATATATTTTTGGCCCTCCCCAGATGCATGTAATGGTCTATAGGAGTCACTATGCATTATCGAGACTAGTATCCTCATCTTTGTTGTTTTTATCACATTTCATTTGATACATTATATGGCCCTCCCCAGATGTATGTAATGGTCTATCGGAGTCACTATGCATTATCAAGACTAGTATCCTCATCTTTGTTGTTTTTATCACATTTCAGATTAGATATATTAATTGTTCTTTACCAGTTATTAAAGCCTTTAATGTGATTGAAAGGTGTAAAAAAAATTTTAAAAACATTATGAATTTGTCGGGATCTTTTTTTTTTTTTTTTTAGATGAGGCTAATAATCTGTATTATTTTAATTTTTTGTCCTCATCATTATTGTTATATATACAACATTTGGGCCAATGTGCTCTCTGGCCTTCTTCAGGTGTCTCTTGTCAAATATTTATGTTGAATAAAAACAGTCTATCCCAATGGATTGAATAAAGGGTTCTATTTGAAGTTCGGCAAAAGCTCCGGATAACAAACGACATGAATGCTCCCAAATTTGACAAGAAATACATGAAGGTCAGAGGTTCATCAGGGGGGGGGGGGGCAATAATAAAGATGAGAACAATAGTTGAAAAAAAATCAAAATAATACAAACATTATTTACTTTTTGTTTTTCAACTCCTCAATGAAAAAAAACCTATTTTTTGACACACCTTGTATATATATGTATATATATATAAGAGAAAAATATGATAATAAATCGCACAATATGTAGAAAATAGAAAAAATCCAAAGTATTAAAATAAAAAGATGAATTTATTCTTGATAATGAAGTTGACATTGAAATGTTTCAATTTTTATCAAACATTCATCAGGTTTGGTTTGGTTTTACGGCATATCAACTTCAGTGGGTCATTTAATGCCAATAAAGTTTTGAAATAAATCAATTCTTAATGGATAATACAATTTTGTTTATCGACTCATGTTTTTCTATTTAACCCATAGATGGGACTCTAACAGGTACTACCACTCCAGTTCAGAGTAGACCAGGGAGCAATGGTGATGAAGGGGTGCTCCACATTCCCCAAACCTCCAAAACTGGAACCTCAGCTTCAGATAGAGTTTAACGTCATTCCCAGGACATGTAGACCCGCAACCACCGCCTTCTAGCACCCATATGATAAAAAGGGGTTAGGGGCTTGCCATAAGGGCAATAGGGTTGGGAAAATCATATAGGTACTAGGGCTTGACGTGACCAGCCGATTGATCGGAGGAGGCCTCTCCGACCACCCGTCTAGCCCAAGATAGGGCTAAAGTGGAGTTTTGCAAGTCATGGACTGCTCATCCACCTGGGCTCTATCCTTGGGCATCATGGGTTACCACCCACAGCCAACAGGTGGTCCCATTGGGGGAGTCTTACCCTCTGCAGAGGTGCAGTCATTGCATTCTAACGCCCCAGCTGACAGGGTGGATAGATTTTGAACAAGCAAATATTTATGCACTGCTTTTTGGAAATTCTTTCTACGAGGCGACAATGTGTTGAATGCAATACGTAAGTAAAAAGAAACAATTTGTGTTTTTTAAACATTAGCCATTATTATGCAATCACCTGTTTGCAGTAGGAAAATATATTTACCTATTTAAAAAGAGAAAATAAAATAAAGACATAAAAGAAGTAATTGCTGTCCTTGCAGACAATAAATTTCAGTTTTGGACAGAAACAAATCAACAGTAATTGTTGCTAAAACATTCAAGATTGATGAAAAGAAAGTTTTATTGGCTTGTAATATTTTCTGACAATAAACTCAACTTGCAAGTGAATTACCCTAACTTTCCATTTGT
>CM042165.1:2596868-2619368 GCA_023376005.1 Doryteuthis pealeii
TGTCTATATTCTATGGTATAATTTTATTTCCCTCAAAAAGGAGAAAATATCCCCAATGTTTACATTTTCAAACAGATCTTTCATATTGTTTGCTTTAAAATAATGTTTTCTGATGTGAGCAAAAAATCTGCATTCCATCAATAAGTGTTTGACTGTTAGGGGTGTTTGACATGTTTCACATTGTGGTTGTTGTTCTTGTTTGAGTATATAAGAGTGTGTTAGTTTTGTATGACCAATGCATAATCGGGACATAATGACTTGTTCCTTTCTAGACTTCCTTAAAGTTGGTCTGCAGCCTCCCAAAGTCGGTCTGATTAGGAAGAGTTTATTGTGGATACAGTTATTCCTGTGTTGCTGCCATTTTGTATGAAGGAATCTATTAATTTTAGGTTTCAAGTCAGTATATGGTATCTGGAACTTGTCAGGGATTAAATCTAGAGCCGATTTAGCTGCAGTGTCAGCTCTTTCATTCCCCCTCACTCCTATATGACTTGGTATCCAGCATGTAATAATCTCCTTAGAGTTAGACATTGAGTCTAATCTATTCAGGAGCTTAATGATGAGAGGGTCTTCCAGTTTTTTAAATTTCTTAATGATAGTAGGATTGAGAGCAAGTCTGAAAAGATGATATCTGGGTACAAATGTTAAGCTGTGTTAAGTATTCTATGTTATTATCACCTTTGGCCAGGATTGAACCTGCCAACTAGAGATGATTGTCACTTAAAACTGTATTAACTCAACACCTATATCTCTGCTGGCATTAAATGACCCACCAAGGTTGATATGCCGTAAAACCAAACAAACAACACTTCTATCTATTGCGCTGTGTCCAACAGAATAAGGCTCCCAAGACTGAAAAGAAATACCTGAAGAAGGCAGGACGGAACATCAGCCGAAACGTTGTCTAGATAACAAAGACGAGGACAATGTATTTAACTGGAAATATGATGCAAAAATTCAGAGAAGGAGATTATGTTGAAAAAAAAAATATATATATATATCAATATTCATTATGTCTGACAATGCTTCTTGTTCAGTCATTAGTTTATAGACACAGAGAGAGATTCACCTGGGTCATTATTTTCCCTGTTGACAGTTCAATACAAAGTGGTTGACGCACGATACAAGTGCAGTAATCAGTTTTCATATTGGAAATTACTGTCTGCAGTAAATTGAATTCAGAGTTCACGAAGGCATCATTGAAGAACTCTTAGAAATTCACAATAAGAATATCCAGGAGTCAAAGACATTTTGGAAGCGGAAGAGAGTATACATATTTTCAGTTTGGATTCTTAGTCAATTGAAACTTTAAAATCTGTCAAGTTAATAATAATAATAATGAAATACTTAGACCTTGCCAGAGAACTGAGAAAACTGTGGAACATGAAGGCGAAGGCTGTACCAATTGTAATTGGAGCCCTAGGAACGACCCCAAAAGCTCTGGAAAAGAATTTGGATGAACTGGAAATCAGAAGAAGAATCAAGACCATCCAAATTACAGCACTGTTAGGATTGGCTAGAATACTCAGAAGAGTCCTGGAGACCTGAGGAGACTTGCTGTCACTCAGCCTCCAGTGAACCACCAGCTACTGCAGGTGGGAAAAACTCATAATAATAATAATAATAATTAGCAGGACCTGTGGATATATCACAGTATAATGAATTAATTATTACAACATTTGATAGGTTTACTTAAGAGCTATTGCTAAATACTTCAATATGTAAAAAGTATAATAATGATTTAACTCTTTTCTTTTTCTTTCCTTTTCATCTTTTCATTATGTTCAATTGAAACATATGAGCAAGAGCACACGCACACACGTGAGCAAGAGCACGCACACACCACAATATATATATATATATATATATATATATAGATAAATCTAATGAGTCAGACGAACCTACTAAAGTTTCGCTTAATGCTCTTCAGGGCTCTACTTAGGTATTGAGCACTTTTTACTTATTAGCTTTAGTCTCCTGGTGGTTTTGTATGATATATATATCTTATATATATATATATATATATATATATATATATATATATATATATATATATATTGTACAAGGTTTGTTTAGAATGGCTTTTTGCCGATAATTTTTTGGAGAATAAGTGCTTAATTGGAGTCGTACCTAATTTTGAAAATTAATTAATTAATAATGAATTAGGCGGGAATACCTATTAAATGTATGGCTAAAAAATCGAGAAAAATCAATCTCTGTATGTACATTTCGGCCTATTAGGCCTCATCAGCAGAGCTATAGATCGGAAGACGCCCTGTGCGTGATTTGAAACAAGACTGCCAAGCTGACAGGCCGATCCCACCCCAACACCAAACGAACTTCTTAGATTTTATGATTTGTTTAGAGTAGGTTAACATTCCTCTTCTAGTGACTTTTATTACACGACGATGTGATAAGTTGTAAACAAGGTTTGTTTAGAATGGCTTTTTGCTGATAATTTTTTGGAGAATAAGTGCTTAATTGGAGTCGTACCTAATTTTGAAAATTAATGTAATTAATTAAATGAATTAGGCGGGAAATTCTATTAAATGTATGGCTAAACAAATCGAGAAAAATCAATTTTCTCTGGTATGTACAATTTCGGCCTATTAGGCTCATCAAGCAGAGCTATAGCTCGGAAGATGCCCTGTGGCGTGATTTGAAACCGGACTGCCAAGCTGAAGGCGGATCCCCTAACCCCACACCAACACGAACTTCTTAGATTTAATGATTTGTTTTAGAGTACAAAATATTGTACTAAATAGATTATTTTTGTTGGTAAGAATATCTTGGTCTTTTCTTTTTTCCAAAAATTTTTTTCTCCCCGGTTGATGTTTGTAGTATATTTTTAGCAATCAAAACTATTTTGGCGGGTTTTTTCCAACCGGCAAGGATTACCAACTAAGTTTGGTATACTATTATACATATATTTATGGTAGAATGTAAAAAGGTTATCTGACAGTATGTGGAGAAAGGTAGACAAACATGGGATGTTATGGAAACTGGTGTTTAAATTGTCGACGGATGCAACGTTTCGGTCTCTTATTAGACCATCTTCAGGACTTGGATATAGTTCTTGCTCCAATGATGGACATTCTCCAAATGCTGAAATGGAAGGTCATAGTAGGGGAAGGGTGGTTGGGGATCTCTCTAGATGGGGAAGGTCAGATTGGGTGAATGGTGGTACCATACAGGTGTCAGATTGTGGGGATTGGTTAACTAAATATGTTGTATTTGTATGTGTGTTTAATTGTTTTTTTGTTATATGTGTTGGGGACTGGATTTGTTCGTTAAGTTATATGTGTGTGGTTGGTATGTTAGTGTGATTTTTTTTTATTGATTTTTTTTTTTTTTGTAAAGGGTAAGATTTGTTAAAATTGTAAGTGAGCAAATGTATAATGTTATATATATTATTATTATTATTATTGTTAATTATAGTGGCGGTATTGTTGGTTGTTGTTTATGTATCATATATATTAATGATATACATATATATTATAAATCTATATACTGTCAGATAAAGTTCCATTTCATTTCACTTACTTGTCTCGGAAAAATATACATAAGGATGTTTACTCCTCTGAAGATATTTATCCATAACACCACGGATTTACAACCTCTTATTGGTTACTTAATTTAAATAGTTGGAGTGTATTATGAACAATTTTGATATTTGATATACACTTTTTATATAATTATACAGCTTTTTTAATAATTTTACATCAGGCTACTTTTGAGTTCTTAATTAATAACATAATGCTTCTGATTTTTTTTTAAATAATTAAAAAAGTGTATAATTATTAAAAAGTGTTATATCAAAATAATCAAATGTTCATAATACTACTCCAACTAATTAAATAAGTAACCAATAGTGTTGGTAAATCCGTGTGTTTATGCGGATAAATATCTTCAGAGGAGTAAACATCCTTATGTATTTTTTTCGTTAAGACAGTAAGTGAAATGAAATGATAATCTGACAGTATATATATTATAAAAATATAATGTATAGTCAGTAATAGATATATACATAACAACACAACAACAAAGCACTAAACCTTCATTTGGCCCACTATTAATAACATAATAATAATAAATATAACATTATACATATGCTCACTTACAAATTTAAAAATCTTACCTCTACAAAAAAAAAAAAAATCCATAAAAAAATCACCACTAACTACCA
This sequence comes from Doryteuthis pealeii, assembly GCA_023376005.1. NCBI lineage: Eukaryota > Metazoa > Mollusca > Cephalopoda > Myopsida > Loliginidae > Doryteuthis > Doryteuthis pealeii. Next base: position 2,601,055 of record CM042165.1, read on the forward strand.
ACCACAACACATATAATAACGACAAATCCAGTTCCCCAACACATATAACAAAAAAACAATTAAAACACGACATAAACATACACATATTTAGTTAACCAATCCCACATGCTGACACCTGGTAACCACCAGTCCAAATCTGAACACTTCCCCCAATCTAGAGAGATCCCCACCACTCTCCCCTACTGATTGACCTCTCATTTTTAGGCAATTTGAGATGTCCATCATTGGACAAGAACTATATCCAAGTCCTGAAGGATGGTCTAATAAGCAACCGAAACGTGCATCGTCGACAATTAAACAGCAGTTTCATAACAATCCATGTTTGTCTACACTTCCCACATGACTGTCAGAACTTTTTTACATTTCTTACCATAAATATATGTATAGTTAGTTATACCAAACTGTTTGGTAATCCTTGGCGTAGACAAAAAACCCGCCAAAATAGTTTGATTGTAAAAATATACTACAAACATCAACCGGGGAGAAAAAAATTTGGAAAAAAGAAAAGACCAAGATATTCGTACCTACAAAAATAATCTATTAGTACAAATATTGTCACTCTAATAAACAAATCATAAAATCAAGAAGTTCGTTTGGTGTGGGGTTATGGAATCGGCCTGTCAGCTTGGCTAGTCCGGTTTCAAATCCAGGCACAGGGCGATCTTCCGATCTATAGCTCTGCTGAATGAGGCCTAATAGCGAAATGTTACATACAGAGATTGATTTTCTCGATTTGTTTAGCCATACATTTTAATAGATATTCCGGGCCTAATTCATTATAATTAATTAATTTACAAAATTAGGTACGACTGCCAATTAAGCACTTATTCTCCAAAAAATTATCACCCAAAAGCCATTCTAACAAACCTTGTTTACAACTTATCACATCGTCGTGTAAAAAGTCACTAGAAGAGGAATGTTAACCTACTCTAAACAAATCATAAATACTAAAGAAGGTTCGTTTGGTGTTGGGGTTATGGGATCGGCCTGTCAGCGTGGCAGTCTTGTTTCAATCACGCACAGGGCGGTCTCCGATCTATAGCTCTGCTGATGAGGCCTTAGGCCGAAATGTACATACAAGATTGATTTTTCTCGATTTGTTTAGCCATACATTAATAGGTTTCCCGCCTAATTCATTATTAATTAATTAATTTTCAAAATTAGGTACGATCCAATTAAGCCTTATTCTCCAAAAAATTATCGGCAAAAAGCCATTCTAAACAAACCTTGTTTACAAATATATATATTATAATATATTATATATATATATATAATATATATATATAAGATATATATATATCATACAAAACCACCAGGAGACTAAAGCTAATAAGTAAAAAGTGCTCAATACCTAAGTAGAGCCCTGAAGAGCATTAAGCGAAACTTTTAGTAGGTTCGTCCTGCTCATTAGATTATCTTTATATATATATATATATAATATATAATATATGTGTGTGTGCGTGCTCTTGCTCACGTGTGTGCGTGTGCTCTTGCTATATGTTTTCAATTGAACATAAGAAAAGATGAAAGGAAAGAAAAAGAAAAGAGTTAAATCATTATTATACTTTTACATATTGCAAGCTATTTAGAATAGCTCTTAAGTAAACCTACTCAAATGTTGTAATAATTAATTCATTATACTGTGATATATCCACAGGTCCTGCTAATTATTATATTATTATTATGAGTTTTTCCCACCTGCAGTAGCTGGTGGTTCACTGGAGCTGAGTGACAGCAAGTCTCCTCAGGTCTCCAGGACTCTTCTGAGTATTCTAGCCAATCCTAACAGTGCTGTAATTTGGATGGTCTTGATTCTTCTTCTGATTTCCAGTTCATCCAAATTCTTTTCCAGAGCTTTTGGGTCGTTCCTAGGGCTCCAATTACAATTGGTACAGCCTTCGCCTTCATGTTCCACAGTTTCTCAGTTCTCTGGCAGGTCTAAGTATTTCATTAATTATTATTATACTTGACAGATTTAAAGTTTCAATTGACTAAGAATCCAAACTGAAAATATGTATACTCTCTTCCGCTTCCAAAATGTTTGACTCCTGGATATTCTTATTGTGAATTTCTAAGAGTTCTTAATGATGCCCTTCGTGAACTCTGAATTCAATTACTGCAGACAGTAATTTCCAATATGAAAACTGATACTGCACTGTATCGTGCGTCAACCACTTTGTATTGAACTGTCACCAGGGAAAATAATGACCCAGGTGAATCTCTTCCTGTGGTCTATAAACTAATGACTGACAAGAAGCATTGTCAACAAATGAATATTGATATATAATATATATTTTTTTTTTCAACATAATCTCCTTCTCTGAATTTTTGCATCATATTTCCAGTTAAATACATTGTCCTCGTCTTTGTTTACTAGACAACGTTCGGCTGATGTTCCGTCCTGCCTTCTTCAGGTTATTTCTTTTCAGTTTGGGAGCCTTATCTGTGGACACAGCGCAATAGATAGAAGTGTTGTTGTTTGGTTTTACGGCATATCACATTGTGGGTCATTTAATGCCAGCAGAGATATAGGTGTTGAGTTAATACAGTTTTAAGTGACAATCATCTCTAGTTGCAGGTTCAATCCTGGCCAAAGGTGATAAAACATAGAATACTTAACACAGCTTAACATTTGTACCCAGATATCATTCTTTCACGACTTGCTCTCAATCCTACTATCATTAAGAAATTTAAAAACTGGAAGAACCCTCTCATCATTAAGCTCCTGAATAGATTAGACTCAATGTCTAATCTAAGGAGATTATTAACATGCTGATACCAAGTCATATAGGAGTGAGGGGAATGAAAGAGCTGACACTGCAGCTAAATCGGCTCTAGATATTAATCCTGACAAGTTCCAGATACATATACTGACTTGAAACCGTAAATAATAGATTCCTTCATACAAATGGCAGCAACACAGGAATAACTGTATCCACAATAAACTCTTCCTAATCAGACGCTTTGGGAGGCTGCAGACCAACTTAAGGAAGTCTAGAAAGGAACAAGTCATTATGTCCGCTTATGCATTGGTCATACAAAAATAACACACTCTATATACTCAAACAAGACAACAACCACAATGTGAAAACATGTCAAACACCCCTAACAGTCAAACACTTATTGATGGAATGCAGATTTTTTGCTCACATCAGCAAAACATTATTTTAAAGCAAAACATATGAAAGATCTGTTTGAAAATGTAAACATTGGGGATATTTCTCCTCTTTGAGGGAAAATAAAATTATACATAGAAATAGAACATGGAACAAAATCAATGCATAAATAATAATTCCCAATATGCTAGCCGTTGTTGAGCCAATTATGGAAGTATATATATGAACACAATGTAAAACCCCCAACCGCTATGGCAGATATAACCCTGGAGGGTTGATATGCCCGTAAATAATAAACCAAACCAAACCAGATATGGTTAATGGAATGAGAACAGTCCTACCCCTGTGGATGAAAAGAGGGTTCAGTTTGAAGTTACATTAAAGGCTCCCAAGTCTAACAAGAAACTCTGAAAGGCTGAAGGGCACCGCAAAACGTTGTGTAGAAGGCTGAAGGGCTAACCGCCAAAACGTTGTGTAGAAGGCTGAAGACACCCGCAAATCGTTGTGTAGAAGGCTGAAGGCACCGGCCAAAACGTTGTGTAGAGGCTGAGGCACCGGGCAAACGTTGATGTAGAAGGCTGAAGGCACCGGCCAAAACGTTGGTAGAAGGCTGAAGGGCACCGGCCAAAACGTTGTGTAGAAGGCTGAAGGGCACCGGCATGGAATATAAAAACAAAACGTTGTAGTAGAAGGCTGAAGACACCGGCCAAACGTTGTGTAGAAGGCTGAAGGACACGCCAAACGTTGTGTAGAAGGCTGAAGGGCACCGGCCAAACGTTGTGTAGAAGGCTGAAGGGCACCGGCCAAAACGTTGTGTAGAAGGAATGAGGCTGCACCGGCCAAAACGTTGTGTAGAAGGCTGAAGGACACCGGGCACAACGTTGTTTAGATAACAATAAAGATGAGGACAATAGTCCGATAATCCAAGTAATACGAATAATCTCCTTCCATTTCAAATTCAGTAAAGAATATTTATTTCTTAGATTCAATACTTTGTTGGATTTTGTTTTATGCATATCAACCCTTTTTGGTCATTTAATGTGAATCAAATCATTTTTGATAAACAAAGACTGCTTAAAGTAGTCACCCAATTAAATATTGAACTGGTCATCATTGCTTAACTTGAGTAATCTAGTGAGAACGGTGCCTTGACACATAATCTCAAGTATCCAGGTCATCATGTCTAATTTCCTATAAGATAGCATTCACCACCAGCACCTCTATGACTGACATATCATCTAGAAAATGCAGAGTTCACAGAGTTCATTTTGCGAGTTCGAAATTAGAGGTCCCGAGTCGCAGAAGAATACCTGAAGAAGGCGAGGGCATATCGGCCGAAACGTTGTATAAATAACTACAAGGGTCTGTCACAAACGCATGCACCGCACATATGTAACAGTACCATCCCCAAAAATAGTCGTCCTGTATGAATAACTGTTATCTGATAAGAGGTTTCGACTTGTAGTGCTCTACACCATTTGTCATTATCCCCAGGTCCACTCGAAATGGTGATAACTGTGCATAATTATGGGCTGGTACGTTACAACTTTTTCATGTCATTTAATGCCGAATCTAAGTCATTTTGATAAAGCAAAGCCCTCAGGCTGCTTAAAGTACCTCTGTTGCTTTACGTATTCACCCAATGAATTATTAAACGGCTCATTCATCGCTGCTTAACTTTGGTGATTGTTGGAACTAAATTATTGGTACTAGATAAGAAAGTGTCATATCATATTACATGCAAGTAAATTCTTATTTTTAAGTCGATTTGATCGAGTTTAAATATTATTAAACAATTAGCTCCTGCAAATTCGAAAAGTCAATACGTATTATACACTTGAGACGTGGAGTCAAAGTTTTGCAATATTTTAGTAACATTGAGGCAAATTTATTGGCTCTAATTCTTTTGATGAAGTTTTGAAAGTGACTAATAATCAACATGGACTGAAAGATTTGACTGCCTGATACCTGATTTTGTCTCGCTTCTTGAGTATCACTCAGAATCCACAGTTTAGGCCTACTGCCTTGCCTTAATTTTCAAAGGTTCTTGCGCCCGACCAAAATTCCTTGCTTACTATGTAATTAATAAGGTGGCAAAGAGAAAAAATCCAACAACGTTATAATAATTTGGTTCCATTCAAGCGGTTCCGATATGGGGGGTCGATTTATTAAACTTATACGAGGAATGAGCATCCCTGAAACAAAAAATTAAGAACTTTTAAGAATTTTTTTACAGTCTGATAGATTGGTGTGTAATCGATAATAATCCCACGAAGGAAAAAAAATAGATGGGGGGGGGGCAGATAATAGGTCCACCAAAACGTTTTTAAACAATGTTTTTAAAATACTATCTTAAGTTAGCAAAAAAGATATGCCAAGTACGATAGAATTTAAATTTTTGATTCTCAGCTCTTTTAACTCAACAATGCAATAAACACTAGGAATTGAATGTGTCAATGTACAAATTGTGAAAAACTTAAAAATTGTTTCAAAACAAGTTTATGGTTACTTTTTCATTTGAAATAAAATGGCGAATCTTTCAACTACTAATAGTGAACACAATTTAAATTCTGAGCTCCTGTTATTATTAGAGTTTTTAAGGGTAAAAGTAAAATAAAATTAAAATTTGAACAAATACTTATTCATATAGTGGAAAGATGTTTTGGATTTCACCAAAACACAAGGCTATCTGTCGGTTTCTGATTGGTTAACAGTGTTGTGTGAGAAGAGTGGGAGAGAGGTTCTGAAAGATGAGAGGAGTCTGTGTAAAGGACAGACAAAAGATGCGTGCGTTCCCAAGGTATTTGACTTGGGTATAATAAATCAGCTCATAATTTAAAAAAAACAAAAACACCTTGTGTATTATTAAATATGAATGGCACAAGACAAGATCTGGAGGGAGGTTAGTTTGGATACATACCTTCCCAAGGGTATTAAGCGCTAGTGAAATACAACAGCTAGCTGGGAATATTTGAACTCTGGTGAACGAATCCATATTCCTATGACTCTAAATATTATATCCAAAATATGCAAATTACCTATTCATACAATGAAAATTTCAATCCATTAACTGCTGTCATAAGCTACCACTATTGACCAAATGTATCCAAGGTAAAAATAAGCTGTTCAAGATAATAGATTTTTTTTTTCATAATCTGTTCTCTTTTAAATATAAAGTTGTGTTTTTTCTTTTTGAAATTGGTATTTTTTTTTTTTTTTTTTTTTAAATTTATCATTTTAAATCAATAATCTATGTGCAGTTTTTCTGATAAAGTTTTTCACTGTTTATAGTTTGTGTGCATACACACTATAATACACACACAATGTATACTATTTTGTTGTGTGCATGTGTGTTTATATTAATATATATATATATATATAATATATAAATGTGTGTTGTATGTGATATAAACTGTGTTCTGTATAATGTGTGTATGTATATATGTGGTATATATTATATATGTGTGATGTATATATGTGTTATATGTGTGGTGTATGGTAATATGTGTGTTATGTTGTGTGTAGTATATATGGTGTGTATATGTGTTGTGTATGTATAGTTGTGTGTATGTAGTGTGTATATGTTGTATGTATGTGTTGTATAAGTATATGCTGTGTATGTATGTATATGTGTGTAATGTGTTATGATATATATGTATCATGTGTGTGTGTATGTATGATTGTGTGTGTATGTATGTATATGTGTGTATATATATATTTGTTGTATATATATTAGTTATGTATTCTATTATATGTATGTGTGTGTGTGTATAGTATATATGTAGTATGTATAGTATGTATGTATATATGTATGTATATAGTATGTAGTATGTAATCATATATATATATATGTTATGATTAAGTATATATGATATGTATATGATATAATATAATGTATATTTATGTTTAATATAATAGATGTATGTATATATATATATGTATGGTATTTAATATATATATGTATAATTAATATGTATGTATATATATATATATATAGTACTGTATCTATAATGATAGTATGTATGTATATATTATGATTATTATATGATTATATAGTATTAAGTAAATAATATGTATGTTCAGTAAATATATATGTAGTATTTATATATATGTTGTATGTATATATATATTATTCTAATATGTATGTATGTTACATATACGTATGTATGATATTATAATATATATCGTATTATGTATTATTATATATGATTGTATACTATATGTATGTATGTATTATATTATCGTAGTTGTATAATATGTAAGATGTATATATTATGTATTATATTGTTATGTATATGTATGTATGTATGTATATTAATATGTATGTATGATGTATATTATATATATATATGTATGTGTGTGTGTATATAGTATGTATGTATATATATATATATGTATTGTGTGTGTATATCAGTGTATGTATGTATATATATATTATTATTGTAGTGTGTGTGTATATATGTATTATGATACTATATATATAATGTGAATGTGGTGTGTATATGTATGTATGTATTATATATATATATATGTATGTTGTGTGTTATATATGTATGTTAGTATATATATATATGTATGTGGTGGTGTATATATGTAGTATGTATATATATATATATATGTTATGTTGGTGTATATATGTATGTATGTATATATATATAATATATGCTTTATGTGGTGTGTGTATATATGTATGTAGTATATATATATATATGTATGTGTGTGTGTATATATGTTGTATGTAATTATATAATATGTAGTGTGTGTGTATTATGTATGTATTATATAATATTCTGTGTGTGGTATATATGTGTATGTAATATTATATATATATGTAATGGTGTGTGTATATATGTATGTATATATATATATAATAGCTATGTGTGTGTGTATATATGTATGTGTGTTGTGTATATAATGTAGTTGTATATAATACTATCATATGTATGGTGTGTGTATATTTGTATGTTATAATATAAGTATGGTGATATTTGGTATATCTTATATATATATGTATGTGTGTGTGTTAATTGTAATGTATAATATATATATAAATGTATGTGTGTGTGTATATATGTATGTGTATATTATTAGTATATATTATGTGTGTGTGGTATATATGTATGTATGTAATAATATATTATAGTATGGTGTGTGTAATATGTGGTATGTATATATATATGTATATTATGTGGTTATATATTATTTAGATATATATGATGTGTGTGTGATATATGTATGTGTGTATATATATATATATGTAGTGTTGTGTATAGTATGTAAGTGTATGAGTATATATATAATATATGTATGTTGTGTGTGTATATATGTATGTATGTATAATTAATATGATATTATGTATGTGTGTGTGTATATAGGTATGTATGTATATATATATAATATTAATAGTATGTGTGTGTGTATTATGTAGTGTATGTATATATATATATAATGTTGTGTGTTGTGTATATATGTATGTATTATATATAATATAATATAATATATGTATGTGTGTGTGTATATAGTAATTGTAATTATATATATATATATAGGTATGTATGGTGTGTTGTTATATAGTATGTGTGTGTATAATGATGTATATATGTATGTATGGTGTGTGTGGTATATGTATATATAGGTAGTATAGTTATGTATATGTATGTGTGTGTGTGAAGTGTATATATGTATGTATATATGTTATGTAATGTGTGGTGTGTATATATAATATTAGTATGTGTGTGTATTATATATATATGATATGTATGTGTGGTGTGTATTTATGTCTGTGTGATCTTCTTGGAGTGGAGGAGGGGTTTGATAATCAGCTGTTTTCGTTAGATAACCCAATTGCTGTGGCATGTATGGGTTCAGGGTGGTGTGGGGGTGGGGGTTTGGATAAATCCTGAAACTTTTGCAGCCGGTGTCAATGTGTGAAGGGTGTTGTTGAACAGCAACAGAAATCAAATCGGATCAAAATCTGCTTCCCTCTTTGCCTGGGGAGATGCTGCTTGGTTTCAGTGTGTACCACGAGAGTCGAGAAAATTAATCCGGTTTCTCTGCCTAGCCAATGTATGAAGTTTTAACAAAAATATTTGTTAGGCAAAATAATCTAGAATGTACACACAAATAAGTGCATATGTGTGGGGTTTTTGGGGGTTTTTTTGCATGCGGCTGTCAACAGGTACACTCCATTTTTAAGTATCTGTGAAATATTCATAATACATTTTTCATATATTGTTCTGTATATACACATAGTCATATATATATATATATATATATATATATATATATATATATATATATAATGAGGTGTGTGGGCTATGTGGTTAGAGTTCGTGGGAAATGGACTAAAGTCGATCTCGAGTTCAGATTCCTAGATGAAGCTGTTGCAATTCACATAGCGCTTGGAAAAGGTATGATCCATATATTCTCCTTAACAAGCTATGGTTAAATAGTAGGGAGATGAGCCCTTCAGCCTTGGGTAGGTAACCAGTCAAGGAAGGGAAACTCTGATTCAAAATTCTGAGGTCGGTCGTTGATTGGGTTTGTGGCAGACCCTTCGATGCACCAATTTTTCCTATAGACTGTGCAAAAGGTGTGGATAGTCAAACAAGCCTTCACCACTATAAACAAATCACTGTGTGGGTGTTCATGTGTGTGTGTGAGACCTCTATGCGTCGAAACCGATGAGAGAGTCCCATTAACAATATATATATATATAATATCTTATATAATATAATCAATGATAGATGATATTATGGATATTTAAACTATAACTATAAGTTTCATGCTTATGCAATCTTCAGATGAGTCACAATGGTCAGATGGCGCAAAACCACAAATGGTAGTAAATCGTGTTATGCATGGTGCGATTCCAATCTGCATCAGGTAGTCTGGTGGGATTGGAAATAAAATATGATCTAAGTAAACGAAGTGCCTTGGTTATATCTAAAACTACCTGACACAGGGCTTCTGATAAAGAGAAATCCCAATGAAGACCAGACACGAAGTTCCAAGACGAAGTCCAGACGCTAGAGAGACGTTAGAAGAAGAACATAAGATGGAAAGACAACAGAAGAAGAATAGAAGTAGAGAGAAAGTAAAGATAGGGTATACAACATCTGCACAAGGATGCTGTGTGCTACTTTAACATCTTGGAAGCACCCCCCCCACAAAATTCGGCTGTATGGGCACTTGCCTCCTATTCGAAACACAAACCTTTCAAGTAAATGGAACAACACAAGGACATAACTCCACAGTATATTCTTTGTGGACACACCAGTTTAGTCTGGCCAGCAAAACTTAGATCATCAGCTCTGTGCTGATTTTGACGCTGCATATAGGGAAAGTTGTGCAGAGGTCAGTGGTTATCTGTGCTCAACTTGAACCTGATGATGATGATTATTTTTGTCATTTATAAATATTAGGTTAGTTTGAACAAGGCCAGGAAGTTATGAGGCCACAGTGAGAATAGGGTTCACTAGTAATAGTTTGCTAGCCTAGTTTTCTCGAGTTGACAGAGCATTTTGCCTCGAAAGCACACGGTTCCAGGTTCGATATCGCCCTTGCCAAAAAATTCAGCGCATGAGTAGTAAACAGCTTGGATTTTGGTTTGGTATGTGGGGAGCTGATGGTAGGTGTTGTCGTCGCACTAGACACAAAAACAATCTTCCTGATGCTGGCTGATACCAAGCAATAGAAACTCTTCACTGACCTTTAGTATCTAAACAAGCTATTTAGTAAATTAAGCAGGTGTGTTTGCAGGCGGTGGCGGGGGGGGGGGTGCTGAAGTTTATATTTAAGCGTTCTATAATAACAAATGGAAAGTTATGGTAAATTCATTGCAAGTTGAGTTTATCGTCAGAAAATATTACAAAGCCAATAATAATTTCTTTTCCATCAAATCTGATGTTTTAGCAACAATTACTGTTGATTGTTTGTCCAAAACTGAACATTTAATTGGTCTGCAAGGACAAGCAATTACTTCTTTTATGTCATTCTATTTTATATTTCTCTTTTTAAATAGGTAAATATATTTTCCTACTGCAAACAGGTGATTGCATAATAAGGGTAATGGTTTAAAAAACACAAATTGTTTCTTTTTACTTACGTATTGGCATTCAACACATTTGTCGCTCGTGAAAGGAATTTCCAAAAGCTAGTGCATAAATATTGCTTGTTCAAAATCTATCCACCTGTCAGCTGGGCGTTAGAATGCAATGACTGCACTCTGCAAGAGGGGTAAGACTCCCCCAATGGGACGCACCTGTTGCTGTGGGTGGTAACCATGATGCCCCCAGGATAGAGCCCAGGTGGATGAGCATCCATGACTTGCAAAACTCACTGTTAGCCACTATCTGGCTAGACGGGTGGTCGAGACGGCATCCTCCGATAATCCGCTGGTCAGTCAACCGCTAGTACATATATGTATTTTCCCAAACCCTTTGCCCTTATGGCAAGCCCCAAGCGCTTTTTTATCATATGGTGGCAGAAAGAGAGCGGTGTTGCGGGTCTACATGTCCTGGAATGACGTTAAAACGTCTATCTGAAGCTGAGGTTCCAGTTTTGGAGGGTTTGGGAATGTGGAGCACCCACTTCATCACCATTGCTCCTGGTCTACTCTGAACTGGAGTGGTAGTAGCCTGTTAGAGTCCCATCTATGGGTTAATAGAAAAACATGAGTCGATACACAAAATTGTAATTATCCATAAGAATTGATTATTTCAAAAACTTTATTGCATTAAATGACCCACTGAAGTTGATATGCCGTAAACCAACCAACCTGTGAATGTTTGATAAAAATTGAAAGCATTTCAATGTCAATTCATTAATCAAAATAAATTCTCTTTTTATTTTATACTTTGGATTTTTTCTATTTTCTAACATATTGTGCGATTATTATCAATAATTTTTTTATCTTATATAATATATACATATATAATAAAGGTGTGCAAAAATAGGTTTTTTTTCAATTGAGGAGGTTGAAAAACAAAAAGTAAATAAATGTTTGTATATTTTGATTTTTTTCAACTATTGTTCTCATCTTTATTATTGCCCCCCCCCCCTGATGAACCTCTGACCTTCATTATTTCTTGTCAAATTGGAGCATTCATGTCGTTTGTTATGCCGGAGCTTTGCCAAAACTTCAAATAGAAACCTTATTCAATCCATTTGGGATAGACTGTTTTATTCAACATCATATTTGACAAGAGACACTGAAGAGGCCAGAGAGACATTGCCCAAATGTTGTATATATTACAATAAGATGAGGACAAAAAATAAATAATACAGATTATTAGCCTCATCAAAAAAAAAAAAAAAAGATCCCGACAAATTCATAATGTTTTTAAAATTTTTTTACACCTTTCATCACATTAAAGGCTTTAAAACTGGTAAAGAAAATTTAATATATCTAATCTGAAAATGTATAAAAACAACAAAGAATGAGGATACTAGTCTTGATAATCATAGTGACTCCGATAGACCATTACATACTCTGGGGAGGGCTATAATGTATCTAAATGAAATGTGATAAAACACAAAGATGAGGATACTAGTTCTTCGATAATGCATAGTGACTCTATAGACCATTACATGCATCTGGGGAGGGCCAAAAATATATAAAATTAATATGATTAAAACCTCATATTCCTGAGAAGTTCCAATGTATCCCATCACTGAATGGATTTTTTTCAACAAAAAATAAAATAATAATAATAAGATCCTTATCTGAATGTGTGGAATAAGAATAAGAACTTTATATCAGATCTTCCGGCCCTTTTTCCAAATTTCAACTCACAATGAGAAATTGAATATACACCCATTACCTGCCTATCTTCCCCCCCCTCCCTCCTTCTCCCCCCCAAAAAAAGAATTGTGCGTTCCAGAAGTGGAGAACGATTTCAAAATACAAAAATGTCAAACAGAATCAGAACATTTTGTTTGTAACTTTTAAAAAAGAAGATTTTTTTTGTATTAAACCCTTTAATGGCATGCTTGATATTTTGAGCCAGGGAGCCTACAACAGATTACCGCAATGAGGTTTCTGTTAAAAATTTCCTGAAACTTTTAGCAGCATTTCTTTATCTCTTAAGATGGTGTTTGACGTTCACAGATTACATTTTTTTTTTTTTAAACTTTAATTTTTTTTTTCTTTGTTTAAACTATTTTCTGTGAGTGTATGATGACATTGTCACGTTGTAGGTTAAACCAACTCTGTATATCGCCCTGCAGGCTGGGGCGTTAGAATGAACCGACTGCACCTCCTGCAGAGGGTAAGTCTCCCCCAATGGGCACCTGTTGGCTGTGGGTGGCGACCCGTGATGCTATGGATAGAGACAGGTGGATGAGCAGTTCGATGACATGCATACTCCACTTTGCCCTATCTTGGGCTAGACGGGCGGTCGGAGAGGCCCCTCCGATCAATCGGCTGGTCACGTCAGCCCTAGCACCTATATGTGCTGCGGTCTACATGTCTGGGAATGACGATAAACTTTATCTGATGGTGAGGTTCAATATTGGAGGTTTTGGGAATGTGGCAGCTCACGCCCTGTCATCACCATTTGATCCTTGGTCCTCTGACCCGGAGTGGTAGTACCTGTTAGGTACCATCTATGGTTAAATAGAAAAATGTATTTATAAAAATTGTATTATCCTTAAAGAATTGATTTATTAAAACTTTATGGCAATTAAAATGCCACGAGGTTGATATGCCTAACAAACAAACCAGAACCAAACCAACCAGACTCTGTATATGTATTCTTGATCTAGTTATGATGTTAAACAGCATCTAGGGGAAGTTCCATTTCTAGAGCTCTAGGGAGTATGGAGTGCCCCTTTATCACATGCTCCCGTCCACTCTGACGCCAGAGTGGTAGTACCTGTTGAGGGTCGCCATCATGGCTAAATAGAAAAAGGAGTTTAAAAAATGTGTTTAAAAATCAAAATTGGGATTCCCAACAGAATGAATAAAACAAAATGTCTTCAGCTTAAATAACCCAACAAGGGTTACATGCATAAGTCCAAACCAACCAACGTGTATTCATATGTGGAGTTTCTCTGAGATTGGTGTCCAAAAAGGTTTTGTCCCCGGCACATTTGTGGTCATCATCATCTTCATCATGTCGCACTGTCAACACGGATTTCATGACTCTTGACACCAAAACTGGTCCTATCAGTCATCAACTCTTGCAAGTCCTCCACATGGCATCCGGAATCTGCACATAACTGATTTGATGTAGGTTTTTTTGTTGGTTAGGCTGACTCTAGTATGTCAATTATAGGTTTCAGAAATTGTGTATGTGTTAAATATATATGTGTGGAAGAGAGGAAATAAATCCGACGGTATGTATATATAAGAAAATGAAACCAGTTTAAATGGGTTAAGTGGTGAGTTTTATTGCCGACGCTGGCAATATAAAATATGTATAATATGTTTGCTATATTTATAATAGAATAGTGCCAATATCAGTGATAGAGCATAATATGTTATTCATAATGTCTATATCATTTGGTAAGTGTAAGCCATAGTATATATATTATACTAAATATAATTGTGAGAATGGGAAATGAAAATCGAACATATGAGGAAAAAATGAGTAAAGAAATGTAGATGGATAAATGAATTTTATCGATATCACTTAACATGTGTTTTCGGTCTGTTTATCAAATGTATACCGGATTTATGTTATTATTAAATAAATCAGTTGTTTCAAACTCCATCTGATTATTTAATATAATTATATACGTAAATCCACGTATCCATTTTGATAAACAGACGCGAAACACGTGAAGTGATATCGATTAAAAGTGATTCGATAAAATTCATTTTTATCCATCTACATTTCTTTTCTTTACTCATTTTTTCCTCATATATGTAATATATATATATATTTGTTATGTTTGGAAATAAAGCCTGAGTGAATCACTTTTTGGATCCTAAAGACTTTTTTCTGTTTTTGTTGGTTTACCTATCGGTGGGCTATAAAAAACGACTGTACTCTACAAAGGGGTAAAATCTCCGCCAATGGGACCAACCTTGGTGGTCGTGGCTGGCGACCCAATGATGTTTAAGGGCGGAATACTGATGGCTAAGTAATCCATGACACGCAACACTCCACGTCAAGCCCAACCAATATGATTGAACCGTCCCTGATTGCCGTTATACAACCCCTAATCAATTTTATCATATCTGTGATAGAAGGCGTGGCTGAGAATCTTTAGTGTCTGATCTGACGTAAACTGCATCCTAATGATGAAGTTGCCAATTCTGGACTCTGGGGGTGGGAAGTAACCCTTCATTGACACTTCATAGGAGAACGTCCAATGTAGTAAGTGGTAAGCATGATAGTCATGTGTGTGTATGTAGATAAAAGGAAATCCTGTCTTGATTTCGTCTTCACGTGGCCATCATGTAAATTGACTTTCAAACGAACGCTAACCAAAATCCATTATGAACCTTTCTCTATCTACATTTCCGCACTCCTGTATTTTAAATACAAACATCATCACTGTTCAACAACAATTTTTTTCTTCCTATTTCTTGTCCTGATGAAGGTTAATAAAACCAAACGTTTTAACATCAACTTCACCAATCAAGAATAGAATTTATCTCTTGAATACTTAGGTTTTTCTATTTCCTACATATTTTCAAATTTATTTCATATTTTACACCCAAATATATATATATAAATATATTGTAAACACCGGTTTGTTNGAGAGATATTGCATAATAATGGTAATCGTTAAAAAAAAACAAATTGTTTCTTTTTTACTTACGTATTGCATTCAACACATTGTCGCCTCGTAGAAAGAATTTCCAAAAAGCAGTGCATAAATATTTGCTTGGTTCAAAATCTATCCACCCTGTCAGCTGGGGCGTTAGAATGCAACGACTGCACCCCTACAGTGGGGCCACCTGTTGGCTGTGGGTGGCAACCCATGATGCCTCCAAGGATAGAACAGGTGGATGAGCAGTCCATGACATGCAATACTCCACTTTAGCTATCTTGGCTAGACGGGTGGTGGAGAGGCCTCCTCCAAATCAATCGGCTGGTCACATCAAGCCCTAGTACCTATATGATTGTCCAACCCTATACCCTTATGGCAAGCCCTAACCCATTTTTATCATATGGGTGCTAGAAGGCAGTGGTTGCGGGTCTACATGTCCTGGGAATGACATTAAACTCTATCTGAAGCTGAGGTTCCAGTTTTGGAGGTTTGGGGATGTGGAGCAAACCCCTTCATCACCATTGCTCCTGGTTACTTGAACTGGAGTGGTAGTACCTGTTAGGTCCCATCTATGGATTAATAGAAAAATGTATTTATAAAAAAAAAACTAAGTATCCATTAAGAATGACTTTTATTTCAAAAACTTGATCGGCATTAAATGACACTAGGGTTGATATCGTAAAACAAAACACACCAAACAGGTTTTTTTTTCATTGAGATGAAAAACAAAAGTAAATAATGTTTGTATTATTTTGATTTTTTTTTACTATCGTTCTCATCTTTATTACTACAAATGTCCCGCTACCCCCCCCCGATGACCTCTCGCCTTTCTCATGTGTTTCTTGTCAATTTTGGGAGAAAATTCATTCGTTTGTTATCGGAACTTTTGCCGGACTTCAAATAGAACCTTTATTCAATCCATTGGGATAGACTGTTCTCATTCAAATGAATATTTGACAAGAGACAAACTGAAGAAGAAGGCAAGAGAGGCAACATTGGCCCAAATGTTGTGTATATAACAATAATGATGAGGACAACTGTTTGAAAAAATCCAAAATAATACAGATTATTAAGCCTCATCTAAAAAAAAAAAGATCTGGACAAATTCATAATGTTTTTTTGTTTTTTAACCTTTCAATCACATTAAAGGCTTTAATAACTGGTAAAGAACAATTAATATTCTAATCTGAAATGTGATAAAAACAACAAAAGATGAGGATACTAGTCTTGATAATGCATAGTGACTCTATAGACCATTACATTCATCTGGGGAGGGCCATATAATGTATAAAATGAAATGTGATAAAAACAACAAAGATGAGGATACTAGTCTTGATAATGCATAGTGACTCCTATAGAACATTACATGCATCTGGGGAGGGGCCATATAATGTATCAAATGAAAATGTGATAAAAACAACAAAGATGAGGATAACTAGTCTTGATAATGCATAGTGACTCCTATAGAACATTACATGCATCTGGGGAGGGCCAAAAATATATAAAATGAAAATATGATTAAAAACCTCAAAATATTCCTGAGAAAGTTCCAATGTATCCATCAACTGAAATGGGATTTTTCAACAAAAAAATAAAATAATAATAATAAAGATCCTTATCTGAATGTGTGGAATAATGAAAAGACTTTATATCAGATCTTCCGGCAACTTTTCCAATTTCAACTCACAATGAGAAATTGAATATACACCATTCTGCCTATCTTCCCCACCCCTTCCCTCCTCCCCCAAAAAAAAGAATTGTGCGTTCCAAGAAGTGGAGAACGATTTTCAAAATACAAAATGTCAAACAGAATAGAAAACATTTTGTTTGTAACTTTAAAAAAAAAGAAGATTTTTTTGTATTAACCCTTTTTAAATGGCATGCTTGATATTTTGAGCCAGGGAGCCTACAACAGATTACCAATGAGGTTTCTGTTAATTAATTCCTGAACTTTTAGCAGAATTTTCTTTATCTCTTAAGATGGTGTTTTGAACGTTCACAGATTACATTTTTTTTTTTTTTTAAACTTTAATTTTTTTTTTTCTTGTTTAAAACTATTTTCTGTGAGTGTATGATGACATTGTCACGTTGTAGGTTAAACCAACTCTGTATATCACCCTGTCGGCTGGGGCATTAGAATGCAACGACTGCACCTCTGCAGAGGGGTAAGACTCCCCCAATGGGGCCACCTGTTGGATGTGGGTGGCGACCCGTGATGCTTAAGGATAGAGCTCAGGTGGATGAGCAGTTAATGACATGCAATACTCCACTTTGGCCCTATCTTGGGTTAGATGGGCGTTCGGAGAGGCCCTCCGATCAATCGGCTGTCACGTCAAGCCCTAGCACCTATATGATTTCCCAACCCTATTGCCCTTATGGCAAGCCCCAACCCCTTTTTTATCATATGGGTGCTAGAAGGCGGTGGCTGCAGGTCTACATGTCCTGGGAATGACGATAAACTTTATCTGTGGT
>CM042165.1:2624368-2631868 GCA_023376005.1 Doryteuthis pealeii
GCTATAGATACAAATCAATCTTGTATATACATTTCGGCCTATTACTCATCAGCAGAGCTATAGATACGAAGACCGCCCTGTGTAATATATATATATATATATATGTGGGTGTTTGTTTATTTTAGGATTTTTTTCTTTTTATTTACATTTAAGAAATATTATTTTTTTTAAATGCATGCCCTAAACTTTTATTAAAGATTTAACTATAACAAAGCTAAGAATTAGTGTATTTCAATATTCATTATTTTAAGAATAGTTGTTTTGTTGTTTAAATTTTGAAACAATTTTCTTTTTTAAGCAAACTCCTTTGCTTGTTGCTGATTTTTGATTCTGTTGATTTCATATGGTAGCTGATTTTTGTTGCTGTTTTGATTTCATATGGTAGAAATGAAATGTATCCCTTTAATTCCTTCTATTTTTACCATATTAAAATGTAACAATAAAATGCTAAGAATTACAATTGTTCGTATTACAATTTCTTTTTTTCTAAAATCTTTTGTACGTACAAAAAAATTGAAATCTGAATAAATATGGATTATTTTTTTTAAAATAGAAGTATCAATAATAAAGTCGATTTATTATTAATTGTTAAATTAAATGTTTTCATTTATTATTGTTTTATTACTTCGCTGTAAGAAATAATTCAATCGATAAAACCGCATACAAATGAGATATTTAGAAAGATTATTTTCTTTTCTTTCTAACCAAATAAATATTTCTAAGATTAGACGGTAATACGCAAAGAAATTCCAAGCTGAAATGATTAGGGCACAAAATTGTCAACTTCAAATTACCAATCAGTAGCAGCAGTGGCATTTTAAATCACGGCTTAAATATACGCATCAGTCAAGCAATTTTTTTTTATATTAGCAACAGTAGCTATGCCCAATTATCGCAAATCATTGATTTTTGATTAATTAATCAATTATATCCTTAATCAGTAAAATCAATTTAGCGTTTTCTTAGTTATAAGGATGTCAAGGTGTATGCAGATTTCAAATCTGAATAACATCTTTTTTTGAGTTATAAGTTGACACGTACATACCAATCTTCCTTTTATTTATTTATTTATTATATATATATATATATATATTATATATATATATATATATATATATAGATTATAATTTATAATTATTTATTATTTATTAGTATTTAGTGTATTTTTTAGTATTTCTTTAGTGTATTTACTTTTAGACTGTAAATACCAGAAATTTTTCCACCAAATTCTTTGCTCAAAATTTTGGACTGATCCATTTATCAGTTCTAAAAAGATTAGAAAAATGTGAAAAAATGTCAATTTTATTTTTGACCAATTAAATCTCAATTTTGTCATTGTTTGATTCTTTTGACATGTTTCACTCAATCTATTAATCAGTCTTCATCATTTGTGAAAAATAAATTGGACAAAAAGGTTAACACCACTAAAAATGTAAAGCGGAGATTTAATTGTTAGAAATTTCTGGTATTTAAGTATTTTTTCCTTCTTCATGGTTTGGTTTTTTTTAATTTATGGCATATCAACTTCGGTGGGGTCATTTAATGCCGACAAAGTTGTGAAATAAATTAATTCTTAATGGATAACACAATTTTGGTTTATCAACTCATGTTTTTCTATTCAACCCATAGATGGGACCCTAAATAGGTACTACCCACACTCCGGGTCAGAATGGACCAGGGAGCAATGGTGATGAGGGGTGCTCCACATTCCCAAACTCTGAAACTGGAACCATCAGAGTTTAACATCATTCCCAGGACATGTAGACCCTCAGCCACCGCCTTCTAGCACCCATATGAATAAAAAGGGTTGGGGTTGCCATGAGGGCAATAGGGTTCAGAAAATCACATAGGTGCTAGGGCTTGACATGACCAGCCGATTGATCAGAGGGGGCTTCTTCTCCCGACGCCTGTCTAGCCCAAGATAGGGCAAAGTGGAGTATTGCAAGTCATGAACTGTTCATCCACCTGGGCTCTATCCTTAGCATCACGGTTCGCCACCCACGGCCAACAGGTGGCCCCATTGGGGGAGTCTTACCCCTCTGCAGAGGTGCAGTTGGTGCATTTTAATACCTTAGCTGACAGGGCGTCCTTCTTCATGATAAAATCTTCTAAACTTTTTATCCTTACATTTTTCTGCCCTGTTCGTCTGGGCATTAGAATGCACCGACATTGCAGCCTCTAGAGAGGGTGTTAGAGAAAATCCCCCATGGGACATCCTGTTGGCCATGGGTGGGCGACCAATGATGCTTAAGACGGAGTTTATGGTGGACAAGAAGTCCATGACCTGCAACCTCCACTTACACCCTAACTTGGGCTGAATGGGTGGGTCGAGAGGCCCCAACTCCGATCAGTGGGACTGTCTATCGGTCAAGCCTAGCAATAAGTATGATTGCCGGCATCACCCGCTACTAGCCTATGCAAGTCCCAGAGGTGGTGTGGTGTGAGTATATGGTGCTAGAAGGGTGGTGGCTGAGGGTCTACAATGTCCGGGAAGAAGTTAAAACTCTATCTGAATTGGTGAAGGTTCAAGTTCA
Organism: Doryteuthis pealeii; assembly: GCA_023376005.1. NCBI lineage: Eukaryota > Metazoa > Mollusca > Cephalopoda > Myopsida > Loliginidae > Doryteuthis > Doryteuthis pealeii. The sequence goes on from CM042165.1 coordinate 2,626,903, forward strand.
TAGGAGGTTCTGGAGAGAATGTGGAGCACACCCCTTTCTTTATATATCACCAATTGTCCCTGGTCGCACTCTGACCCGGAGTGGTAGTACCTGTAGGGAGTATCATTCTATGCGGTTAAATTAGAAAAAACATGAGTTTTATAAAAAAATTTTTTTAAATATAATTTATAACTTCCTGTCCCATTAACCCTATTTGGAAATTTTGTTGTAACAGCTGTCCATAATGATATTGATGAGACTTTTCTTGAATGGTATTGATTACATAAATGGTCATAGTGACTAATTATTTACTTATATGGTTCATTGTTTTTTTCTTGGGGTGGGGGACAGCACACCGTATGTGATGTATATATGATTAAAATCTGATGTTTAAGCATTTTTAATTAGTAAGATTTTAACAGCTGCTCATATGCATAAAATATCAAAAATGCACAACAATAGCACTTTTTTTTGATATTATAATCGTCAATATGTTGTCCTAACAATCACCTGCAGGAACTTTTAAATAATCAAATAACTGTCAATGATACGTTTGATATATTAGGACCATTAAAAATCAGATTACTAATTGATTCAAACTTGGAAATTTAACAAACAGAATTTTAATGCATAAACTGGAATTCCAGTGTTGTTAACAAGTTTAAAAATGGGTAAAAACAAGAAGGGGTTGGTGAGCATGCAATGTTAAATGAGAATTTGGTTTCTTTGATGCACTTCTCTTCTCGTCGATTCTCCTGTTTCTGCTTATTAATATATATTTTAAATCATATGTCTCACATGACTTTTCTCCTTAAGTCTCTTTTAAAAATCTCTCCTGCTAGACATTAATACATCAAATTTGCGAAAATGAATTTTTTCGACTTGTAATTTTGATTGGATTTTTATCTTTTTCTTTCTCTCTTCCCACCAAAAAAATTGGTCCCTCCTTTTTTCCTTAATTCTTCCCCCAGTTTTTGTTTCTGGTATGACACTAAACTGTATCTAGTGGTGAGGAGTTCCTGTTCTGGAGGTCTTGTGCGAGTGTGGAGAACACTTCAAAGGCCATTGCAGTATAACCAGGGCCTCGACATTAACTACCGTCCTGTCATCCCGGGGACGATAAAAATTACATCCGGGACGATCAAGTTCATCATCTGGTGACAGTTTGCCGGGGACGGTAAAAAATTTTCCTAAAAGTTAGTACTCATTCGCAATAATGGCTCGTTCCAGTGGATTGCCCCGAATGCTGAACCTTCAAAATGGGCACCGCAGGTCTATTCTCAAAGCCATGTATGAATAATAGTGGAGGAAAGATTTGTTTAATAAGGACAGAATTATGTACTACTAACCCTACTCAGGGTAACTTAAGTAAAAAATAGGTCAGAGAGGTGAGTGTGTGTGTGAGGCGCTCACAGGAAAGACTAGGGAGAGTACGTGAGTGGTTGATATATTGTGGAGGCCTATATGTTTAAGCACGCATACTCTACCTACTATCACATATGTTTCAGGTTGCTTTTTCTTAATGTTTTATTAAATGTTGATGTATGCTACTGAGGACTGACAGTATAGCTGATGTTAATCATTCTTAATACAAATAATTTGCACAGTTAAAGGGCAGCAAGTATCCCTATCTAATATGAAGAGTTTTCAAACGTATTTTTTTGACTCATTGATAGGACTTTAAAAGGTACTACTGCTCAGAGTCAGAGTTGACCTGGGTGTAGTGCAGGCCCCAACACTAACTTTTTTCATGACCGTCTTGAACAAAAATTATCAACCACCCAAATGGGGTTTGGACCGTCCCAAAATCAAAATATTTTTTGTTTAATTCATTAGCATCATCTATACTTGTCAGTCATCAGTAGCATAATAACATTTAATAAAACATTAAGAAAAGCTGAAACAGTGATAATTCTGGATATTTGGACAAAAAATCCATTTCCTAGTGTGTTTTGAGCTAAAAAATATGTTTTTTTACTTTAAGTTACCCTGAGTAGGGTTAGTAGTACATAATTCTGTCCTTTTAAACAAATCTTCCTCCACTATTATTCATTACATGGCTTTGAGAATAGACCTGCGGTGCCCATTTTGAGGTCAGCATTCGGGCAATCACTGGACGGCCATTATTGGAATGTAGTACTAACTTTTAGGAAAATTTTTTACCGTCCCCGGCAAACTGTCCCAGATGATGAATTGATCGTCCCGGATGTAATTTTTATCGTCCCCGGGATGACAGGACGGTGTTAATGTCGAGCCCTGGTATACTGCAATGGCTTGAAGTGTTCTCCACACTCCACAGACCTCCAGAACAGGAACCTCACCACTAGATACAGTTTAGTGTCATACCCAGAAACAAACTGGAAGTAAGAAGCATTGTGGGAAGAGAGAAAGAAAAGATAAAATCCAATCAAAATTACAAGTCGAAAAATTCATTTTCGCAAATTTGATGTAGTAATGTGCTAGCAGGAGAGATTTTTAAAAGGGACTTAAGAGAAAGGTCATGTGAGACATTGATTAAAAAAAGATTTGTAAATAAGCAGAAACAAGGGAGATCGGACGAGAAGCAGAGGTGCATCAAAGAACCAAATCTCATTTACATTGATGCTCACCCCCCTCTTGTTTTTACCCCCATTTTTAAACTTGTAACAACACTGAATTCATATGGCATTAAAATTCTGTTTGTTAAATTTCCAATGTTTGAATCAATAGTAATTGATTTTTAAGTCCGGTAATATATCAAACGTATCATGACAGTATTTGATATTAAAGTGTCCTGCAGGTGATTGTAGGACAACATATTGACGGATTATAATATCAAAAAAGTGCTATTGTTGTGCATTTTGTGATATTTTTATGCATTGAGCACTGTAAAGATCTTACTAATTAAAAATGCTTTTAACATCAGATTTTAATCATATATACATACACATACGGTGTGCTGTCCCCCACCCCCAAGAAAAAACAATGAACCATATAAGTAAATAATTAGTCACTATGACATTTTGTAATCAATACCATCAAGAAAGTTGCATCAATATCATTATGGACAGCTGTTACAACAAAATTCAAATGGGTTAATGGGACAGGGAGTTATAAATTATATTTAAAAAAATTTTTTTTATAAACTCATGTTTTTCTATTTAACCCATAGATGATACCCTAACAGGTACTACCACTCCGGGTCAGAGTGGACCAGGGAGCAATGGTGATGAAGGGGTGCTCCACATTCCCCAAACCTCCAGAACTGGAACCTCACCATCAGATAGAGTTTAACGTCATTCCCAGGACATGTAGACCCTCAGCCACCACCTTCTAGCACCCATATGATAAAAAGGGTTGGGACTTGCCATAAGGGCAGTAGGGTTGGGGCAATCATATAGGTGCTAGGGCTTGACGTGACCAGCCGACTGATCGGATGGGGCCTCTCCGACCACCCATCTAGCCCAAGATAGGGTGTAAGTGGAGGGTTGCAGGTCATGGACTTCTTGTCCACCATAACTCCGTCTTTAAGCATCATTGGTCGCCACCCATGGCCAACAGGTGTCCCCATTGGGGGAGTTTTCTTACCCCTCTGTAGAGGTGCAGTCGGTGCATTCTAATGCCCCAGACGACAGGGCAGAAAAATGTAAGGATAAAAAGTTTAGAAGATTTTATCATGAAGAAGGACGCCCTGTCAGCTAAGGTATTAAAATGCACCAACTGCACCTCTGCAGAGGGGTAAGACTCCCCCAATGGGGCCACCTGTTGGCCGTGGGTGGCGAACCGTGATGCTTAAGGATAGAGCCCAGGTGGATGAACAGTTCATGACTTGCAATACTCCACTTTGGCCCTATCTTGGGCTAGACAGGCGGTCGGAGAAGCCCCCTCTGATCAATCGGCTGGTCATGTCAAGCCCTAGCACCTATGTGATTTTCTGAACCCTATTGCCCTCATGGCAAGCCCCAACCCTTTTTATCATATGGGTGCTAGAAGGCGGTGGCTGAGGGTCTACATGTCCTGGGAATGATGTTAAACTCTGATGGTTCCAGTTTCAGAGGTTTGGGGAATGTGGAGCACCCCTTCATCACCATTGCTCCCTGGTCCATTCTGACCCGGAGTGGTAGTACCTATTAGGGTCCCATCTATGGGTTGAATAGAAAAACATGAGTTGATAAACAAAATTGTGTTATCCATTAAGAATTAATTTATTTCACAACTTTGTCGGCATTAAATGACCCACCGAAGTTGATATGCCATAAAATAAAAAAAACCAAACCATGAAGAAGGAAAAATACTTTAAATACCAGAAATTTTTCTAACAATTAAATCTCCGCTTTACATTTTTAGTGGTGTTAACCTGTTTTGTCCAATTTATTTTTCACAAATGATGAAGACTGATTAATAGATTGAGTGAAACATGTCAAAAGAATCAAACAATGACAAAATGAGATTTAATTGGTCAAAAATAAAATTTGACATTTTCACATTTTCTAATCTTTTTAGAACTGATAAAATGGATCAGTCAAAATTTTGAGCAAAGAATTTGGTGGAAAAATTTCTGGTATTTACAGTCTAAAAGTAAATACACTAAAGAAATACTAAAAAATACACTAAATACTAATAAATAATAAATAATTATAAATTATAATCTTATATATATATATATATATATATATATATAATATATATATATATATATAAATAAATAATAAAAGGAAGATTGGTATGTACGTGTCAACTTATAACTCAAAAAAGAGATGTTATTCAGATTTGAAATCTTGCATACACCTTGACATCCTTATAACTAAGAAACACGCTAAATTGATTTTTACTGATTAAGGGATATAATTGATTAATTAATCAAAAATCAAATGATTTGCGATAATTGGGGCATAGCTACTGTTGCTAATATAAAAAAAATTGCTTGACTGATGCGTATATTTAGCCGTGATTTAAAATGCCACTGCTGCTACTGATGGTAATTTGAAGTTGACAATTTTGTGCCCTA
>CM042165.1:2636868-2651868 GCA_023376005.1 Doryteuthis pealeii
GAATTCCGGATGCCATGTGGAGACTTGCCAGGAGTGATGACTGATAGGGACAGTTGGAGTCAAAGGTCATGGAAATCCGTGCTGACCGCGACTGATGAAGATGATGATGACACAAATGTGGCAGGGACAACATTTTGGACACCAATCTCAGAGAAACTCCACACATGAATACACATTGGCTGGTTGGACTTATGGCATGTCAACCCTTGTTGGGTTATTTATGCTGAAGACATTTTGTTTTATTCATTCTTGTTGGGAATCCAATTTTGTTTTAAACACATTTTTAAAACTCATTTTTTCTATTAACCCATAGATGGGACCCTAACAGGTACTACCACTCTGGTCAGAGTGGACCAGGGAGCAATGGTGATAAAGGGGCACTCCATACTCCTAGAGCTCTAGAAATGGAACTTCCCCCCTTAGATGCTGTTTAATTCATAACTAGATCAAGAAATACTATACAGAGTTGGTTTGGTTGGTTTTGGTTTGTTTTGTTTTACGGCATATCAACCTCAGTGGGTCATTTAATGCCGATAAAGTTTTGAAATAAATCAATTCTTAATGGATAATACAATTTTTTATAAATACATTTTTCTATTTTAACCCATAGATGGGACCCTAACAAGTACTACCACTCCGGGTCAGAGTGGAGCTGGGAGCAATGATGAAGGGGTGCTCCACATTCCCCAAACCTCCAGAAACTGGAACCTCACCATCAGATAAAGTTTATCGTCATTCCCAGGACATGTAGACCTGCAGCCACCGCCTTCTAGCACCCATATGATAAAAAGGGTTGGGGCTTGCCATAAGGGCAATAGGGTTGGGAAATCATATAGGTGCTAGGGCTTGACGTGACCAGCCGATTGATCGGAGGGGGCCTCTCCGAACGCCCATCTAACCCAAAGATGGGCCAAGTGGAGTATTGCATGTCATTAACTGCTCATCCACCTGAGCTCTATCCTTAAGCATCACGGGTCGCCACCCACATCAACAGGTGGCCCATTGGGGAGTCTTACCCTCTGCAAGAGTGCAGTCGTTGCATTCTAATGCCCCAGCCGACAGGGTGATATACAGAGTTGGTTTAACCTACAACGTGACAATGTCATCATACACTCACAGAAAATAGTTTTAAACAAGAAAAAAAAATAAAGTTTTAAAAAAAAAAAAAATGTAATCTGTGAACGTTCAAACACATCTTAAGAGATAAAGAAATTCTGCTAAAAGTTCAGGAATAATTAACAGAAACTCATTGGTAATCTGTTGTAGGCTCCTGGGCTCAAATATCAAGCATGCCATTTTAAAGGGTTAATACAAAAAAATCTTCTTTTTTTTAAAGTTACAAAACAAAATGTTTTCTATTCTGTTTGACATTTTTGTATTTTGAAAAATCGTTCTCCACTTCTTGGAACGCACAATTCTTTTTTTTGGGGGGAGGAGGGAAGGGGGTTGGGAAGTAGGCAGGAATGGTGTATATTCAATTTCTCATTGTGAGGTTGAAATTGGAAAAGTTGCCGAGATCTGATATAAAGTCTTTTCATTATCACACATTTCAGATAAGGATCTTTATTATTATTATTTTATTTTTTGTTGAAAAATCCCATTTCAGTTGATGGATACATTGGAACTTTCTCAGGAATATTTTGAGGTTTTTAATCATATTTCATTTTATATATTTTTGGCCCTCCCCAGATGCATGTAATGTTCTTAGGAGTCACTATGCATTATCAAGACTAGTATCCTCATCTTTGTTGTTTTTATCACATTCATTTGATACATTATATGGCCCCTCCCGATGCATGTAATGTTCTATAGGAGTCACTATGCATTATCAAGACTAGTATCCTCATCTTTGTTGTTTTTTTCACATTTCATTTTATACATTATATGGCCCTCCCCAGATGAATTACTGGTCTATAGGAGTCACTATCTTATCAAGACTAGTATCCCATCTTTGTTGTTTTTATCACATTTCAGATTGTATATTATTGTTTCTTTACCAGTTATTAAAGCCTTTAATGTGATTGAAGGGTTTAAAAAAAAAAAACATTATGAATTTGTCCAGATCTTTTTTTTTTAGATATGAGGCTTAATAATCTGTTTATTGATTTTTTCAAAACAGTTGTCCTCAGTCATTATGTTATATACACAACATTTGGGCCAATCGTGCTCTCTGGCTTCTTCAGTTTGCTCTTGTCAATATTCATGTTGATGAGAACAGTCTATCCCAATGGTTGAATAAGGGTTCTATTTGAAGTTCCTGGCAAAGTTCCGGATAACAAACGAATGAGAATGCTCCCAAATTTGACAAGAAACACCATGAAGAAGGCGAGAAGTTCATCGGGGGGGTAGCGGGACATTGTGTAGATAATAAAGATGAGAACGATAGTTAAAAAAAAACATCAAAATAATACAACATTATTTTACTTTGGGTTTTTCATCTCAATGAAAAAAACTGTTTGGTGTGTTTTGTTTTACGGCATATCAACCCTAGTGGGTCATTTAATGGCGATCAGTTTTTGAAATAAGTCATTCTTAATGGATACTTAGTTTTTTTTTTATAAATACATTTTTCTATTTAATCAAGATGGGACCCTAAAGGTACTACCACTCAGTTCAGAGTAGACCAGGGAGCAATGGTGATGAAGGGGTGCTCCACATTCCCCAATCAAACTGGAATCAGCTTCAGATAGAGTTTAATGTCATTCCCAGGAATGTAGACCCGCAACACTGCGCTTCTAGCACATATGATAAAAGGGGTTAGGGGCTTGCCATAAGGGTAATAGGTTGGACAATCTATAGGTTATAGGGCTTGATGTGACAGCGATTGATTGGAGAGGCCTCTCCGACCACCGTCTAGCCCAAGATTAGTGGCTAAGTGGAGTATTGGCATGTCATGGACTGCTCATCCACCTGGGTTCTATTCTTGGGCATCATGGGTTGTTCCACCACAGGCCAACAGGTGGCCCCACTCGAGTAAGGTGCGTCGTTGTGCTAACGCCCCAGCTGACAGGGGGATAGATTTTGAACAAGCAAATATTTATGCACTGCTTTTTGGAAATTCTTTCTACGAGGCGACAATGTGTTTGAAAGATACGTAAGTAAAAAGAAACATTTGTTTTTTTTTAAACATTAGCCATTATTATGCATCACCTGTTTGCAGTAGGAAAATTATTTACGCTATTTTAAAAAGGAAATAAAAAGACATAAAAGAAGATTGCTGTCCTTGCAAGACAATAATTTCAGTTTTTGGACAGAAACAAATCAACAGTAATTGTTGCTAAAACTTCAGATTCTGATGAAAGAAAGTTTTATGGCTTGTAATATTTTCTGACCAATACACTAATTGCAAGTGAATTACCCTAACTTTCATTTGTATTTTAGAACGCTTAAATTAAATTCAGCCCCCCCCCGCCCCGCCACCGCCTGCAAAACACACCTGCTTAATACTAAATAGCTTGTTTAGATACTAAAGTCAGTGAAGATTCTATTGCTGGGATCAGGCCAGTCATGAAGATTTGTTTTTGTGTCTTAGATGGTGGGGCGACACACCTACCATCAGCTCCTCCACAATACCAAACAATCCAAGCTGTACTACTCATTGCGCTGAATTGGCAAGGGCTGATATCGAACTGGACCGTGTGCTTTCGAGGCAAACGCTCTATCAAGCTGAACGATAAACCTAGGCTAGCAAACTTACTTTATAGTGAACCCTTATTCTCATCTGGTGTTGCACCTATTACTTCTGTGTGTCAAAAACTAACGCTAATAATTTTAATGACACAATAAATCATCATTCTTCAGGTCACTTGGTTGACAAACAACAGTACCCCATGGCACTTTTTCACCAACTTTTCCCTATTGGCGGTTCAAAGAATCACGCACAGAGCTGATTGATCTAGAGCTTATTTATTGGTCAGTCTAAACTTGGCTGTTCCTACAGAAAAATATTCACTTGCAGTTCTTGTCTTGATGTGTTGTTCATCATACGTTGAAAGGTTGGTATTATTGATAAGATAGGAGGCAGAGTGGCCTGATGACAGGTCCGAATTTATGTGGGGGGTGGTGCTTCCAAGATTTGTTCAAGTAGATCGGGGTCGCTTGGCAGATGGTTGTATTACCTTCTTAGTTTGCTTACTTCTATTTTTCTGTGCTGTTCGTCTTTTCTAGTCTTACGTTGTCTTGGCTAGTCTTCTTCTACGGTCTCTTTTTGCTAGCGATCTGGACGTTGCAGTCTTGGGGAACTTCGGTGGCTTGGGTCTTCCATTGGGGATTTCTCTCTGATCAGAAGCCGTGTTCACGTTGGCGTAGTTTTTAGATAATAACACAAGGATTCGGACGTTACGTTAGATCATATTTTATTAAATCCCACCGGTGGGTCGTGTAGTTGTGTCGTGGGGGTGTGCACGGTGCATAACCGAACTTATCATGGCCGAGTGGATTATGAATACATATGTGTGTGAGTGGATGGGTATCCATAATTCGTTATAGTTTCTATATTGATCATACTTATTTATAATTTTTATTGACTCTCTCGTTGACAAGTTTCGACGCTTGAGGGTCACACACACAATGAACATCCACACAGTGATTTGTTTTATGTGTGAAGGCTTGTGTTGGACCATCCACACCTTTTGGCACAGTCGATAGGAAAAATTGGTGCATCAAGGTTGCACAAACCCAATCAACGACCGACCTCAGGAATTTTGAATCAGAGTTATCCCTCTCCTAGACTGGTTACCTAACCAAGGTGAAGGGCCCAGTCTGCCCCTACTATTTAACCCATAGCTTGAGAGGAATATATGGATTCATACCTTTCCCAAGCGCTATTTGAAATTGCCAACAGCTTCATCTAGAATTGAACTCGAATCGACGAGTCCATTTCCCACGACTCTAACCACTAGCCCACACATCTCCATATTATATATTAATATATATATATAATATAGTGTATATACAGAAATATAGTGAAAAATGTATATGAATATTTCACAGATACTTAAAAATGAGTGTACCTGTTGACAGCACTATGCAAAAAAAAACAAAAACCCAAAACCCCACACATATGCATGTTATTGTGTGTACATCTGATAGTATTTTTGCTAAAAATATTTTGTTAAAACTTCATACATTGGCAGTGCAGAGGACCGGATTATTTCTTCGACTCTTTGTGATCAACTGAAAACCAAAGCAGCATCTCCCCAAGGCAAAAAAGGGGAAGCATATTTTGATCCGATTTGGATTTCGTTTGTGTTCAACAAACACCCTTCACACATGACACGGCTGCAAAAGTTTAGGATTTATCACCCCCCCACCCCCCCAACACCCCCTGACCCATACATGCCACAGCAATGGGTTATTAACAAAACCAGCTGAATTATCAAGCCCCTCCTCACTCCAAGAAGATCAACACACACACATACATACACAACACACATATATATATATACACACACACACACACACACACATATATACTAACCACACACATATATATATACACACACATATATATATACACACATATTGTATACACACACACACACACCACATATATATACGCACATACACACCACACATTATATACAGCACATACACACAACACACACACATATATACGCACATAACACACACGCTCACACACAACACATCAACACATATTACGTACAATTCGCACATACACACACCGCACACACACACATATATATATACCACATCACACACACACGCACACCACACACACACATATATATACGCACATGACACACAGCACACACAACACATAATATACGACGCACATACACCACACATATATATCGCACATAACAAACACACATATATACGCACACACACAGCACACACAATATTATACGCACATTACACACACACACACACATAATATAACGCACATACACACACACACACACATATATATACGACATACACCACACACACACACACACATATATATAACGCACAATTACACACACCACACACACATATATACGCAATACACCACCACACATATAGTACGCACAGTACACAACAACAGCACACACAAGCACATACACACACCCAACACACATATATAACGCATACACACACACACGCACATACAGCACACACAGCGACACATATATAACGCATACACAACACACACACACACACCATATTACCACATAACACACACACACAGCATATACGCACATATAACGCACATACACACACACACACAACGCACACACACATATATACGCACATACACACACACCACACATCACACATATATACGCACATACACACACACCACACACATACACACGCACATATAACGCACATACACGCACACACACAATATATTATCGCACATACACACCACACCACCATATATATATACGCACATACACACACACACACACACATATATATATAATAATATATATACGCACATACACAACAACATTATTTATATATATAATATATATAATATATATATATCTAAACCACATGCACACAACAACATATATACATGTGTGTATGCACACAAATATAACAGTGAAAAAATTTTATCAAGAAAAACTGCATATAGATTATTGATTTAAAAGGGATAAATTTTTAAAAAAAATAAAAAAATTACCAATTCAAAAAAGAAAAACACAATTTTATATTTAAGAGAACAGATTATGAAAAAAAAAAATCTATTATTTGAACAGCTTATTTTTGCTGATACATATATGGATCAATAAGTGTGTAACCTTATACAGAGTTAAATTGGATCTGAAATTGGATCTAAAATTTTCATTGTATAATACTAGGGTCAAAAGTTTTGCAATATTTTGGTATATATTTATTCTAGAGTCATAGGAAATGGATTCGTTCACCAGAGTTCAATATCCCAGACTAGGCTGTTTGTATTTCACATAGCGCTAATACCCTTGGGAAAGCTATGTATCCAACTAACCTCCCTCCAGATCTTGTCTTGTGCCATTCATAGTTTGTAATAATAACACAAGGTGTTTTTTTTTAAATCTCATGAGCTGATTTATTTTTATACCCAAGTCAAAATACCTTGGGGAACAGACATGCATCTTTTGTCTGTTCCTTTACACAGCTTCGTCCAAACTCACTCTCATTCTCTCCTTTCAGAACCTCTCTTCCACTCTTTGTCACATAGCACCTGTTAACCAATCAGAAACCGACAGATAGCCTTGTGTTTGTATAGAAGGGGGGAAATATATGGGGCGAAATAGACCTTTGAATCAACAAGCTCCCGCCGTGGGGGAACCAAAAACAAGCGAGTTCTCCATCTTCTCACAAGACCCTCTGTTGGTCAACACATTCTTCGTTCTAGCAGCTGGAAAATCCGTAGTCGTAGTCGAAATAATCTTTAGCAGTTCAAAATCACATTTCTTATTTAGTTTTGTTTCTGTTCAACTAAAATCCATTTTTTTACTGAAAAGCGTTTCGTCGTCGACTGCTTCTGCCGCTGCTGACACCCCAGCGCTCGACTCACTTGTTATTTTATGGGCATATTAGCCAAACATCCGGGCACATCAGTCGAACCTCGCGTCCGTCCAGTGCCCAAAACGCATTTGTTTTTGCATGCGGAAGGATGCGAGTTCAATCCCGGCAGGCAAGACAATGTCTTGCTCTTTTTCCTTTCTTATTCTACGTCACAGTTTGGTGAATCCAAAACATCTTTCCACTATTATCTACACATAACTTGTTGGATTTTTTTGTTTTTCACACCCTATTATATTACATAGTAAGCAAGGAATTTTTGGTCGAGCTGCAAGAACCTTGACAATTAGGCAAGGCAGGTAGGCCTAAAATTGTGGATTCCGAGGCTGTACTCCGAGTAAGTGAGACAAAATCAGAGTATCAGGCAAGCTCAATATCTTTCAGTCCATTGTGATTAGTCACCTTCAAAACTTCATCAAAAGAATTCAGAGCCAATAAATTGTGCCTCATGTTACCAAAATATTGCAAAACTTTTGACTCAACCTAGTATTTGATGATTGTACCTCATGTTAACCAAAATACTGCAAAACTTTTGACTCAACCTAGTATTTGATGATTGTACCTCATGTTACCAAATATTGCAAAACTTTTGACTCAACCTAGTATTTGATGATTGTGCCTCATGTTTACCAAAATATTGCAAAACTTTTGACTCAACCCTAGTATTTGATGATTGTACCCTCATGTTACCAAAATATTGCAAAACTTTTGACTCAACCTAGTATTTGATGATTGTACCTCATGTTACCAAAAATATTGCAAAACTTTTGACTCAACCTAGTATTTGATGATTGTACCTCATGTTACCAAAATATTGCAAAAACTTAGTATTTGATGATTGTACCTCCAACAAAACTTTTGACTCACTTAGTAATCTAAAATAACTCTGTGAACAATGTTTTCTAGATGATAATGTCATATAGAGGTGCTGGTTGTGTAATGGTTATCTCCATAGGAAATAGACATGATGACCTGGGTACTTGAGATTATGGTCAAGGCACCGGTTCTCACTAGATTACTCAAGTTAAGCAATGATGAGCCAGTTCAATATTTAATTGGGTGACTACTTAAGCAGTCCTTTGTTTATCAAAAATGACTTGATTCAACATTAAATGACCCAAAAAGGGTTGATATGCCATAAAACAAAGTAATTGATCTAAGAAATAAATATTCTTTACTGAATTGAAATGGAAGGAGATTATTGTATTATTCGGACTATTGTCCTCATCTTTATTGTTATCTACACAACGTTTTGGCCGGTGTCCTTCAGCCTTCTTCAGAAGTTTCTTGTTAGACTTGGGTGCCTTTACAGAACTTCAAACTGAACCCTCTTTTCAATCCACAGGGCTAGACTGTTCTCATTCCATTAACCATATCTGGTTTTGGTTTGGTTTATTAATTTTAACGGCATATCAACCCGTCCAGGGTTATATCATGCCTAGCGGTTGGGGTGTTATACATATTGTGTATTCATATATATACTTCCAGTAATTGGCTCCAACAACGTGCTAGCATTATTGGGAATTATATTGTATGGCATTGATTTGTTCCATGTCTATATTCTATGGTATAATTTTATTTCCCTCAAAAAGGAGAAAATATCCCCAATGTTTACATTTTCAAATAGATCCTTCATATTGTTTGCTTTAAAATAATGTTTTCTGATGTGAGCAAAAAATCTGCATTCCATCAATAAGTGTTTGACTGTCAGGGGTGTTTCACATGTTTCACATTGTGGTTGTTCTTGTTTGAGTATATAAGAGTGTGTTAGTTTTGTATGACCAATGCATAATCGGCACATAATGACTTGTTCCTTTCTAGACTTCCTTAAAGTTGGTCTGCAGCCTCCCAAAGTCGGTTTGATTAGGAAGAGTTTATTGTGGATACAGTTATTCCTGTGTTGCTGCCATTTTGTATGAAGGAATCTATTAATTTTAGGTTTCAAGTCAGTATATGGTATCTGGAACTTGTCAGGGATTAAATCTAGAGCCGATTTAGCTGCAGTGTCAGCTCTTTCATTCCCCCTCACTCCTATATGACTTGGTATCCAGATTGTAATAATCTCCTTAGAGTTAGACATTGAGTCTAATCTATTCAGGAGCTTAATGATGAGAGGGTCTTCCAGTTTTTTTATTTCTTAATGATAGTAGGACTGAGAGCAAGTCTGAAAAGATGATATCTGGGTACAAATGTTAAGCTGTGTTAAGTATTCTATGTTATTATCACCTTTGGCCAGGATTGAACCTGCAACCTAGAGATGATTGTCACTTAAAACTGTATTAACTCAACACCTATATCTCTGCTGGCATTAAATGACCCACCAAGGTTGATATGCCGTAAAACCAAACAAACAACACTTCTATCTATTGCGCTGTGTCCAACAGAAGAAGGCTCCCAAGTCTCAAAAGAAATACCTGAAGAAGGCAGGACGGAACATCAGTTGAAACGTTGTCTAGATAACAAAGACGAGGACAATGTATTTAACTGGAAATATGATGCAAAAATTCAGAGAAGGAGATTATGTTGAAAAAAAAATATACATATATCAATATTCATTATGTCTGACAATGCTTCTTGTTCGGTCATTAGTTTATAGACACATAGAGAGATTCACCTGGGTCATTATTTTCTCTGTTGACAGTTCAATACAAAGTGGTTGACGCACGATACAAGTGCAGTAATCAGTTTTCATATTGGAAATTACTGTCTGCAGTAAATTGAATTCAGAGTTCACGAAGGCATCATTGAAGAACTCTTAGAAATTCACAATAAGAATATCCAGGAGTCAAAGACATTTTGGAAGCGGAAGAGAGTATACATATTTTCAGTTTGGATTCTTAGTCAATTGAAACTTTAGAATCTGTCAAGTTAATAATAATAATAATAAAATACTTAGACCTTGCCAGAGAACTGAGAAAACTGTGGAACATGAAGGCGAAGGCTGTACCAATTGTAATTGGAGCCCTAGGAACGACCCCAAAAGCTCTGGAAAAGAATTTGGATGAACTGGAAATCAGAAGAAGAATCAAGACCATCCAAATTACAGCACTGTTAGGATTGGCTAGAATACTCAGAAGAGTCCTGGAGACCTGAGGAGACTTGCTGTCACTCAGCCTCCAGTGAACCACCAGCTACTGCAGGTGGGAAAAACTCATAATAATAATAATAATAATAATTAGCAGGACCTGTGGATATATCACAGTATAATGAATTAATTATTACAACATTTGATAGGTTTACTTAAGAGCTATTGCTAAATACTTCAATATGTAAAAAGTATAATAATGATTTAACTCTTTTCTTTTTCTTTCCTTTTCATCTTTTCATTATGTTCAATTGAAACATATGAGCAAGAGCACACGCACACACGTGAGCAAGAGCACGCACACACACAATATATATATATATATATATTTATTATTGAGCACTTTTTACTTATTAGCTTTAGTCTCCTGGTGGTTTTGTATGAATATATATATCTTATATATATATATATATATATATATATATATATATATATATATGCATATAAATTGTCTTATCTTTTGGCCAAAATATTGTACTAATAGATTATTTTTTGTTGGTACGAATATCTTGGTCTTTTCTTTTTTCCAAAAATTTTTTTCTCCCCGGTTGATGTTTGGTAGTATATTTTTACAATCAAACTATTTGGCGGTTTTTTTTCTCACTGCGAGAATTTACCAATAATTTTGTTATGGTAGAAATGTAAGAAGGTTAATCCGACAGTATGTGGAGAAAGGTAGACAAACACGGGATGTTTATTGTCGACGATGCAATGTTTCGGTCTCTTATTAGACCATCTTCGGGACTTGCTCCAGTGATGGACATTCTCAAAATGCTGAAAACGGAAGGTCGTCAGTAGGGAAAAAGTGGTTAATGGATTTTCATCTCTCTAGATGGGGAGTGTCAGATTGGTGGATGGTGGTACCACAGGTGTCAGATTGTGGGGATTGTGTGTGTGTGTGTCTGTTTAATTGTTTTTTTGTTTATATGTGTTGGGGAACTGGATTTGTCATTAAGTTATATGTGTGTGGTTGGTATGTTAGTGTGATTTTTTTTTTTTTTGTAAGGGTAAGATTTGTTAAAATTGTAAGTGAGCATATGTATAATGTTATATATTATTATTATTATTATTGTTGTTATTAATAGTGGCGGTATTATTATTGTTGTTGTTGTTGTTATGTATCATATATATTATGATATACATATATATTATAATATATATACTGTCAGATTAAGTTCCATTTCATTTCACTTACTTGTCTATGAAAAAACTATACATATGGATGTTTACTCCTCTGAAGATATTTATCCATAAACACCACGGATTTACCTACACATATTGGTTACTTATTTAATAGTTGGAGTGTATTACGAACAATTTTGATATTTTAATATACACTTTTTATATAATTATACACTCTTTTAAATAATTTTACATCAGGCTCTTTTGAGTCTTATTATTAACTATAATGCTTCTGAATTTTTTTTAAATTAAAAATAAAATTCATTTTATTTTTAAATAAAATTCATTTTATTTTTAATACAGACAGCGCATTTTTTAAATATTCCAACTTTTGACTAGCAGCATTCTGTTTGCGCATTCTTTCTTCTAACGGTCATTTCATCCCATCTTATTTTTGTTGAAGACCGATCCACATGCGGTCGATACAGACATTCCGAGGGACCTCACATCAGTGAGGGGGGGGGCGATGTTGCTTTTTAAAACCGTAGAGAGGAAGGCCCTGAAACGGTTGCACATTCTCTCCTGATGATCCCATGCATTTGTAAACATATATTATATATATATATATATATAATATATTATATATATTTATACACACACAAGAGCACCCACTTGCACCAACACACATATATGCAAGAGCACACGCTCTCATGTACCAACATACATATACACAATAGCATGTACACTTTCTCACACACAGAGAAATGCAGGAGGACACACACACACACACACACATGCACTGACACACATATATGTAAGAGTACACACACACACACACACATACTAACATAAATGCAAGAGTGCACACACTCACCACACAAACCTGACACATATCACTCATCATAGTGAGCCAAATATATCCAAATTCTTGTGTATCAATCTCTTCATGTTTGTACGTAAAGGAAGCAGGATTGTTTTTAAGAACGCTTTCCCGAAATATCTATTCAAAAGTAGATAAGACAGTGCTCTCTCTCTCTTCTCTCTCTCTCTCTCTCTCTTATCTTTTTTTTTTTCATGAAAATGGAGGGGAAAAGATAATCTCAAGATGAAGGGGGAAGATCCATTAGCTGAGTTGTTGCCTTGTAGGTCGACCTCTGGATATACGATGAAAGCAGAAAGCAGCAGAGCAGTGGAAAAGAACAGTTGTGAACACACACACACATACGCGCTCGCACTCTCTCTCTCTCTCTCTCTCTCTCTTTACCTACACTGCAAAACTTGTACGATGACTCAAGTGCAAAAGAACCAATGAACTGACGAACAGACGGACAGATCCAAATATATAGAACGGGAAATGAGGATTCTGCTCAGAATTTGGTCTTAACAAAGAAAATCAACATTGGAACATCATCTCATAATTATCTCCCCCTTTTCACATACATAAATCTGTCTCTCATATATATATATATTATATATATATATATATATATATATATATAAAGTAAAAGTAAAGTTGTCAGGGTGGCCTAATGTCGGTATCAGCCAGACAGTGAGGGAGTCTACCTCCTTTTCACTAGCACTAGACCAAGAAGATTGTTATTTTAGCATCTGAGTTGGAACACCACACCTACCATCAGCTCCTCACTTTACCACACAGATTCCTGTGCCACTCATACACTGAGTTGGCGAGGCTGGTATCAAACCAGGAGCTTTTGTTGTTCCTAAGCGGATGCTATAGCGACTGAGCTAAACCAGCCCTTTATATATATATATATAATATAATATATAATATATATATAGTCGTCAAGGCGGCCTAATGTCAGTATCAGCCAGACAGTGAGGGAGTCTATCCCCCTTTCACTAGTGCTAGACCAAGGAGATTATTTAAGCATCTGAGGTTGAGCGCACACCAACCATCAGCTCCTCACTTTACTGCACAGATGCCTGTGCTACTCATACGCTGAGTTGGCGAGGGCCGGTAACGAATCAAAAACCTTGTGATTCCTAGCCGAACACTCTACTGACTGAGCTAAACCAGCACTATGTGTGTGTCAGTGAGTATGTGTGTGTGTGTGCGTGTGTATATATAAATATATATATATATATATATATCACAAAAGATTTACACACACACTTACACAGTCCCATGCTCACACTGTAAAAAAGAATATTTGATGTCATATTTCAAACCGTCTTCTTTTTTCAAACCTCAAATTTTAAACAGACTGAATAACAAGGACTACCACTAGCTTTTCTCGTTATTCTGTGATAAAAATTTCTTATTACCTTCCATATACCAACAAATGCCCTGAAGATGATCTAATTAATAGATCAAAACACTGCAGCGTCAGCCAATAAACTCACCAATTAACTCATTTAAATCTGTGTTTTTTCATTCTTTCTTAATATACTACACATATATATATATATATATGTGTGTGTGTATGTATGTATATATATATATATATATATATATATATATAGTATAAAACTTTTGTCTATTTTCTTCAAATTGCCTATCTTTATGTAATAGGAACTAAAAGTAAATATGATTAATAAAACATAGTAATTATTCAATAGTGAACAATGAACGTTCTGGTGAAAGAGAATTTTCTGCTATTTTAAACTTGAAAAATCAGATGTGATTCCAATTTGGAAATTATTCTTAGCTCACAGAACAACATAGATTCTCATCTAAGTAGGAGACAATTGCATCGAATGATTTCTTCAAAGTTGCGTTCATTTTTGATGATACACGTATAATAATGTAGAGATAAGTGTTTTGTTTTGACAGAAACGTTTTCATTCCCGACACTATTTGTATCTTTTTAATGATATTACATATATTACAAATTCTTAAAAGTTCTTTATTTTTTGAGTTTTCTGGGGGGCTCATTTCCCCGTACAAGTTTATAGTAAATCGATCCCCCATATCAGAACCGCTCGAACTGAACTTGTGCAAAGGTGTCAAAGTTAGGGTGGTCCAGAAAAAACAGAACCCAAATTATTTATCTATTTTCCCATTAAACTAACAGTTTTTATTACAAAATTTGTGGGTTCTGTTTTTTCTGTGTCACCTTAATTTTGACACCTTTGTGCAAATTCAGCCCAACTGATAAGGTAGACTGGTTCCGATATGGGGGATTGATTTACTAGCAGGATAATTTAATTATACGTCGGATGGATGATGGACGAATCCCGAAAGACATTCTTTATGCAGAACTTATGTCTGGTAAAAGACAGATTGGTCGCCCCCAGCTGCAATTCAAGGATGT
>CM042165.1:2656868-2669368 GCA_023376005.1 Doryteuthis pealeii
AGAGAGGAGGGAGAGAGAGAGGAGGAGAAATGCTGTATTAGTTAAGGGTTGAACATTTAACAATAACTTGTAGATTGTTGTAAATATCTTAAGATAACATTTTCAAGTGAGTTTTGCTAATAAAAATACAAAATGCCTTTTATCTAACGATGATTTTTTGTGGATTGATAAAAGAAATGATTGAAAAAGATGTTGAAAAGTGGATTGAATCAACAGAGAAATATTTTGTCATTTCGTTTATAATAAAAAGGATGGGAAAAAATACAGGTGTTTATATGCACAGTTGTTGTGAGGGTGGGAGAGAGAGGAGGGGAGAGAGGAGAGAGAGAGGGAGAGAGGAGGAGAGAGGAGAGAGGAGAGAGGAGAGGAGAGAGGAGAGAGAGAGAGAGGGAGAGAGGAGAGGAGAGAGGAGGGGAGAGAGGAGAGGAGAGAGGAGAGAGAGAGGAGGAGAGAGGAGGGAGAGAGGAGAGAGGGAGGGGAGAGAGGAGAGAGGAGAGGAGAGATGGATGAGAGGAGAGGAGAGATGAGAGGAGAGGAGAGAGGAGGGGAGAGGAGAGAGGAGGGGGAGAGGAGGGGAGAGAGATGAGAGGAGAGAGATGAGAGAGAGAGGAGAGAGAAGAGAGGAGAGAGGGATGAGAGAGAGAGGGATGAGAGAGAGAGGAGGGATGAGAGAGAGAGGGATGAGAGAGATGAGAGAGAGAGGATGAGAGAGATGAGAGGAGAGAGAGAGGGATGAGAGGGATGAGAGAGAGAGAGGAGAGAGAGAGAGAGAAAGAAAGAAGAGAAAAGGAGAGAGAAAGAAGAGAAAGGAGAGAGAAAGAAGAGAAAGGAGAGAGAAAGAAGAGAAAGGAGAGAGAGAAGAGAAAGAGAGAGAGAAAGAGAGAAAGAGAGAGAGAGAGGGAAAGAGAGAGAAGAGAGAGAGAGAGAGAGAGAAAGTGAGGTAAATAAGAGAGAGAGAGGTAGTGTTAACATGCACACCCAAAACAAAATGATAAAGTGAGTGTCAGCTTTTTAAATGGAAAAACAGATGGAGACAGATAAGAAGAGTTTGTACATAAAAAAAAAACGGATGACAGCGCTCCAGAATGCATGCATATACCCAACCCCCTCTGCAGGAGCAGGATGTGACATAGGGTCTATTTTGAGGTAGAGTTTAATAGATTTGTCCTTCTCCTAGACAGGTTGCCATAACAAGGTTAAAAATCCCAACTGCCCTATTATATATATATATATATATGAGAGAGACAGAGAGAGAAAGAGAGACAGGAAGAAGAGAGAGAGACAGAGACAGGAAGAGAGAGAGAGAGAGAGAGAGAGAGAGAGGAGAGAGAGAGAGAGAGGAGAGAGAGAGAGGAGAGAGAAGAGAGAAGAGAGAGAAGACAGAGAGAGAGAGAGAGAGAGGAAGAGAGAGAGAGGAGAGACAGGAAGAGAGAGAGAGAGAGAGAGAGAGAGAGAGAGAGAGAGAGAGAGAGACAGGAAGAAGAGAGAGAGACAGGAAGAGAGAGAGAGAGAGAGAGACAGGAAAGAGAGAGAGAGAGAGAGAGAGAGAGAGAGAGGAGAGAGAGAGAGAAGAGAGAGAGAGAGAGAGAGAGAGAGACAAGAAGAGAGAGAGAGAGAGAAAGAGAGAGAGAGAGAGAGAGACAGGAAAGAGAGAGAGAGAGAGAGAGAGAGACAGGAGAGGAGAGAGAGAGAGACAGGAAAAAGAGAGAGAGAAGAGACAGAAAGAGAGAGAGAGAGAGAGAGAGAGACAGGAAAAGAGAGAAGAGAGACAAGGGAGAGAGAGAGAGAGAGACAGCGAGAGAGAGAGAGAGAGACAGGGAGACAGAGAGAGAGAGAGAGCATACTAAAGCAACTAGGATTTCATGGTGAGCAAACTTGACTAGTAAACCATTACACATGAGTTCAAGTATCACCGAGAGCCCCATATATCTGGCCTTGTGCCGCAACTAAGCAAAGCTTAGTAAATGAGAGAGAGAGAGAGAGAGAGAGAGATAGCTCTCTCGCAACACAGACAAGAGAGAGAGTGCTAGAAATGAACACACAAAAAGGATGAAGGGTTACTAATATCGTTATGTACTAAGCTTAGCTTATATCTGGCACAAGGCCAGAAGTATGGTGCGCCCATTGAGACTTTTAACTCCTAAACAATGGCTTACTAACTTTTACACCCTGTAAGATGCCTACACAAAAAGATGAGAGAGATTAGGAGTCTACACACAAAACATGGCATTCGGGTGTGCAAACACAAGACAGCAGGATGAATGCAAGACAAGGGATGTGAGAGTGCAGAAAGCATTTGGGGTGTGCATGCAAATCAGCAGAGAGAGAGAGAGAGAGAGAGAGAAAGAGAGAGAGAGAGTGAGAGAGAGAGAGAGGAGAGAGAGAGAGGGAGAGAGTGGGAGGGAGAGAGAGAAAAGAGCAGTGTGCATGCAAATCAGAAGAGAGGGAGTTTGTGCATGAAGAAAACAAAGATAAGACTGAGTACTTGCAAAATGTGGGGATTTTGAACTTCAATTGGGGATATATATATATATATATATATATATATATATATATATATATATATATATATATATATATATATAGGGAGAGAGAGAGAGAGAGAGAGGGAGAGAGGACATGAGAGAGAGAGGGAGGGTGAGAGAGAGATAAAGAGAGGGGTGAGAGAGAGATAAAGAGAGGGTGAGAGAGAGAGAGAGATAAAGAGAGGGTGAGAGAGAGAGATAAAGAGAGGGTGAGGGAGAGAGAGATAAAGAGAGGGTGAGGAGAGAGAGATAAAGAGAGGGAGGGAGAGAGATAAAGAGAGGGAGAGAGAGATAAGAGAGGGTGAGGGAGAAGAGATAAAGAGAGGGGGAGAGAGATAAAGAGAGGGGAGAGAGATAAAGAGAGGGGGAGAGAGGAGATAAGAGAGAGAGAGAGATAAAGAGAGGGGGAGAGAGAGAGATAAAGAGAGGGGGAGAGAGAGATAAAGGAGAGAGAGAGATAAAGAGAGGGGGAGAGAGAGAGAGAGATAGCATGAGAGAAAGTGTGTGAGAGTACTAGCTCACATGTAAAACAGAGATGTGATAGAGCAAGCCTTAGCATGCATGCCACAGAGATCAGAGAGAGAGAGAGAGAGTGTGCGCAATTGCGAGGAAGAGAGAGAGAGAGAGTGAATGCAAGCAAGATATAGATGAAGGGATCCGCCATTTGCAGCTGGAAGAAGAAGAAGAAGAAGAAGAAGAAGAAGAAGAAGGGATGAAAGAAGAAGAAGAAGAGAAGGGATGAAAGAAGAAGAAAGAAGAAGAAGGGATGAAAGAAGAAGAAGAGATGAAAGAAGAAGGGATGAAAGAAGAAGAAGAAGAAGAGAAGGGATGAAAGAAGAAGAAGAGTGAAAGAAGAATGAAAAGAAGAAGAAGAAGAAGAAGAAGAAGGGATGAAAGAAGAAGAAGAAGATCACACAGATCGTCTAATCAACAGAGAGAGAGCAAAAGAAGATGTCAAAGAAATGAATACAAACTACTTTTGACTTTCAACTCTTTACATTTGACCATTTCAATAACGACAACACGATCAACCACCATCACGCCTAAACCAGGTTAACCTTAGCACAAAAGACGCAAATAGATTTATTTATATGCACAACAACTTGCACAAACAATAAACAGAAATACATATTTAATTCGGACAACAAAGCAACGTGCCAGAATTTGTTTTGATAAATATCAACACTAAAAATTTGGTGTAAACAAATTTCTTCAAAGGAAAAAAAAAACAAAAGAAAAAAAAAAAAGGGAAGTGTAAAATAAATACAATATAAAGTATAAAATCTATACATTAATACTCGTGTTCCTTAAAAGTATATCCACTATCATCTTACAACACCCTCTGTTTAAAAATGAGACCTCCCAAATTGTCCAATATTAAATGCAAAAATGTAAATCCTGATTATCTGTTGCTTATCCACCAAATTCTTATTTTTGTCAGAAATGGAGTTAAAATTAAACCCAACTTCTTACTAATTTGTGTGTGTTTATGTGTGTGTGTGTGTGTGTATATAAGAAATGTTGTTCTGGTTCCAATGGGAGAAAATTCAATATTTTATTTTAAAAAAAAGAAGGTCCGCAAAATGTATTTTGTTCTCCGAAAAAAATTTTTTAATTCGTTTTGTTTTACATATGCAACACGTGTTTCAGATCTTCTGGTATCTTCTTCAGGCTTTGATTGATGATATGAAAATGAATTTTTACATGCATGTGTATATATATACATACACATGAGTATTTCACTTCCTCTTCCTGTTTTTGTGGGAGTGGAAAGGAATTTCATTTTTAACATTAGTCTTTTAAACAGGTGTTTTTGTTTTTTGGGTGGTTTGCTAATAAAGTCATTAGCTGAATTTTATAACTTTTTTTTATTACTTTTTTTATTTGGGTTGCCTTGATAAAGTTCATCAGATGTTCATTTGATATATCAGGTGCGTGTGTTTGTAAATAATGATATTATTATTTATATTTTTGCTTGAAATAAACAAACATCCAAAAATCTTATATATATATATATATATATATATATAAGTTAAGAGTAAGGAAATGAATCCGACGGTATAAGTATAGATAAAAGGATATTAAACATGGTTGGTTGGTTAAACTTAGTGACGATTCCTGTTGTGCAAGTTTCTGTTCAATCCTTTTCAAGGTGTCTGGCCATCTTTTTGGTGTCAGGGTGGAACTGGTGTAGCAATCCACCAAAGGTGTCTCTACGAGCGCTTTCGGCAGCTGAGAATTTTCAGCTTCTCTCTCGATGAGTCCAGAATAAAAAAACAAGCTCTGAAGATGATTTTTATAAATCGAAATATTGTTCAATATTAGCTATGAATATGATAAAAAATATTTTCATTTTAACAGCATTGTGTGTTTTCATATCCTTTTATCTATCTATCATTCTATATATATATATATATATATATACATATATATATATATATATATATATATGAGAAGTAAATACACAAGCGATGTGTTTATGATATGGCTTTTTTTAGCCGACAATTTTTGGGAGAATATGTGCTTAATTGAAGTCGTACCTAATTTTGAAAGTTAATTAATAATTAATTAATTAGGCGGGCATATCTATTTAAATGTAAGGCTAAACAAATAACCCACAAGGATTGATATAACATTAAACACCAACCAACCAACCAAAAATAAGAACACCAATATTTATGGCCGATACTTTAAATAAAATCTTGCTTATTTCAGAATGTTTTTTTTGTTTTCTTTGTACTGATGAGAATGGCACAGATCAAGTTAAAAAGAGAATGCACTTCACTCAGCTTTGTTGTTTTTATTATTCTTTGCTTCAGTGTGTGTGGGTGGGTGGGTGGATGGTGCAATTTTACTGCATGTGTTTCAGGCGGAGAGAGGGAGGGAGGGAATATAGCATGCTAAATTCTTTCGAGAAGGTAAACTCCGTCGAGAATTGATTTCAAGATCTCTTCAGGGCAACGCAAGCAGCAGGAAAGGAAGGAAAAAAAGACACAGGGAGGCGGACAACGTTTTTGTTTCAACCTTACCCTCCCACCCAAACCTCCCAAAAGTAAATGGAATAAAGGTTGTTCAAAACTAGAGTAGATATTTACCTACAACTTACTTACACACATCCTGTGACCCACCTTGTGGCCCAAAAGACTTATCTGGTTCACCACCAGTACCAAAGTTTGGTACGAGAGACCAGATAAACAGTAAGAGTATTTACGGGGTTTCGTTGGGGCCCTTATTCTCTGTTATTGGTTATTGTTTGGACGAAAGAAGGAAACAAATATGAATATAAAATGCAGACACATGTATTATCAAAAAGTATAGAATTGTTGTTGCAAATTTTGATGGCATTTGCTACAAGACTTATCTGTGAAGGGAAATATGTTCGTTGGAGAAGTGGCTCTAGAAAGGGAATTCTGGTCGCTGTGGCTATAGAGTTCTGTAGAGACGCGTCGGTTCTCGTCCAATAAGTAAAAGTAGGGGATGCTATTTTAGAAGCTTCTCACCTGGGTAACTGTTCTTTCAAATGACGGTGGATGGAGCCCTTCTTAAATTAACTATTTAGGTCCTCAGTCTTCTGATAAGTATGCTGTTGAAACAGCCTTCAGTAGTTTGCTATGAGACAACCTTAGAAAGTATGCTGGTTAAAAAACGCCTCTGTCCAGGTCGACAGCCTACAGACAAGTAAAGTGTAGGGAATGCTTATTTTTGCGACTTCCCTCGGTAACTGCTCCCTGATAAGTAAAGGTTTTGATTCTGGTGCCAACCTCGTATTGGCGATTCGCCCTCTAGCGGCATGGGGAGATAATTCTCTATCAGATTTCCGATAACAGTAAGGGTTTCGGATGCAGGGTGTTTAAGTTCATGAGATATGAATTGAAGTCTGCTCATAGTCATTTACCAAGTTTAGATTTGTTTTACTAAAAGAACACACGTATGGGACACTCAGTGAGAATGATCTTCTAGCCTCGCCTTGCAGCCATTATACCGCACAATGATTCCAATTAAAAAATTTAAGTTTGCTAGTAATTATTGAAGTAAGTCAGTTAGACAGTCAACAATTGGTTTGAGCAATGTGACTGGCCCAAGACAACTGGTATTTATGGGAATTCAGAACAGTCCACCCATGCATTTGGGTGAGTCCATTCCCTGAGTCCTGATGAGGGTCCTCTGAGGCTCCATAAATCCTACCACTTTTCAGTGGTCTTTACGGCATCTCAGAATCGTATTCAGTTACGACTGTTTGCCGTCTCGTCTTGCCAATTCGACGGTAATTGGACTTAGTATTCTATAGTAATCATTAAGTTTAACTTGACACATTACCATACCAAGGCTAAAGAAACCAGTTTGCCCTCCTATTCACCCATAGCTGTGGGGAGAACAGATGAATGAATGACTTTTCTAAGGGAATTAGTTAAATGCAAACAGCCTCATCCAGGATTTGAACTTAGGTTGCCAATTCCATTTCCTATGACAATAACCATTACACAACTGTGCCTCCATTTACATATAATATGACAGTTTTATAGAATTAAACAAGATATAAGTACTAATAGTCTATGATACTGGGGGTAAACAATAACCTCATCCAAGCTTAGCCTATAGGACTGGAGTCATTTTTTCAGATTAAAAAAGGGTTGGTTGGTTGGGATTTACCCAACCCACGTTGGGTTATTTTATGCCAAAGACATTTTGTTATATTGTTTCTTAATGGGTATTCAATTTTTTAAAAACATTATTTTAAACTTATTTTGTTTTATTCCACCCATAGATGGGACCCTAACAGGTACTACCACTCTGTCAGAGAGGACCAGTGAGTAATGCCAATGAAGGGGTAGATCCAGAATGGGAACTTCACCATTAGATGCAGTGTATATATATATATATATATATATATATATATATATATATCTCCGCACGAGCAGGATGTGACACAAGGTTAATTTCTTAAGCGGATTTCAACAGGTTTGAATTCAGAGTTTTCCTTCTCCTAGACCAGTTGCCTAACCAAGGTTAAAGAGCCTAGTCTGCCCTACTATTTATCCATAGCTGGAGGGAGATCAGGGTCCATACCTTTCCCAAGATTATTAGCACTAGTGAAATGCAATTACCACATCCAGGATTTGAACTCGGGGTGACGAGTCCATTTCCCATGACTTTAACCATTATACCACGCACTTCCATTAGATGCAGTATAACATCATACCCAGGACACTACAAAAACAGTGGAGAGGTAGCAAGGTCTTCATACATTTTTTTATCAGGTAGTAATCTTGCTATCAGACTAGCTTGCTGTCACACTCCACTAGACACATTATCCAGTTATTTGACGATTTGCAAGGATATTTATTTTTCATTTCACGCTTTGAGAATTTGGTAATTCTAGCTGTTTATTAAGCTTAGTTTGATACAAAGCTGGAAGTATTCACCCGGTGAGAATCAAACTCACTAATAATGGTTTGCTCAGCGAGCCCATTAGCCATTAGACCAGGCAGCAATCCTAACTAATGAATTGAAATTTGTTGGTAGTCATTTACAAAGTTTAGCTTTGTCTGGCACAAGGTCAGATGTATGGAGATATTTAATGAGAATTAAACTTAATGAGTTAAACTAGTTCTATACTAAACGCTCAGTCGGTAGAGCATCCAACTAGGAACCACAAGGTTCCGAGTTCAATACCAGCCCTTGCCAATTCAGCGTATAAGTAGCACGAGGATCTGTGCGGTAAAGTGGGGAGTTGGTGGTAAGTGTGGCACTCCACCTCAGAAGCCAAAAGCAATCTCCTTGGTCTAGCGCTAGTGAAAAGGGTATAGACTCCCTTGCTTTTTGGCTGATACCTACAATAGGCCACTCCGTCGACTTTACTTACTTTAGTTCTATACTGTTCCAGCTGATTAATACTCGTGTTCCTTATTTTTATGACCTTTATAATCCTGCAACACCCTCTGGTTAAAAATGAGACTAGCCAAATCCTGAGATGAAATGCAAAAATGCAAAAATTCAAATCCTGATTATCTGGTGTTTCTTATCCACCAAATTCTTATGCGTGTCATTACCCGAGTTAAATAATGCAAGAAAGGGAAGAAAAAGCGACATGCTACACAGAAAAAATATAAGAAAGAAGGAGTAGGGAAAAGATAGAGAGAGGGGGTAAGCACACAGAAGCGATAATGCTAATCTGTTTCAATCGAACATAATGCAAAGAAAGAAAGAAAGAAAGTTAGAGAGAGTTAAATCAAGATTATTATAATTTTTACATAGTGAACTATTTAGCAATAGCTCTTAAGTAAACATATCAAATGTTGTAATAATTATCATACTGTGGTATATGCACAGATCCTAATAATTGAAGAATAATTAAAGTTCCAATTACCGTCGAACTGGGAAGACAAGGCAACAAACGGTTGTAACCGAAATACAAACCCGAATGCCACAAAGTCCACTGCAAAATGACAGAGTATATATAAGACTCCACAATGTCATTCAAATCAAGCAGTCAAGCAGCCAATCAGAACTCAAGGAATGGAATCACCCAAATCACCCAGATTCATGGATGGATCATTCTTGAGTCCTATTTATACCAACTGTCTTGGACACTGCTTGAGTTGGACTGAGTAAACTGCTGTTATTAAAACCAACAGTAGACTAACTGACTTCAATAATAATAATAATAATAATAGTGCTGGAGTATTGATGGGCCTTGTTGTCACATGATCTGGAATGAAAGACACCAGATATCCCTGGTGGGAACATTCATATAATACTAAAAATAATAATATTAAAAAAACGAAGCCGAACCCGTATAAAGTATCTAAGTGATATATAATATTCATCATTTGATATATAACAGAAATGACAATATCTTTAAGTCGGCCAAAGCCAATACGAATAATGGTGTTTTCTATTGAAGTTTGGGATGAGAACAGGGGGGGGGAGGTGTTAATGTCTGTGGGTGTGGGGCGTACTTAGTTACTAGTCTGTTGCCAGACAACATCAAGGGGCAAAAGGAAATGGTTTTCATTAAACTCTTTTTCTCCAGAAACCGACTCCCTCACCTCGCCCCCGCCTAGTCTGCCATTGCCACAGGCTAAGAGCAATTTATCAAATGCTATAACCATCATTAAAGGGCATCTCGCAGCATCACTGATATTGCCAAAAGAAGATTTCATGAGGGCTCAACGCTAGACTTAAAAGATACGATTCTTACCATTCTAATAGACTTAAAAGACACGATTCTAATAGACTTAAAGATATAGTATCTGTTGGATTTTGTGTAAAGTATTCAACTCTGTTACAAGATGAATGCCAAAACTAAAACTAGAGTTTGGTAGGTGGCTTATATGGAGCTTTGGATTGTTCCATTATGAACTCAGGCAAGTTCATTTCCTGAGTTCTGATTGGCTGTTGGATTTCAGGGTGAGTAAGAACATGGATAAGTACCCACTCTTCAGCCATCACTTTGCATTATGCCAGCAGCATGCAAGGACTGTATTTAAGTTACAGCTTGCCTGTTGTTCTCGTCTGCTAACTTGACGGTAGTTAGAACCCCACTGCGATGGTGAGTATCATATTGTTTCTATATCTGGAGGATAACTTCTACAGTATCAAATATCGCTATATAATCAATGTAACAAAATCAAATTCAAGCAATGATTCTTGAAATAAATCTGACAAATTAAGAATTCTTCACTCATTCAACTGTTGAAACTGCCTTTTATAACTTACTAGAAGTGGCTACCCAGCATCAACTGGGTAGGGGAAGAGCAACAAAAAAAACAAAAAAACTTAACGTATTGATTTGTTTACTTTGGAGATTTACAAATGCTGGACATTTTTAAGTAGAATTTCAATGCTATTTCTATGTATATTTTGATTTATAAATATCTTTGAATATAAATCAAATCTTCATAATTTACAAATGCTAGACATTTTTAAGTAGATTTTCAATGCTATTTCTATGTATATTTTGATTTTTAAATATCTTTGAATATAATCAAATCTTCATAATTTACAAATGTTGGACATTTTTAAGTAGAATTTCAATGCTATTTCTATGTATATTTTAATCTTTGAATATAAATCAAATCTTCATAAATTTTGCACAAAAAGCAAGAACCAGTGATATTTTATGTGTATATATATTTACTTTATCGTTAATTCTTTTATTTTGTATTTACATCCCGACATACATACACACCAATTACCCTTTATATAAGTATAGATAGATAAGTTATTTATGGTCTTAACTATATATTAAGAGACCTATGGTGGTGCATAAGCATCAAATTTTATCATCTGAATCATCTTATTCATCGGGAAGGAAGTCTTCTCAATGTCATATTTGCATCAAACTTTGTGGATCTGCAGCAGGTTTGATGAGCCATTTGAGGGCTCATGCAAGGAAGGGTTCTGGTGGTGGAGTTATAGGATGTGAGGGACGGCAATGATCTGTAAAGATTATGCTATTATTATTATTAACTATATTTGTTGCATACCTTTTTTACTTCTTCTATTCTTCTTCTGACGTCTTTTCTAACATTTCTTCTAGCGTCTGGACTTCTCTTGGGGACTTTGTGTCTGGTCTTCCATTGGGGATTTCTCTTTATCAGAAGCCCTGTGTCATTGGTAGATTTTAGATAATAACACAAGACTTTGATTTAACTTAGATCATATTTTATTTCGAAATCCCCACCAGACTACCTGTGCAGATCGAGTCAGAGCGTGAAATACACGACTCACCACCGTCGTGGTTTCTCGCCGACTGACTAAAATCTATTTCTAATCTAAACCGGAAGAGGGTCTTCACCGATTCTCACGGTATCCACCGGAAGGATCAGGAAGAGGTCAAGCCTTGTCATTCAATCCTTCAAGGCCGCCGGCTGAACTTATAACAGCCATTTTGGTTTCTACACTACTGTACATAAATATTAGAAATCTAATAATTATGTAACATCTGCAGCAGGTTTGATGAGTCATTTGAGTGCTCATGCAAGGAAGGGTTCTGGTGGTGGAGTTATAGGATTGTGAGGGACGGCAATGATCTGTAAAGATTATGCTATTATTATTATTAACTATATTCACTTAGTTGTACTATACAGATATGCAGTCTTTTTTAACAAGGGATCCCATGAGCATAGACATGGCCAACAGAGGGGAAAAAAATAAAAAAAAAAATGTCCTGCTTCCCCATGTTTACCTCATATAGTAATACTAGAATATTTTGATGCAGTCAGGATGAAATGGGATCCATTAAAAAAAAAAAAAAATTTTTTTTTTAATTTTTAAAATGAGCTTTTCATATTATACACATTTATCAACCCCTCCACACGAGTAGGATGTGACACAAGGTCAATTTCTTAACTGGGCTTTAACAGGTTTGAATTCAGAGTTTTCCATCCTTAGACAGGTTGCCTAAGCAAGGTTAAAGAGCCCAGTCTGCCCTACTATTTGTTATATACCTCTTCATCTTCATCTACTGGGTATATAATGGGGAGAGGGGAGAGGAGTATTTGACTAGTTATATTGTTATACCAGATGAAGAAATATTTTATTTAGAATTAAATTTTAAGTTCTTCCATTACAGAAAAAAAAAAAAAAAAAAAAAAGATTTTCTTTTAGCTTACCAAAATCTTCATAAACATCTTCATCTTTGGGAATTCATGTTTTACTTACCTAGAATAAAAAGAAAAAAAAATTACAAAAATTAAAATTTATTTACTATGAAATAATATTTTTTAAAATCTAAAACAATGAATATACAGTATTATCCATAAATATGTGACCATATGCCAGACTAAGATTCACAAATACAGTATCACTCATGAATAAGTGACCATGTGCCAGAAAAGGCTTAATAAATAAAGTATCACCCAGAGATAAATGACCATGAGCCAGACTTTGTAAATACAGTATCACCAATAAAACAAAAAGTACATTCCAAAAATGTTTTCTTTTTAATAACAAATTTTTCTTCTAAACTGT